>JARHVA010003376.1:45000-645000 GCA_037957365.1 Torreya grandis | reverse complement strand
ACTCAGACCTTACATAACAACACACAAGCATGGATCAAGCTCTTATCGTCTGTCTTCTCTCGAAGGCCGGATAAAACTTGAGCCTCTTAATGCCTTACATCTATGACCATTCTACTGTTAATCAGGTACTCATTCACTTGATATTTACCTTGAGCTCATCCCTTGAGCAACCCCCGTCATTATCATTCCATATTCCTTTCAACCATTTTTCCTTACAAACATTAGTCAACCCTTTTGTCAAGCATGAATGCTTTGTCATAATAAAAGGGGAACCCTTAAACCTCTATAGTCAAGTCCATGACTAAAAGTCCAATCACAAATAAAAAAATAAAACTGGGATGCCTATTCAAAGGTCATAAATTATAAATGTAGACTATTCCCTCGAAGGACAACTGCATCATTGCTGTAATAACTAGACTGCTCCCTTGAAAGACAGCGATTCACAGACATCTAAACATATAAAGCAAAATATAGACCATTCCCTCGAAGGATGTCTATGCCTAAATTTTTGCTACATACATAGCACCATATGACTATAAAAAAAAATAACATCCCTAAGTGGACTTCCCGCATTGATCAGTCTACCAAAAAAAAAACTGACTGACAAACTATTAAGTCATCGACCTGCCTATAGTCATTCTCATGGTCACCTAAAAAGGGGAAAAGTTGTTCCTACCAAAAAAGGGTTAACCCCTCCTCACATATAACATAATCAAACCTACCACCCCAACATACTCAAGGGATTTTGAGCTCACTTAACGTCAAGTGATTCGACTACTTTTCTAACATAAACCAATGGTCAACGACATAATGCATGAACGGGTTTTTTTTTTACATAAACCCTATCTATGCTATCATTATGGTCCTTGTCAATGAAAGAGCAATGAACCTTTCACTTCTTATACATCTTCATCACATACAACTAAAACCAACCAAACCAAACCAAACATTTTCAGACCACTAACATGACATAGCCCATTCACACTAGTTTCTATGGAAAACAATACACATGGAAACCATCGACCAAACAAAATTTATGTCAATCATACACCATCACCAATATGGAAACTTGCTAAAACATGAATATACTCATTTCATTTTTAGCATACACCATCATGAATATGGAAAATTACTAGGGATAAAAATTACATAACCAATGTTACAGAATACACCATGACATAATATGGAAAAGGCTGTAACATCATTATATACTTATCATTTCAAGCATGAACCATCACACATATGGGAAATGCTAGACCCACTAACATAACCAAACCAACCATTAACCTCTTTGACCCTCATCTTCCCTTTTGGCAAGAACTACATCGACTTGAGGCTCTTAAAATAGGGGCTATGTAGGTAGCACTCAGTCTTCTGAGGTTAGCTCGGCCATTCACCCATTTGTCTCCCTAATGACAAATGACCATTCATTAGTTCATCTACCTGATGGACCAACTATCTAACTAGTCCACAATCATGACCCAACAACCAGTCTTAACACTATAGAATTCATATTTGACTTCTCATGGGGCACATTGGAGATCACACACATCTCCCTGGCCACACCAAACACACTTGAGATCACTTATATCTCAAATTGACTCGACCAACAACTTTGGAGATCGCGACTATCTCCTTCTACCATAACCACTTTCGAGACAACTTTGCCTTAGTTATTTTGATTGCATGTATGCTACCTCATGAATGGTTAGCAAATTGTACGCAACCCATATTATGACCCTCACAAGTATCAGATCATGCCCAAGTTTATCCCCACTACTTGTGACATTTTCATGTTTTCTAGGAGCACTTCTTAAGCCCAGGATACTTGGAACATGATGACCATTGGAGCTACATCTTGGATCGAATAACCCAATCAGCTATGACTAAATGTTGGGGACCGGTTACTTCAATTTTAACACTCCTCAACCTTACCTGCGATAATTTGACTAAACTATCATGTGAAGTGGTATACACGTAATCTCAACTATTGCAGTGTTCACACTCCAACTTCACCATACTCATCCACTATCTATCAAATCAACACCCAATATCAGGTTACCTTCCCCCGACTCCCGCTTTGAGGGGGAATATCTCATCCCATACCTGGGATAACTTACTCCTATTTTTTTCTTGTAGTTCATTAGAACAACCAACAAGACAAGAAAAATACTTCATCCCATACCTGGGGCAACCTACTCCTATTTTTGTCTTACAGTTCATCAAGAACAACCAACAAGACAAAAAGGGGCAAATGTAGACACCAAAATTGTGTCTACTCCTTGGTCGACTCCCCCTTGGTCCCCTTGGTCCCTTACACACTTTATAGATTTAAAATAAATTACTTATTTTAAATTAATAACATCACCCTTGACATCACCCATGACACCTCACCTAGGACACCTCGCCTTGGACACCTCACCCCTAAGACCATTTCCTACCCCATGACTCACCCTATGACTAAGTCATCCCAATCCTAACTACCTAAGACTTATTCTCACTCCCTATTTATTCCCTAACTAACCCTCGTGCTTATTGACCCCGTCACTTGACCGTTCCCCAACTAAAAAGTGCACTTGGTAGATGGAGAACGGGCTTCTTAGCCCGTTTACTCATTTTTTAGCTGCTGATGTCGATCAACTATTGGCCGATGCCGATGGGATAATTGATGTTAGTTACATTAACCAATGTCTAACATTGAGTTATGCCCCCAAAAACTTTGAGATAGATTGGCTCTTCAACTCTGGAATCATGAATCCTCTCTCTCTCTCTCTAGCTCTCACCCAAGACTCTGACATCGATGGAACTTTGACTAATGCTCACCTGGCTATAGTAACTTGGCACAAGTGACTCCAGATTGGATGTGAACATTACACAAGGACTCAATGATAACTGCAACAAGTACAAGCATTCAACACCTTGGTTCTTCATCTCACCAAAGCTAAGTATTTTTTTTGCCCTTTCATTTCAGTAATTTAGAAAGCATTAGTAATTAGTTGCTATTTACTATTTCTAAATACTATCAACCAGACTAGACTCGACCTTCAACCAGTCTTGGCTTTCTCCCTAGAGAGGCTAAAAATCCTTCCTCTTACCCTTACCCTTTTTGACAACCTATCCTCTACCTTTGTCCTTTTGCAACCCTACACAGACCCTTAAACCCACAAAGTCCTTCTGTCGACCACGAACATAATCTAAAGACCCGTCCAAAGACCATTGCCCCTACCGATGTTGATAGACTAATTGACATCGATAGACTAATTGATGTTAGCAACTTTACCAACCGAAGCTGATAGGACTACTGACATCGGTGACTGTGGAAGACTAACAGTAGGAATCAGGTATGCATTATCTATTTCTCTTTTTTTAAGTCTTTCATTATTTATCTTTATACGACACTCTTTTCATTAACTAGTGGATTGTCATCCCTCAAGGAAGTCTTTGTACTTATGGGACCGAGCATATCGCTTGGTAGTCCACCATATATCTAACATTTTTTTGTTTAAGTTTTATTCTCTCTACAAGTGTCATCCTCCACAGCCAAAGAGGAGTCCCTTCAACATCTGGATATGGTGCGTAGCTTCATCCGGGTATGTACAAACCCCTGACCATTTATCTTTAGTTTCTTATTTCTTATGAATATTAAATAGAAAAAATGAGTAGAAACACTTATGATATTTGGTATGAAAATGGTCTATAACCTGATTGATGATTAACTATGAATCACCATAAACCTTGAGATGTTGAATATTACATTATATTGGCTTATGAATCCCTATAACAAGTGATTCATATTCATCCATGTTTTTAGTATAAGGAAATGTAATACAAAATTATTTAGGGATAATAATCCCATATGATGTAATAAATAATAGGCCTACCCCTAATCTATGTGATGTAACCTACCCATCAAAATATAGCTTTTAATGTTGCTCTTCAAGAGGTGTTATAATTATGGTCATGATGGAATCATCTAGGAATTGAAAATTTAGGGGTTTGGTATCTACAAGGGGATAGTAAATAAGCTAATATGCAAGTACTTATCCCTTTATAAATTTTTTGTTGACATACTCGATCTTGAACTCACTTAGAATCATGATCCATTTAAACATATAACCTTGTAAAGTTGTCCTGGATAACATATACTTGAGTATATATACTTTGGAATAAATATGGTCTTTTTGTTAAACACGTAATTCCATAGCTTTTAGGATGCAAATACTATAGCTAAATAATATTTTTTAATTGGTGTATAATTATGTTCATATGTAATTAGTTCATGTCTTAAATATTATATGACATGTTATTTTCCATTATCATCATGTTGAGTGAGAAGTGCCCCTAAGTTTGTCTCTATTTCAGAGAGATATATTAAGAATGGAAATCTTAGCACTAGAGGTAAAAATAGGTAGATTGTCAAGATATTATTTTAGGGGTTGAAAAAAATTCTTCATTCGAATGAAATTTGACACCCTTCTCCAATAAGTGTTTGAAAGGATGGCATTTTTTATCCAACTAAGAAATTAAGCATCTAATAGATTGGATCTTTCCTTGAAAACTATGGAGTTGCTTCAAATTATAAGGTAGTGTCATATTTTTAATATCTTGGACATTGGTAGGGTCAACTTCAATGCCCATATGGGAGATGATGGAGCCTAAACTTTGATTGAAGTGACTTTAGAAAAAACTTCTTAGGATTGAGTCTAACCTTATATTCATTATGCTTCTTAAATATTCATTGTATTGCATATATATGATTATCTTAGCTTGGGTCTTTGATTTACTGAATATGCCATCGATGTAGTCTTCAATAATGTCATGCATCATATCATGATATATGATGGTCATAGCTCTTTGGTATGTGACCCTATAAATATTGATACCAAATGACATAACTATTGACACTTGGATTTTAACCCCTAAGGAGATGCCTATCTCTCCTCATATAAGTGCCATAATGGAAACATCCTTCTTGCTATGGGTGACCATGTTGAGAGATGAATATCTGGAAGGGCTAGTTCCCTTGATGCATTATTTAAAGCTCTTCTTTACCTATCAACTTATGGATAAAAAGGGATTAGGAAAACAACTAATAAAAAAAATTTGATGAATCAATGTTTAATATACTCCAATTTTATTTAATATCTAATACTTAAAGACAAACAAAGCCTCTCTCACATAAAACTCACAACTTAGGATGCATTGTGACATCAGTGTTTCATATGTCAGATTCAAGTAGGTATTTGATACTTAGGAGGGTAATGGATGATTCCATGAAGGGATAAAATCATATAACACTTATAAGACACATATTCACTTAGGAAGGAACACTAAAAAAAACCTATAACAATACCATTTCTATAAAATGGTAGATAATCAAGAGTAACATGCTAGAAAAGAAGATTTTTCACTACACAAGACTAACAAGATTATAATCAATACTCAATAGTAGAAAATGTGAGTGGAAAAATCACTTTTATTTTTCTTAAATATTATTTCAAGTAAAAATTTTTCTAGATTTTTCCCATTAACCAATGGAGACTACTAAAAAGAAGCAAAAGAGTCTATATTTATAGCTTGTGTGAGAGAGGCAAAGTAAATGAAGTCCAAAGGTCACTTGGACATGTGTCAATATTCCAAAATCAGATAAAATTTGAATGATAAAAATTAATTATTCAAACCATTAAAATTTAGGAGGTCTAATTGTACATACAAGTCATGAAAATTATGAAAACTAGCATAGAACTCTCAATCTTGGCACAAAAAATTGCCTTCATAATTTATATCTGTTTGAATGTCCTTCATAATTTGGGATATATATAATTATTGGTATGAGTGGGAAAGATTTAAATCATGAAATTTCATGTATTTTTTCTGATCCTACTCATTTATAAACTCATAGAAATAAGCAATCACTACCTACAGTCTTAAAAACTACCTTTTCTACAACCCTTCACACTTGGCCCCAAAAAATTCTTTAGTTTCAAATAAAAATATATGGTATTAGGTTAATGACACCTATAAATATTATCCATGGCCTTATACCTCTCAAATTCACCTTGAAAGGACATCTAATTGAGGCTTCCACACTTTCACCCTTGTGTGCAACATACCAGTTTTTTACTAGCTAAAATGAGAGCTTTAGTTTGGATAATTATAAAAATTTTAATAGGATAAAATTATCATAGGGAGTTATAATATTTCATTAAATTCCCATTAAACTTAATTTAAACCTTTGAAACATCATAGAACCTACAAAACACAAAAAATGGTGAGAAAAACCACATTTTTCCTATTGTCCATATAGTTCCATACATATAATTTCATTTTTTAGAGAATAAGTGAGTCATATCCATGATAAAATAGGTTTCCTTATAAAAACATTCCATTATAATGGCTCTCCAAGATCATTTTCCTCATCATGTCATAACTAGGGTTTTAGTAGGGTTTTTGGTAATTTTAGGTGTTAAGCTTTGTTCATAAAACTTAGACATTAAACCTACCTAAAAATTGAAAAATATTTATTTAAATGGACCATAATAACTCCCATAATTCCCTTATGTTCCCATGCATATCATTTGAAAAGATATGAGCTTGACAATTTGATCTCTCGACTTGGTTTCTCCATTTTAGTGAATGTCTGAGCTATTTATAGGTTAAAAACCATCTTCTTGCAATATTTTTTGCCTAAAAAATCCCATAAATATCTAAAAACACTACATAAACATTTTAGAACCATTTATACAACTCATCAAGAACTAGAAATGCATATAGACCCCCACTTGGCTTCAAGTCTCCTTAAGGCCTAATGGGCTTGGCATACCCCTTGTAGGTTTGGGTCATTTAGATTATTATATAATGCTTAGGATGAATTATTAAACATTTTAAAATTTAATTCAAACTCAAAAATACATCACATGACCTCTCAAACACTCCTTTTCATCCTTTCTTTCTCATTTGACAATTAGGCCTCGTGGGAACTTGCCTAATTTGACTATATGCACGAACAATTAGGTCATTTTGAAGGTTTAGAGTTTGATGTGAATGTTAATTATCCTCCATAAATATTCCATAATAATCACCCAATGTTTATAAAATATCAATATAATTTAACTTTAGTTATTTTCTCATTTTGGCATCCTTTGCTTCGTAAACCAAAGTTCAAGTTTTCCTAAGTGGCTGATCTCTGAGACAAAATAGAGAGATATATCCCTCATTCCCATGGAAAAATTAGAGTTTTTTAAGTTTTATAATGTCCTAATTATTATTTTTAACAATGTAAAATGTAATACTCCCTCATTTAAGTACATAACCAGCTCAACTTGTCTAAAAAAGGGGCTAAAAACCCTATTTTCTTGCATTTTTACCCAAATCCACCTATAGGCAACCTTTTCAAACCAATTTCATCTTTATAATCTACCTATACATGTTTACAACCTTTAATTTTTTCTTATGTATCTTTTTAAACCATTAAAAACCTTTCCATTCAGTGGATTCCTTATGTTTACTCTTTGAACCAAGGGTTTCCTAGCTTGCTTGTATAGACTGTAGTCCATTTGCCAAGTGAGGGGAACATTTGAGAACCTTAGAAATGTATTGGGTATGTTGGGGAATCTATTGTATCATTATTACTCCCATTTAAACCATTCATACCTTACTCTCACTCCTAGAGGGTTCATGACTCATTTAGCCCTCTGTTTTCCTAGACCATATTCTTTAGTCCATGTCTCCCTTTGGACAACTCAAGGAAACCTAAACCCATGTCAATAACCATAATTTATATTAAATCTCACATAAATGACCTATAGGTGATATTTTAGGCATGAGAGAGAGTAATAATCTGATCATTAGGAGTATCTAGGGTATTTATAAGTCTTAGGTTATTGATACTTTATAATTGTAAGTCAAACATGCTCTAATCTAACCTCAAAGGTCCTCTTAACCTTGAAAAATGAGCATGCTTCCTTTGACTGGGACAATGAATTTTTGACCCCTACCTGTATCTTGTTTTGGATTTATCCATAGTGTTTATGATGGAGAGAAAAAATTTAAAGCTTACTTTATAATTCAAACTTGTTTGATCAACCTCACAACTCACATAAGGTGGCTAAATGGGAGTTTTGCTACATGTCTATGCATTATTCCTTCATTCCACCTATTTGAAATCTTAGTCCATACAGAAGCTATAGGTGTACTTAGGGTCCTTGAGAGGTCTATGTGAGTTGGATGTTCCATATTGTTCCTCAAAGTAATAAATGGCCATTATTTCCTTTAGGCCTGTAGATGTTATTAAAACAAATTAGTGTGTTTTGGAGCACTTTTGAGGCCCTCAAAAACATGTCACCCTCTACCTTTTGATCATCACCTTTGTCATGAGACTAGTACATACTATAGGCAAACCATTACAATTGTTCAAATCCTTTAAGACTTCTTGTAAGCCTATTATGGGGCAACAACATAAACTGATGGGACCTCTGTTTAGTGTTTTCTAGGTAGACAATCCTAAAAACACACTCAATGCTCTTGGAGGTATTCTCAAATTGAAAATAATCCTATTACACCTTAGATGGGATATTCTATACCAATTCATGATGCAAGAGTTTCAAGTGAGGTCCTACCTCATTCTCACATTCAAATAACCACCTCAAACTACTGTTTAGGCTACTTGAAGGTGGAGGTCTGATTTCACCATAGTGAATGATAACATAGCCAATATGGAGGTCTCTCATAACCTTAAAGTTTTATGTTTTCCACTAAAAACCTAATGCATTTATACAAAAAACAATAGGCTATAATGCATATTCATCCTTTCATACATCAACATGACATAAGCAAGGGTCCTGTAGATGCACATTTTGAGTTGCAAGGTTGTGAGAGTGAAATTGAGCATTGAAAAGATTGGTTATAGGGTTATTAACACTTCAAACAAAATATTTAGCCTTTAAAAGGATAACCTACAGCAATAAAACCTTGAAAACAACTTCAAAACATTCTCCTCTACATGGAAAACACCTGTATGTTTATGGAGTTCAATAGACAAGGGTATTTCATGACTGAGATAGCTTGGGACATGAGTATATGGTCAAGTCTATGCCTCTTTTAGAGTGAAAAAAGAACCTTAATAAACCTCCAAAGTCTTAAAAATCCCCAAAAACCTCCATTACCACTTCATATATAGAGTGAACAAGCTTTTACAAGAAACTCAACTAAAACTAAGCATGAAATTAGAAAATAAATAAGAATAAGCTTATAAGCTACTCAAAGAGTGCTATGGTGAGATAAAAACATGGAATAAGTATTTATATGACCTAGGGACTTATGGGACACTCTTTCCTAGTTGAAAAAGTCACCTATAGAAGAGGTATACTTAGAAAATCAAAACACTCAAACTAAAACTACAAATGGTGACACCCCCTTGCATGATAGACCAATTTTGCTCATCCAAACTTCATGAATAATGAAACCAAGAATGGAGACAATATAAAAATTAATCCAACATCCTCTAGAGCCAACACTTAAACTAGTTCATATGGATTTGGCAAAACTGGAACAAAACTTGAAGGGTGCACCAAATAGCTATCAAATTTGCATAGTCAACTTGTTAGTGATTGTTCACAAATAAAATTTGATCATTTTTCAAGTTCATTATATGAAAATTAATGTATTGGATTGTAAAATAACCTCCCAAAATCATTTTTTTAAAAATACTTGTGCTTCTTGCACTGAGCAAAAACTTGAGGGTCATTCCAATCTACCAAGAAGAGCAAAAAATGTGTAGAATGATTTTGGCATTCAAACGACTATTATATATAAAAAAAAAGTGTTTAGGTGAGTTTTATAAGCATGAGGAGACCCCCCATTATCATTCCCATGTGGAACACTTCCTAAGAATCTATACAAGTGCCTTTTTTCTTCTTTTTAACTGATTTCTACAACTTTAATTAGGGAAACTACAAAATTCTAACATAATTGACATACCTAACATCTCAAATGACTTATTAGATGTTTTCATGAAATTATGACACTTAGGCACCTTGGGAAACATGACAAATGCATTAATGACTCTTAAAATGACATAAAATGACCGCCAAAAGGATAAATTAACTAATGCAACTAAAATCAAAGCTAATGTGACCTTAAATGACATCATGAAACAAGTATACCTCCCATGAAAACATATTAGGACCCCTTCAAATATTTAAAATAAAAAAATTTGCCTAGGGGTGCCCAATTTTGACCAAAAGTCAAATTTGGTCAACAATAACCTAATAACAAAATGTTCTCTAAAGAGTGGTGAATGCTATTTTATTTTCATCTTCTAGTGAAATATAGATCTGGTTGTATCCTAAAAATCCATCCATAAGTGAAAAATTTTCATACCCCATTGTGAAGTCAACTATCATGTCAATGTTTGGCATAATAAAGTCATCCTTGGGTAGGCCTTGTTTATATCTTTGAAATCAGTGCAAATTATGATTCCTTATGGTTGTTTACTGACAAGTAGAGCATTTAAGATCCATTATAAGTAGTTGATCAATCAGATTCATCTCACTTCTAAGAGTTTTTCTAACTCTTTCTTTACTAACATAACAATATGAGGATGCATCTTATATAGTTTTTACTTTACAAGTTTGGGATTAGGATGTACAATGAGGTGGTGTATAACCAAGGTGGGGTCCAAACCTAGTATGTCTAAATAGGCCCAATAAAATATGTCAACAATTTACCTAAAAAGGGTTGTAAAGATTTCACATCCTCTTAAGTGAGGGACATGCCTAATTTTATCCATTTTTGGCCATCTAGAGTACCTATGTGGAATTTCATAGTATATTTTACTAGCAAAGTTAAACGATCCTCAAAAATGGTTTGTAATGATTTGAATTAGCCTGTAACTTCAAATTCCTCTGATTGAACTGGTTCTTCAAGCTCACCTAAATAAGATGAATCAGAATCTCTCAATTGTAAAGATGGCCATGTTATAAATACTATTGGAAATTTTTGGGCAATTCAATAAAAAACATGCTATTTTGATGAACTAAACTTAGAACCAAAAGTAAGTTCATCATTGGTGGTCTACTGAGCTTCATTTGAGGAAAGATGAACACCCCCACCTAATGGTGTTTTAAATAGGTTTTCACCAATATACTAACCTTTCTCTTTACTTTTAACCTAGTCTAAAAGCACCTTAGAGAGGTTTTCACTTTGGGACCTCGCTATTTTATTTATTTATTTTTGGCTAAAGGTGTTCACTCATTCTAATAAATAGGCTGTAGGATCTAGTTTGATACAGAACCCTTATTTATGGTATCCCAACGAAACATTCTTTCTTAGGCCTATAAAATCACAAAAGGCCTTGTTATTCTCAAACTCATCTACATTCATTATGGATTCTTGTTGGTCCTAGGATATAAGTTAAGGGTGATAAAGAGGAAGTGAGTTATGCCAAAAAATTGGGGTAATGGTATAAATGACATGTGGATCAAATAGGTTGGTACTAATAAGGTCTTCATAAATACTATGATCAGACACTACTTTGCTTTTGACATCATCATCACTAGATATTAGCATTGGAACATGAATAAGATACATGGGGTCACACCTAAATGGTCTAAATATGATATAGGTTCCTTTGTATTGAGTTATTAAAATTGATCAAGGTTACCCTACTAATTTATCTCGAGGCCTCCTCCTTCATAGAATTTGTTCCCCATGATTCTATTAGGGATGGGATATTTATAATTCTTGTGGTAATTAGCTAACTTGTCATTGTACAACCAAGAGTCATTATTGGCAAGTGGGTCCTCTTCTTGGCCAGTAGCCGATATGAAAATGATAAAAAACTAGACTATGAATTTTTCCCTTTCCTTTTTGATGCCATTCCATTCAAGGTGGCTTGTATTTATGTCTTCCATAAGACTTAGGGTGTTGTGTAAGCTTGAAAATGTGAAATGTGTTAGGGGTCAAATACTTAGGACATTGGTCGAGATGGTAAAATGATTAGACAATTTAAGAGGAGGTATATGTGAAGATGCATCAGGGATATATAAGTCTATTAAATTGGCCTCAAGAAAATCAGCAAGTATTTCTTTATATTTATCCTTTATGGGAACTAGATCTAGGCCAAAGTGATAGTTATAAATTTTGAACTCAACCTCTAAATGTTTGAAATGTTCATAAGGATGCAAATCTCCATTGATGGTGACCTTCATGCCTGATTGAGAGAACCTGAGACAGTGGTGCAATTTCAATGGGATTGAACAAATCTCATTTATATAAGCTCTACCCAAGAGAAAATTTTAAGACATGTTGAGGTGTAACTAAGGGAAAAGTTTATTGAGGGTAAAGGGCCTAATGATAACTGGTAAGCTTATGGTACCTTGTGATTCTTGCTCTTCATTATCATAGGCATTGATAGTAATTGTCTCCAAATGTAGATCATATGTTGTATATCTAAGATGATTGATGAGATTTAGTGACACAATATTCATGCCTAACCCATTATTTATGAGGACATATTTGACTTTGTGTTGTATTAAGACAACTTCAATGTATAATAGATTATTATGAAGAGGGCTAAGGGATGACATATCTCTTTGGCTAAAGGCCAACTATTGGATTGGGGATGGATGTCCAACAAAATCTTGGAATTTATTGGGATTTATGTAATTTGGAACTTAGGATTGGCCAAAGAGTTATATTAGGATGTTTTTATGGATGGTAGATATACGTAACAAATATAAAATAGATATTGTGCAAGTAGCTTTTAAATTTGTTCCATAATATCATGTGGATTTTCCTTAATAATGGTATATGGATTGTTTCTAATAAGGATAGTGGATTGGATTGGTTCTTTAGCATGGGTTTATAGGTTAGCAATGATAATATTTGACTACCAACTTGTGATTACACAATTGGGATTAGATACAAGACTATTATTTCTAGAAAATGATGATGGAGGTGGGCCAAATAGGATAAGTCTCGATTGATAGTGCACTTGGTTGTGGTCATGGGACAATGATGAATTATCGATATAAGGTACCAAAATAGTATTCCTTAGTTGATGTTGTGTTTATTTTCAATCCTAAGCCAAGGAAAGATTACTACCATAGAGGGGTTGATTGGAATTGGTTAGTAATGGTATTGTTTTGTTAGCACTTAGTCTAGGATTAATGGTGATGGTATAAACACAACCTCTTACAATATGACCTACAACTTCGGTGGAGTCATGTGTAACTTAATGTTAAGTCTATTGGTTATTGGAATTGGTTTGGCCTTGGTTTCTCCATTTTGGTTGATGTTTTTGTTTCTATTATTGGTATTACTATTATTGTCATGGATGTTAATACTATTATTATTGTTATTCTAGCCTTTATTGTTGTTGTTGTTGTTGTTATGGATTATTATTATTATGTTTTAGAAATGGGTTTTGATAGATACCTAGGTTCTAATTAGACATAAATTCTCTATTATCCAATATAATATCTCCATTTTCCAACATATTTTCAATGATGTGTCTGATCTACACATAATGGTATTCACACAACTCATTCTCTCTATACCAGTCTAGATAAGGAATACCCTCAGGATAATGCTTTAGAATTGGCCAACTAATCATGTTAGTTGTAGCTAGATTGTGAAACATAGATTCTATAAGTTCACTCAGGTTGCTAAAGACTCAATGAGTAAGGACATTACTTCTTGGAAGAGGGTTTTTCAAAGGCAATGGTTGCTACATTTGTGGAGTAGGTCTAGGTTAATGCAAAGGCTACACTTTCTAAATAGGTTGCTAATGAGGAGTAAGTTGTATTTATGACTTTGGTTGATAAGATGGTGTTTGCACCATTTTTACATGATGTAACTTGGGTAATCCATTTCCAAAAACATTCTTTTTATGATTGAATTGTTTATATTTCTCATAGTTACTGGCTTGGGTGGGTGTTGACACTTATGTTTGGACTTAGTTTTGGTTCTGATTTTGGCTTGTGCTCTAGTTTTGGTTTTGGTTTTTGATTTGACAAGGTGAGATAGATAATCCATTTATTAATAAGGTAATTTTTTATTATCTAACCTTTATCGATGATCTATTTGAAAGTATGTGCATGATACATCTCTAGATGGTAGGATATTTCACTGTGCAAATTTTTAGTAAACACAATAGCTAATTTCTTGTCTAGTAAGATATGGATAAAATGACTAGCAAGTGCTCTCCATCACTATAGATAGATTATAAATATTTCAATAAATTTATACTTGGCCTAAGTCAAATCTACTAATGAAATATCATGTTTAAGATTATAAGATAAATACTACACAAATTTATTTGAGAGGTCATCAAAATTAGATACAAAATTTTTTGGATAATTTTAGGAACCACTTTAAAGCTTGTCCTTATAGAATTTAGGGAAACAAAAGGATTAAATAAATGTCACTGTAAGCCATTGGATAGAAAGCAACAAATAATTCTTTTAAATGGGCCTTAGTGTCCCCTTTACCCTTGTATTTATCAAAATTCAATGGTTCGTACCATAGAGGAAATTGTATCTATAGATAGTCCATGCTAAATGGGTATGAAAACACACCATACCACTTCAACTTATTTTTTTATTTCCATATTTAAATTGTGGTAATTTCATCCTTTATTTTCTATAATTCTTATGCCAAGAAACTAGATGAAACATTTGGCTAAGGTGGAGGTTGGGCCGTTAAAGGTCGATTACCTTAACCAGGGTATAATGGAAGAATAGTTTGTTTTGGAATGTTGGTTTGATGAGAGAACCAACCAAGAATATGAATCTATAGATTAGATTACAATTTTTTAAATTTCACACATTATGGTGTGATATTCTAGTTTAGATTTGGTATATAGGAATAGTTTTGAGGGAATTATGGCTGTGATGGAAGGATATGGCTTTGGGTAAAGTAATATGCCTATTGAGGTTGATTAGGGACTTTTATTAACTAATCAAGCTTGACTAAATAAGGGGAACTTATTGTGGACCAAGGACCTATCATTGGATTTTGGCATATGTTGAGCAAAAGAAAATTGTTGACTAATTAGTACTTGTTAGACAATGATACCTCTTTGTTGTATGAACACCTATTATGAAGTAGACAATTGTAGGGTATTTAACATTTATCATTGACCAATAGACATACATTTTTGATTAGACAACATTTGTGATTGTAAAGGTATGTTGGTATATGACTGTATAGGCACATTTGTCACTACCTATTGAGGTGGAACATTTGTTGTCCCTATTGAGGTGGCATAATATTATGCCTTTATTACAGTGGTAGGCTATAATGTGCTTATTATTGTGGAATGTTAGTCATCACCTATTTAAGTGTAGTAGCATTCATCACTTGTTGAGGCAAGGCACTAGTAGATGCTTAACTACTTAATCCTTATGATTGCATGCTTGAAGAAGTAATTGGTTGAGGATTAAAGGTAATTGGTTGTGGTTGGGATGTAGGAGTTCCTGCCCCTTCCTATTGCAAACCAATCATGGTATTAACTAAAGGCAATTATTGTGGACTAGTTGTTGGTATAGTTAAACCACTTTGGCCTAAATTATAATCCACTTGCATGTTATCCATTATTTGGCACATTATTCTATATAGAAGCAATAGTCACTTCTTTAATAGATAGGACATTATACATGCCACTAGATGAAGTGTTTTAAATAAATATGTCTATACCTAGATTATATTGACCTATAAATTTAATTAATACTCCTATTGATGGAGATAAATCTATGAGTGGAGCATTTGATATGGCCATGCTATTAAGGTTACACACTAGATTCAAATAGGTTTGATACACTTGTTGTATTTATATAAAGTGATCCTCTATGAGTTCCTCTCTTTTGGAAAGCATATTTGGGTCTTGATACGACATCAAAATGAGCACTTATGGATTTATAGTAGAGGCTTACTCAATAGCATGGGTATAAGTCATGTTTAAAGGCACTCTAATTAGACTAGACAAATTTTCATGAGGGAAGTCTGCAAGAAACTTGGCCCCTACCTCTATGTATTTAACTAAAACCTCATCCTTGTTTTTAAGTAAGTGGAGATAAAATAAATAAAGATCATATATTGATGACATAGTAATGCAATATGGTTGTTGTTGAGCTTGTTACACAACTGATGGTATGCTAGAAATATATTACATGGTTTGCTCTTAGTCTTGATCCAAATAGGGAGGCTTTTTAACGAAATAATGGGCTAATGGATCTTTAATTTTTTCCCTAGATTGATTAGTGTAAGGAGGATAAGGATCTATCTCACAAACCACTTCAACATTATAGGGATCCTGATTAAAGTAATCATTCATGACTACATTATCATAGCTTTTATTATACATGGCTTCACTATGAGTGTAATGATACATATCCAAATGAATGATAAAAATTCTATGAAGATAGTTTTAGAGTTCTATAAACTCTTAAAAACAATGTCTAAAAGATAAATGGTCCAAACTTGGTCCAACTTGGTCTAAGAAATGGAGTTGTATCTCTAAAAAGGCAAATAATAAAATTGTGTCAAAATAGTTTAATTTCAAATATCTAATGTCAAATGTCTTAAATAAATGTTCAAGTGGATGAATAAAAATGAACTTCAAACTTACGTAAAAAGTGCTCCAAACATGTCTAATCTAGATCTAAAGAAACAAAGGTTTTTTGGTCTTTTGGAAATAAGGCACAAAAGGTAGGCTCAAAATAATTATGTCTAAAATATAGAGGCAATTAATAGGAATATTATAAACATGGCACAATATCTATACTTATAAAGGGAAATCTCTAGGTCTTTTGGGAATAACGAACAAAATTTAGAAATTTAAACAAATTTGGTCTAAAAGGCAAGAGATTAGGCTAAAAAAATTGAAACATTTTGACTCAAACTAGGCATTTAGAATTAAACATAAACTTGATCATTTTGAAAAATATATTAGACCTCAGTCACATGGAAGGTAGACCACTTCACCAAATTTAGGCACAAAAATAGTCTTTAAGTTGAGAAATGAATTGGTCTAAGTTGCCTAACCTAAAAAAGGTAAATGTCTAAGACAAAATTATGAGAGGCATAGGAATAAACTAATCAATGTTTGTATTCAAAATTATAAATACCAATCATGAACTCAATTTAAAGGTCTAGGTTCCACAAATAGACAACAAAATAAACAAGAAATAATGACACAAAGGTACTAGGTATAGACTAAGAAGGCACACATGGTTATAATTTTGCAATTGGACATAAGGAAACAAGTCTTTAAAATAATTTGAGTAGCATAATGACACTATCATTATATAAAGATACAACCAATGGTTTATTTCAATCCTCCAAGGTAGAAGACTTATAATGAAATGGGCAACATAACGATGCCCCTTTCAAAAGAGTGACACACACAAAAAGTTGGATAATTAACATAAGCAAATGTGTGATGTTAAATGGATGGCATACCACATCTTCAAACAAAGTATTGATGTGTAAAAAAAACTCATTTTGGATGTCGTATGAAAAACAAATAGTGTCAACACAAGACCATGCAAGTAATGAGGACAAAATGACAAAAAAATGTAAGTGTAACATCCTAATTCCTAAAAATGATAAGGTGACATTGTACTATAAAATTACATCTATATAATTGATATTGAGAGAATTTTAAGTTGTTAATCCAAAAATTAAAAGTGCATGAAAATTAGGGTTTTTGATCCCCATTTCTATTAATAGTTCATATAATGACATGGAACTTTTGACTACTTACCCTGCATTAACAATATGTTTGTGATAGGTGGGGTTGTCTAAACTATTGATTTTCATTCATTTATAAATGGTCCCATATGTTTAGTAAACACTAGGGTGAATCACATCATTTCAATCTGAGTTAATTAACTTGTTATGAAAATGTCTTATCCTTTTTGCAACCACTACATCCATTAATTGTTTAGTGTAGTGTGATGTCTAATTTGAACCACTAACAAAGCTTGTTTAACCACTCAAGAAAGCATCCCAATTGGTCACCCTAAATTTATATACTCACCATGGAGTGGGGTTAAATGATGTTAGGAGATGAATTCTTGGGTCAACGCTTCCCTAGAGAAATTATGGGGAGGTGATGAAATCCTTACCACAAGCCAAAATGCATGAAATATAAAAAAAGTCGAAGGACTTTATGGTCATTTTGGGGTAACCAAAATTATATGTATTTTGAGGAGGGAATTAGAGACTTTTCTTCCACACTTTTTAAACAAAGTGAAAAATGTAAAGAGTAAGTTTTTTTGATCACCCAAGTTACCTAAAGGGGATGAGGGATATCATATACACGATACTCATTTTTATAAACAAACACTTCAACAAACAAGCTTAAAAATTAAAACTCTTATGGGTATTTAAATAAAGTGTGGATTAATTTTTATAACACCAAAACAAAATATTTCATGATGTTTGAGCCCCTTGGAATTGTGTGAAACTTAAACAAAATGAAAAATAACTCAAGTAAAAGGATTTAAAAAATTTAAATTTAAATGTGAGCTTTGAAACTTATAGTGTTTTAAAATGTCTTCTTTTGGTCTTTAGGTCCTATAAAAGATGTTAAGGGGGTTCTTTTGCTTAGAAGCAAAAGCTAAGTGGATAAATGACTTTTGAATTCTAGTTCTCACGTTTTCAAAAATTTACACAGAGTGTAAAACCATAGAAACACAAAGAAATATCACCACTTTTTTTGTAAAACTATAGCTATTAGCATAATATCGCTACTACCTAGAAAATAGAGTAGTTAACAAAAAATTGCTACTATTAAGACAATAACACAAAAAGTGACAATATTACAAAACTATGGGCAATAATGCAACTTAAGTTGTAGGACTCCATGGTTAGTCAGAAAACCATCATGGTTAGGTAATACCATAACTGTAGTGTAATACCATGACTGCAAAGTTGTGATATTATCAATATTATAAAAATTTAGGTGATATCATGAATATCAAGTTATGATATTGCAATATCACTATTTTCCCTAAAAAATAGACCTTTTGGTTATAAAAATGTGACATTCAAGCATAAAATCATGATAGTTAGCAAAATATCACAAAATTTATGAAAAAATCATGACTGTAAAGTAGTGATGTTGTGCAATATCATTATTCCAAAGAGCAAGAATGTGACTATATAGAATAACTTCATGATTTCCATAAAATCATCTTTGAGCTTTCAATTTCCACTTTTTAATCAATAAGTTTGGATTTTGAAATGAAAATTGTTAGAGGGTGTCATAAAATGCCTTGAGAACAACTTTTATGGGGTGTAAGTCCCATCGAGCATGCCATCATGTGAACAAGGAATACATAGATGGGAGGTTAGTCTTATTTTAGTATAATAAAACAAATAAAAATAATTCTCTAAAATCCTAACATATCTAGCCTAGACACTAGGGAGATCATAAGTAACAAACATACAAATGAAAGAACACTAGAACACCAAAGAAATCACTCTTTTACCATTCCTTATATATCTAAATGGCTTGTTAAAGTGGTTTTCTTGGTTTGTACATCAAAAAGTATTGGACATTGAAGATTTCTTTGCTCCTCTCCTTGGAACCTTGGCTTGGGTATTTGGCTTATGAATTTTTCATGGTAACATTACTTGAAAGGCTTTTCTATCTATTAATTAACATTATGACTTTGGCTTATGATAGTTTAGAGATCAATAGGTATGGCCTTGTATTTATAACCTCCAAAATTCAACTCTCAGCCAAGGTGAGTTAAGGTTGAGTTTAAACATAGAATGAGTTTAAACTAACCCTAGGTGAGTTAAAAATAACTTTAGTCGAGTTAAAAGTTTTCATGTAGTTATGATTTTCAATTACTAGGCATGGCTCTCAAACTAGATATTTAGAGATAATTTGGAAGAGCTTGACAACTCATAAAGGTAATGATGAAGAGGCTTGATATTTTGATTTTTGGAATTTATATTTTTAGATATTCATTAATTTCAAATGGATAATTCAAATAAGCATTTAATCTTGTTTAATTAGATGATTCATTTTGATTAGCATTTTAGCTCTTTTAGGAATTGATCAAGTTCCCCATTTAATGGGTCCATAGGTAAAATTGTTAGTTTTTAGGTCGTAAGGTGATTAGGGATGAATCTATGAGAGGTTATTATTGCATATAGGATAGTACCCTAAATAGGGATATCTCAACATGATTCTAAGCACTGATGAATGATGCAAGACCAAAATTAGGATGTTCAGTGATTTATAGTCTTAATTTGTAATGTTTGGTAATAAAGAGTCTGAAGTTTAATTAGAAGCTAGTTGTGGCCAAAATTAGGTGTCTAGACTCAACAGAAAGTATTTTGACATATTTATTCTTAAATTATCTTCCATTATCAGATATAAAGTTGAATGGGATACTATAATGATAGATGAGATGATTGAAGTTGAACTTAGAAATTCATTTTCCAGTCATGTAAGTGAGGGGTATAGCTTCAACACACTTGGTGAAATATTCAATAGTGGTAAGGATGTGTTTATGGCCATTAGATGAGGTAGGGTTAATATTTCTAATGAGATTGAGTCCCCATGTTGATAATGACCATGGTCTAAGCATTGGTTTTAGTGTTTTGGTTAGGGAATGAATTAGATTAGTATTCCTTTAACATTTGTCACACCTTTTAACATAAACATCTACATCTACATCCATAGTTGGCCAATAGTAACTAGTACATAGCATATTTTTGGTTAGGTTAACCTGATGGTATGGGATACACGTACTCCTTCATGAACTTCCTATAATGCTAGTGTTGCTTGTATAAAAAAACAATGAAGTATATTTCCATCAAAGCTATGTAGGTAAATGGTTGGGCCAAGTAAGGTATATCTTGAGGCTTGGTGTTATTGGATTATTTTATTATCCAAGGTGATTTTATTTTCAAGTTTTAGATAATATTTAATTTAATGTTTTTTTTCTTGTAATAACTAGTTGGTTCATGGTAATTTCAGTTATATCTCGTAACCACCCATGAAAATATTTTCACCTCTCTTTGTAAACATCATTCAAGAATAATACTTTACCAAAATTTTGTGTGAAATTTTTATTTATAGTGTAATTTATGAATTATTTCTCTTGATATTGGTACCAAAAGTGGTATCAAATCTCTAAGAAAGCATGAAGGATTGAATTGGGAATACAATAAATAATATTGATCATGAAGGAGGAAAGAGAGATTTTTTTTTTTATGTATGCTCCTTAAGTTAAATATATATGACTTATATGGTGGATGGAAATCACTGAGATTTTTTGAAAATTTATCAATAGCTTGAGGTGAAGATAAACTCATTTAAAGGCACTTGTTTAGTATCTTGCTGAATGGAAACAAAATTAAGATTAGCATCGCTTGAGAGATTGACAATATTTGTCACTAATGCTATTTTATTTGAAAATTTATGCCATAAAAATGTGTTTATTTGTATTTTTCCTATATAAATCTATCTGAAGTGAAATGACACCATTATAATCATTTACACCACATTATGTAATCTGATAAGTTTCTAAAAACTAATACTGGTCTTGTAAAGAGTATAAATTTTTGAAACAACTCTATATGGACTAAATTCTTATCATGGTGAAACATATAACCACCACATTACAAACCTAATATGACAACACAAAATAAACATATTGTAGACCTGGTAAGGAATCACCCTACTCATCATGACAATGACACCTCAATCATTTATAATCTAATCAGTATGTCTTCTAGCTCTATCAACGTTTTAAATTCAAGATTTTATTTACATGTGCAGATTTTGTATGGAATTTTATGCATAAAAATATTTGAGCAGTAGTATTGGCATTAAAATTTAGTCCAATAATAGTTGTACAATGTTTGAAATTATAAGATATAACACAACCTTGGTATGCTAAAATCTTTGTATACCCTAAAATCTTAGTGGGTTCCTTGAGCACCAACATAATCAGAATAAAAGATTTTTTACATACATTAATTTGGTCAAGTAAATTAATAAGATTTCACATTCATGTAATTTTATTTTATTGACCAAAATAGAAATATGCAATGTCAAATAAAAAAATATTTCATTAGAGTTTTAGAAATTCTTCTAGAGTGCTTGGAAGAAGCCATTTTGTGAAGTCCTTGGGAAAGTTGTGGTCTAAGGTTCAACTCTTTTTTGGTTGAATTTACATTTTCACAAGCAAAAGTTTTTTTTGAAATATTCTCTAAAAATTTGTAATGTACATGTAATTGTGTAATAAGGGTCAAATTGGTGATATAAGGGCATAATTACAACTTCTTGAGATAATTTTTTGACTAATCTCTTTTTTATACAAAAGTTATCATGTGACTAGTCGAATTATAGGTTTTTAGATGTTCTAAACAAAATAGAATGGTCAATTTTGTAATTTAAAGTATCCTTATATGATTTTTAAACTAATATAATGAAATTAATGTATAAAGGTGCATTTTAAGTCAAAACCTACACCTTCAAAATGACAATTACCATACTATCACTTCATGTTCATGTTATCGATGAACCCACCATATTTTACAAGTCCCTTAGGATCCTCTTGATTGACAAAATGTGAGAATCTTACTAGAGGTTGGAGGATATATTGGATCCTAGAGGATAACTACACTCTCTAGTTAGTTATTCACTCAAAGTATGGGTTCATGCTTGAATAACAATTTTGGCTTGTATTCTTGCTTTTAGTTCCATTTTTGGCTTTCTATCTTTGATATTCATGACATGGAGTGGACATAGTTAATTGTTTTTATTTATCCTGATGCATAGATTCTCACCTCTCACCTAATAAGGGAAGAAGATTTAGGCATTGATTGGAATTTGATCAATCATTGGTGACAGTACAAGTTGATAGGGGTTGCTCACACTAGTAGTTTTGATCAAAGGTCATTAACATTTGTTGGACATTAATAAGATGTGCCATACAGATTACAAGGTTCTCACTTAGATGGGTTCTTCTGTGGGACCTTATGTTGGTCGATGTAGTTGTACATGCTTGATCATGTTCTACTATAATATGGTATGATGATCATTGAGGATGATTAGGCCTTGATCATGTTCATCAAAAAGTTTTTGCCACAACTTGTAGGGATGGGATTCTTTATAGAGTGGCATTAGTTTTTGGTCAGTGCCACAGGTACAATGTACTAGTTATAGTTATGATAAAGTTCCTTTGATGAATTTAGAGTTATTGTTCTAGATCTTTTATACCCCTTTGGATCAAGGGGGAGTTTTTTGGATTATTTTATGATCTAAGGTGATTTTAATTTCATGTTTTAGATAGAATTTAATTTAATGTATTTTTTTTAATAACCAGTTGGTTCATGGGAATGTTAGTTATATTTCGTAACCACCTGTGAAAATCATTTAAATCTTTTCACCTCTCTTTTTAAACATCATTCAAGAATAATATTTTACCAAAATTTTGTGTGAAATTTTTCTTTACAATGTAATTTATGAATTATTTTTCTTGGTCTTGGTACCAACAATGGTATCAAAGCTCAAGGAAATTACGAAGGATTGAATTGGGAATATGTTAAACAATCCTGATTATGGAGGAGAGATTTTTTTTTTATATATGATCCTTAAGTTAAATATGTATAGATTATATGGAAGATGAAAATCACTAAGATTGTTTGAAAAAATTTCAATGTCTTGAGGTGAATATAAACTCATTTGAAGGCACATGTTTGAATAGAAATAAAATTAAGATTGGTGTCAATTGAGAGATTGGTGACATTTGGCACTGCTACTATTCTATTTTAAAATTAGGGTTAGATAAATGTGTTTATTTGTCTTTTTCCCATAGTAATATGTCTGAAGTGAAATGACACCCTTATAAGCCTATACAACACTTTATATAATTTGATAAGTTTCTAAAAACTAATGCTGCTCTTGCAAATAATATAAAATTTTGAAACAATTACACATGGACTAAATTCTTATCATGACACAACACATAACCAACACATTGCAAACCTAATATGATAACACATAATCGACACATTGTAGGCCTGGTAAGGAATCACCTTGCCCATCATGACAATGGCACCTCAGTCATCTATAATCTGATCTGTATGTCTTCTGGTTCCATCAAATTTTAAAATTCAAGAATTTTTTTACATATATGGATTTCATATGGAAGTTTGAACATAAAAATATTTGAGAAACATTATTGGTGTTAAAATTTAGTCCACTATCAACTATACAACATTTGAAATTTTGAGATATAGTACATCCAGGTTATGTTAAAATCTTCGTATACCCTAAAATGTCAGTGGGTCCTTTGAGTGCCAACATAATTAGAGTAAAATATTTTTTACATGTATTAATTTTGACACTTAAATTAATAAGATTTCACATGCATGTAATTTTATTTTATTAACTAAAATAGAAACATGCAATGTCAAATACATAATATTTCATTAGAGTTTTATAAATTCTTCTAAAATGCTTGGAAGAAGCCATTTTGTGAAGTCCTTGGGAAAGTTGTGGTCCAAGGTTCATCTCTTTTTCAATTGAATTTACATTTTCACAAGAAAAGGATTTTTTTTTAAAATGTAATCTAAAAATTTGTAATGTACATGTAATGGAGTAATAAGAGTCAAACCATCAATATAAGGGCATAATTATGGCTTATTGAGATACATTTTGACTAATTGCTTTTTTATGTAAAGGTTGTCACATGACTAGTCAAACTATAAGTTTTCGAACATTCCAAACATAACAAAATGGCCAATTTTTTTATTTGAAGTGTCCTTATATGAGGTTTGAAACCAATATAATGAAAATAATGTATAAAGGTGCATTTTAAATCGAAGCCAACACCTTCTAAATGATAATTTCTACACTGTCACCTCTTGTTTGTGTTATTGTTGAACCCACCATCCTTTATGGGTCCCTCAAGATCCTCTTGATTAACAAACTATGGACATATTACTAGAGGTTGGAGGATCTGTTAGAGTCTAGAGAATAATTACCCTCTCTAGTTAGTTATTTTCTCAGAGTCTGGGTTCATGCTTGAATATTAATTTTGGTTTGTGTTCTTTCTTTGAGTTATATTTTTAGCTTTCTATATTTGATATTCTTGACATGGAGTAGACATAGTTAATTATTATTTTTTCTCTTGATGCATGGATTCTCACCTCTTGTCTAATAGAGGAGAATATTTAGGCATTAGTTGGACTTTGATCAATTATTGATGACAGTATGAGTTGATAGCGGTTATTAGCACCAATATTGTTGAGCAAAGATTGCTAGTGTTTATTGGGCATCACGAAGATGTGCCATATAGAGTATGGGGTTGTCACTTGGATGGGTTCCTATGTGGGACCTTATGTGGTCACTATAGTTAGACATGCTTGATCATGTTCTACTATATTATTATATGATGATCACCAAGGTTGAGCAGGCCTTGATCATGTTCATTAGCCATTTTTGCCATAACTTGTAGGGGTGGGATTATTTATGGAGCAACATAAATGTTTGGTCAATGCTAAAGGTATAGTACACTAGTTATAGTTGTGATAGAGCTCTTTTGATGACTTCAAACTCATTGATCTAGTTCTTTTATACCCCTTTAGATCAAGGGGGATTTTGTTGGATTATTTTACAATCCAAGGTGACTTTATTTTCATATTCTAGATAGTATTTAATTTAATTTATTATTTTATTTGTAATAACCAGTTGGTTCATGGGAATGTTAGTTATATCCTATAACCACCCATAAAAAGCTTTTAAACCTTTTCAAGTCTATTTTTAAACATCATTCAAGAATAATACTTTACCAAACTTTTGTGTTAAATTTTTATTTATAATGTAATTTATGAATTATTCCTCTTGGTCTTGGTACCAATAGTAGTATCAGAGCTCAAGGAAATAATGAAGGATTAAACTGGGAATATGATAAATAATCTTGATCATGAAGGAGAAAAGAGAGATTTTTTTATATATGATCCTTAGGTTAAATCTATATAGATTATATAGAGGACAGAATCACTGAGATTGTTTGAAAATTTATTAATGGCCTAAGGTAAAGATAAACTCATTTGAAGGAACTTGTTTATTATCTTGATGAATGAAAACAAAATTAAGACTAGCGTCACTTAAGAGATTAGCCACATTTACCACTGTTGCTATTCTATTTGAAAATTTAGGTCAGATTAATGGGTTTATTTATCTTTTTCCTATAACAATCTATCTAAAGTGAAATGATACCCTTACAAGCCTATATGACATTTTATGTAATCTGATAAGTTTCCAAAAACTAATGCTGCTCCTACAAAGAGTACAATTTTTTAAAACAATTCTACATGGACTAAATTCTTATCATGGCACAACATAGAACTGCCATATTTCAAACCTAGTATGACAAAATAGAATCGACACATTGTATACCTGGTAAGGAATCACCCTACTCATTATGAAAATAGAACCTCAGTCATTTATAATCTAATCTATATGTCTTATAGTTCTATCAAAGTTTAAAATTCAATATTTTTTTACATATATATATAGATTTTGTACAGAATTTTGAGCATAAAAATATTTGAGCAAAATTATTGGCATTAAGTCCACTAAAAGTTGTAGAACATTTAAAATTTTGAGATATAGCACAACCACGGTATGTTAAAATCTTCGTATACCCTAAAATCTCAGTGGGTTCCTTGAGCGCCAACATGATCAAAATAAAAGATTTTCTACATGTATTAATTTTATCAAATAAATTAATAAGATTTCACATGCATGTAATTTTATTTTATTGGCCAAAATATAAATATGCAATGTTAAATATAGAATATTTCATTAGAGTTTTAGAAATTCTTCTAGAGTGTTTGGAAGAAGGCATTTTGTGAAGTCCTTAGGAAAGTTGTGGTCCAAGGTTCAACTCTTTTTTAGTTCAATTTACATTTTCACAAGAAAAGGATTTTTTTTATAAATATGCTCTAAAATTTAGTAATGTACATGTAATGGAGTAATAAAGGTCAAATCAGTGATATAAGGGCATAGTTATGGGTTTTTTGAGATAAAATTTTGACTAATCATTTTTTTATGCAAAGGTTATTGTGTGACTAGTCAAACAATAGGTTTTCAGACATTCTAGACATAATGGAATGGTCAATTTTGTAATTTGAATTGTCTTTATATGATATTTTCAACCAATATAATGAAACTAATATATAAAGGTACATTTTTGGTTGAAACTGACACCTTCTAAATGATAATTTCACACTATCACTTCTTGTTACTTGGATGGGTTCCTATATCGGACCTTATGTGGGTCAATGTAGTTGGACATGATTGATCATGTCCTACTATAGTATGGTACAATGATAATTGAGGATGAGTAGGCCTTAATCATGTTCATAAACCATTTTTGCCACAACTCATAGGGGTATGCTTACTTATGGAGCAATAACAATTTTTGGTTAGTGCCAGAGGTACAATGCACTAGTTGTAGTTATGATAGAATTCCTTTAATGACTTCAGAGTCATTGTTCTAGATATTTTATACCCCTTTGGATCAAGGGGGACTTTTTTGGATTATTTTATGATCCAAGGTGATTTTACTTTCATGTTTTAGATAACATTTAATTTAATGCATTTTTTTTTGTGTAATAACTAGTTGGTTCATGGGAATGTCAGTTATATCTCTTAACCACCTGTGAAAAGCATCTAAAGCTTTTCACCTCTCTTTGTAAACATCATTCAAGAATAATATTTTACCAAAATTTTGTGTGAAATTTTTCTTTACAATGTAATTTATGAATTATTTCTCTTGGCCTTGTTGCCAACAGTGGTATCAGAGCTCAAGGAAATCATGAAGGAATAAATTAGGAATACGATAAATAATCTTGATTGGGAAGAAGGAAAGAGATATTTTTTTATGTATGTTCCTTAAGTTAAATCTATATAGATTATAAGGAGGACATAAATCACTGAGATTATTTGAAAATTTCTTAATGGATTAAGGTGAATATAAACTCATTTAAAGGCACTTGTTTAGTATCTTGCTAAATGGAAACAAAATTAAGATTGGTGTCACTTGATCCACTATTGCTATTCTATTTGAAAATTTAGGTCAAATAAATGTGTTTATTTTTCTTTTTCTATAGAAATTTTATAAAGTGAAATAAGCCCTTATAAGCCTATACAACACTTTATGTAATCTGATAAGTTTTCAGAAACTAATGTTACTCCTATAAAGAGTACAAATTTTTGAAATAATTCTACATGGAATAAATTCTTATAATGGAAAAACATAGAACCACCACATTGAAAACCTGGTATGGTAACACATAATTGACACATTGCAGACCTGGTAAGGAATCACCCTGCTCATTATGATAATGGCACCTCAATCATTTATAATCTAATCTATGTGTCTTCTAGTTCTATCAAAGTTTAAAATTCAATAATTTTTTTACATGTATGGATTTCATATGAAATTTTGAGCATAAAAATATTTGAGCAACATTATTTGCATGAAAATTTAGTTCACTAGCAATTGTACGACATTTGAAATTATGAGATATAACACAACCATGGTATGTTAGAATATTTGTATACCCTAAAATCTCAATGGTCCCTCGAGCACCAACATAATCGGAGTAAAAGATTTTTTACATGCCTTAATTTTTTTAGGTAAATTAATAATCTTTCACATGTATGTAATTTTATTTTATTGGCTGAAATAGAAACATGAATGTCAAATATAGAATCTTTCCTTAGAGTTTTAGAAATTCTTTTAGAGCGTTTAGAAGAAGTCATTTTGTGAAGTCCTTAGGAAAGTTGTGGTCCAAGTTTAACTATTTTTTGGTTGAATTTAAATTTTCACAAGAAAAGGAATTTATTTTTGAAATATGCTCTAAAAATTCATAATGTACATGTAATTGAGTAATAAGGGTCAAATCAGTGAAATAATGGCATAGTTAGGGCTTCTTGAGATAAATTTTTGACTAATTACTTTTTTATACAAAGGTTATCACGTGACTAGTCAAAAAATATGTTTTTAGATATTTTAGACATAACAAAATGGTCAATTTTGTAATTGGAAGTGTCTATATATGAGTTTTAAAATTAATATAATGAAACCAAAGTATTAAGGTACATTTTCATTCAAAATTGACACCTTCCAAATGATAATTTCCATACTGTCACTTCTTGATTGTGTTATCAATGAACCCACCATCCTTTATAGGTCCCTTAAGATCCTCTTGATTGATAAAATATGAGAATCTTACTAGAGGTTGAAGGATCTATTGGAGTCTGGAGGATAATTACCCTCTCTAGTTAGCTATTCGCTCAAGGTATGGGTTCGTGCTTGAATAATAATTTTGTCTTGTGTTCTTACTTTTAGTTCCATTTTATACCATACTCATTAAAAAATTAGCCATATTTTTTAATTTTTCAATGTACCATTACTTTTTTTTTAATTAAAATACATGGTATGAACAAAAGACAAAATTATTATTCAAGACAAGACAAAATTATTGACACACTCAATCTCATTTTCCATTTAGCCATATTGGATTTCTACATAGTTCATCTCATATGGCTTTCTCATATCATGTTCCAAGGACATATCCCTTTATGGATTTATAGTTTACATACTCAATCTCAAACTCACTCAGAGTCATGATCCATTTAGCCATGTGGCTTTGTAAACCTATCTTAGATAATAAATACTTAAGCAGATCTACTTTGGAAATAACCATGGTTTTGTTGTCAAGAATGTAATATCATATCTTCTGGGCTGTGAAGAACTTAGATAAATAATAATTTTATTTTAGAATATATTTATGTTCATACATGACTAATTTATAACTTATATATTACACAACATGTTCTTTTCCATTGTCATGATGTTGAGATAGAAGTGCCCTTAGGGATTTATCTATGGCTGATATGTATAGTAGGAATAAATTTCCTCATATTGGTTGTAACAAAATAGGTGGATTGATAATATATTCCTTTATATTCTAAAATTATTTTTGGGATTCATCATCCCAATGAAATTTAACACGTTTATTAAGTGTGTAAATAGATGGCATTTGTCGATGAACTATGAGATGAATCATATGATAGATTGAATCTCGCCTTTTAAAATATAGAGCAACTTAAAATTAGAAGGTGGAAGCATCTTGGTAATAGCTTTTAATTTAGTAGGATTAACTTCAATTACCCTTTGAGAGATGATTAAGGCTATACATTTTGATGAATTGACACTAGGGATACACTTTTTTGGATTGAGTCTGATCTTGTATTCATGAAACATCTCAAATATTCTACATAATGTGGCTAGATGATTAACATGGGTCTTTGATTTACCCAATATTTCATTGACATAGTCTTCAATAATTTTATGCATCATATCATGAAATATGATGGTCATGGATCTTTGGTATGTGGTTTCAACATTCTTGAGGCCAAATGGCTTAACTTGATAACAAAATATTCCCCACGGAGTGTAAACATTATTTTGTGTTGGTCTTTTGGCACAATATGGATCTGGTTGTATCCTAAGAATCCATCCATAAGTGAAAGCATTCCATACCCCACTATGGATTCAACTATCATGTCAATGTTTGGTAGAGGAAAGTCATCCTTGCGGTAAGCCTTGTTTAGATCCTTGAAATCAGTGTAGATTCTAATTCCTTCTAGTTTCTTACTAACAAACACAACATTCAAGATCCATTATAAATAGTCAATCAATCCTATACATCTCACTTATAAGAGTTTTTACAACTCCTTATTTAATAATACAACAATATGAAGATTCATCTTGCATAATTTATACTTCACAGGTTTGTCATTAGGATGTGAAATAAGGTGGGGTCCAAACCTAACATGTTTGAATAGGCCTAAGTAAAGATGTCAATAAATTCCTTCAAAAGGGATGTAAATATTTCATGTTCTCCCTTAGAGATATATGCACCTAATTTAATCCATTTGGGTCATCTAGAGTCCCAATGCTTACTTCCATAGTATCTTTTATGAGGAGAGTCAAGCCATCTCCTAGAATGGTTGGAAATAATTTGAATTAGCCTATAAATGAAAATTATTCTTTTTGGATTGGATCTCTCCTAAATAAGATGAAGTGGAATCTCTTAATTGTAGGTATGGACATGTTACAAATACTATAGGAAATTCCTAGGCAATTTAATCAAAAGCATGTTATTTTGTTGAGCTAAATTGAGACTCAAAATTAGGTTCATCATTGGTGGTATCCTAAGCTTCTTTTGAGGAAAGGTGAACACCCCCATCTAATGGTGCTTGAAATAGGTTTACACCAAAATATTAGCCTTTCTCTTTACTTTTAACCTAGTCTAAAAGTGACTTAAAGAGGTTTTAACTTTGGGACGTCAATGTTATATTTATTTATTTTTGGATAAGGGTGTTCACGCATTGTCCAAAATAGGCTATGGGATATAATTTGATAGAGAACCCTAGTTTGTGGTCTCCTAATGAAACATTTTCTTTTAGGCCTAGAAAATTTCAAAAGGCCTTATCATTCTCAAACTCATCTATAGGCACTATGGATTCTTTTTGGTCTTAGGCTATAGGTTGAGGGTGATATAAAGGAAGCAAGTTATGTTAGTTTATTAGGGTAATGTTATAAATGGAATATGGGTCAAATAGGTTGGTATTGGTAATCTCTTCATAAATATTGTGATTAGAATCTACTTCACTATCGGCATCATTATCACTAGACATTGGTTTGGAACATAAATAAGATTCATGGGGTCACCTTCAGGTAGTTTAAATATGAGACCATAAGTTCCTTTGTATCAAGTTATAATAATTGGCTCTAGAGTACCCTACTAATTTGGCTCATGGCATCTAAATTCATTATCTTATTTCTCCATGATCTTATTAGGAATGGAATATTTGGCATATTTATAATAATAAACCAATTTATCATTGTATAACTAGGATTCATCATTGGCAAGTGGGTCCTCTTCTTGGCCAATGGCTGGTGTGAAAATAATAGGAGCTAAACTATGAAGCTTATCCTTTCCTTTTCATTACCATTCCATGTAAAGTGGTTACAATTTAGATCTTCTATAGGACTTGGGGTTTTATGTAATTTTGGCAATGTGAAATGTGTCGTGATTCAAATACTCTCCTAGGCCATTAGCAAAGATGGTAAAATGATTATACATTTCAAATGGAGGCATATGAGAAGATGAATCAAAGTTATTTGGTTCTATAAAATTGGTCTCTAGTAATTCAATAAGTATTTCTTTGTCTTTATCCTTTTTGGGAACCATATCTAGGCCAAAGTGGTAGTTATACTTTTGTACTTAGCCTAAAAATGTTTGCAATGTTCATAGTATTGTAAATCTTCATTTGATGGTGACCTCCATGCCTGAATGAGATAAATTGAGACACTAATGCAATGTCAAATGGATTGCTTGAATTTTGTGTATCCAATGTCTTCCCAAGAAAAAAATTATAAGATAGATCAAGGTATAACACATGTTAAAGTGTATTTGAGTCAAGGTCCTAATGATAACTAGCAAACTTATAGTGCCTTTTAATTCTCATTCTTCATTATCATAGGCCTTGATAGTAATTGTTTATTATTATAGATTGAATTTTGTATATCTGATATGTTTGATGAGCTTTAAAGACATAATATTTAGGTCTGAACCATTGTATATGAGGACACATTTGACTTTGTGCCACATGATGACAACTTCAATGTACAAGGGATTACTATAGAGAGGGCCCAAAGACAACATATCACTTTGGTCAAAGGTCAACTATTGTCTTGTGGATATATTTCTAACTAAAGCTTGGAAGTTTTTGGGGGTTATGTCATTTAGAACTTGGGATTGGCCTAGGAATTATGTTAAGATGTTCTTGTGGATAATAGATGTATACAACAAATCCAAAATAGAAATATGTGTGGGTGTATTTTGAAGTTATTCCATAATGTCAAATGTATTTTACTCAATAGGGGTATATGGATTGTTCCTAGCCAACATAGTGGGTTGGATTAGTTCATTGGTAGGGAATTATGGGTTGAGAATGACAATATTTGATTGCCGAGTTGTGATTACACAATCAGGATTAGATATAAGACTTTTGTAACTTGATGATAATGGAGGTGGGCTAGATAAGATAAGTATAAATTAATGGTGCACTTGGTTATGGTCATGGGGAAATGATGAGTTATTAGTATAAGGTCCCAAAATAGTAATATTTTCTTTCTATTACACTTGTTTGTGGTCCTAGGTCAAGGTATGATTATTGGCATAAATGGGTTGATTAGAATTGGTTAATAATGGTCCTATTCTATTAGAACTTGGTATAGGATTAATGATGATGGTTGAAATGTGACCTCTTATAATATGACCTAATACTTTAGTTGTTATAATCATTCTATTTTTGGGTACTCCTATTTGGTTGATGTTATTGTTTCTACTGGTATTACTGTTGTTGTCATAGATGTTGATACTATTGTTGTTGTTCTAGTCTTTATTATCATTATTTTTTATTGTTATTATTATGTTATAGAAATGGGTTTTGGTTGATAACCAAACATTGGTTGGACATAAATTTGTTTCTACTGGTATTACTATTGTTGTCATAGATGTTGATACTATTGTTGTTGTTCTAATCTTTATTATCATTGTTTATTATTATTATTATTATGTTATAGAAATGGGTTTTGGTTGATACCCAAACATTGGTTGGACATAAATTTTCTATTATCTAATGTAATCTCTCCATTTTCCAACATATTTTTAATAACATGTTTTATCTACATACAAATACGTAGATTATGTCCATGAACACAATGGTATTCATATGACTCATTCTCTTAGTAGCAGTCAAGATACACCCTTAGGATAATGTTTCAAAATTGGCCAACTAATTATATTATATGTGGCTAGATTATGAAAAACTACTTTTATAAGTTCACCAAGGTCACTAAAAACTCAAGGAGTGGGTTTTATTCTTGGATGAGGGGTTTAAAAAGGTGGTGGTTACTAAATTTGTGGGGCTAGTCTAAGTTATTTTGAAGGTTGCATTTATTGAATGAGTTTTTAATGAGGAGTAAGTTATATTTACAACATAGGTTGAGTAGATAGTGTTTTCATCATTTGGACATGATGTGACTCAGCTACTCTATTAAAAAAAACATTCTTTTTATGGTTGTATTGCTTGGATTTTTCTTAATTATTGGACTAGGAAGGTGATAACACTTGTACTTGGACTTGGTTATTATTTTGATTTTATCTTGTTCCTTGGTTTTGGTTCTAATTTTGGTTTGAAGAAGTTAACTTAATAATCCCTTTGTTAATAAGGGCCTTTTCAATTAGGAAACCTTTTTTGATGATCTCTTTGAAAGTTTGTGTAAACTGAAGCTCCAAATGATAGGATATCTTACTATGCAAATTTTTAGTGAACATAATGTCCAATTTTTTATTCTATAATCTATGGGTGAAGTGACTAGAAAGTTCTCTCCATATCTATAAATATTGTAGACACCAAAATCGTGTCTACTCCCTAGGTCGACTCCCCCCTTGGTCCCCTTTGGTCCACATAACCACTCCTAACCCATGTCTTGTTAATTTGAAATAATTAGCTATTTTAAATTAACAAAACTCCTTTTCCCTCTCCCCATGCCACCTCACCACCCTTGGATACCCTTCTTTGGATTCCATTCATTCCCCACATGGCCAATATTAATGCTTAGACCCCCATTCCAACTTCTCCCCTTTAACCTCTCGTCCATTTTAATCACCTTCGACCATTTCTTCTTCGGACTCGCTGACCTGACAGTTGGGAAAATAGACGAAAGGCTATTTTTAGCCTTTTTCCTGCCTTCTAGCCACTGACGTCGGTCAACTGTCAATCGATGTCAGTGATATTGCCAGTGTCGGCAGCCTTCATAATGGTTTTCTGCATCCGTTATCTACCCTTGGCCTCTCTCTCACATCTAACTCTAGAATCCTTCAATCTTCAGTCTTCGACCATCCACCACTCTGCCAATCTTCAAACCAGACCTCTCACTCTCCCTCTCAAAGGGATTTTGCACCAGCAACAGGGCCTTCACACCAGCAACACCAACAACAGGTACACCAGTCTGCAACACTCCTTTAGCCAGTCACAGGTAAATATTTTGTTTGTAATTTCATTGTGTTTTCTAGTTATTTGCTTCTAAGTATTATGAACTAGATTCAACACTCCCTATCACCAGAACAGACCAGACCCGAATCCTTATCTCCCTATCTCCCTATTGGCCTCCTCTACCATTCTGTCCATTTGACATTCTATCCATTTGACTCCCTCAGACTACCTCAGACCTAGACCTTCAGACTACCTCAAACCTAAACCCTCAGACTACCTCAGACCAGACCCTCAGACTGCCTCAGACTATTCTCCAGACCGTTCTGCACGTCCATAGACCCTGTCCATAGACCACAGACCCGACCACAGACTACTGCCCTGACCGATGCCAGCTACAAAGACCACTTCCCCCACTGACATTGGCATCCTAACCAACATCGACAGACTGAAAACTGACGCCGATATGACCATCGACGCCGGTGACTGTGACTAGGCCGACAACAACATTCAGGTAAGCATTTTCTTCCATTTTTCATTCTATCTTTATCATTTTTAGTATTTTATCATTCTATCCTTTATCAGACATCTTTTTATTAATCAGTGGGTTGACATACCTCAAGCTTTTGCTTTTGGGATCAAGCTTTCACTTGGCAGCCCACCATCTCCTCATCTAATGCCTTTTCATGTTTTAGTCTCTTTCCTTTGCAGGTGTCATCCTCCACAACCAAAGAGGAGTTCTCATGATCATCTGGATTACGATGCGCATGACTTCATCCAAGTACATCAAGCCTTAGACCATTTATTTTAGTTTCTTATTCTCTCTTTGAATGTGAAAGTGAAAGATAGCATAGAAACATTCTGGCACGCTCGGTGGGACTCTAGGGTCCTCCTTGGGTTCTTTTCTTTCCGTTCATATAGGGTGCATTAGGTTTCTCCCTTTTCACCTCTTTCTTCTATCTTCCAAAAGACATCATAAGCAGGATTAAAAAGAACTTTTCTTTCTTTTCTTGCATTTCTAGACTAGTCAAAAATCATATTCTTCAACCCTTTCTCAACTTGTTTTCATTCCAACTTAACATTTCAACTTGGAGCTTAAAACACACTGCATTACATTTCTACTTGCTTGCATTTATTAGTCCACACTTAGTAATTAATAACTGCATATTGAATTAATCGTAGTCCACTTGATGTTACAGAACCGAACCACTTGCACTAAATAAAACATCAAACAATACTTGAGACAAGGCCCGACTGGGATTTCATCCCCCAATGGATACCTTACCCCTCCCTAGCAATCCCACTTGGATTTCACCACCAAGGGGAAAGCCCACTCCGTTCTCTGGCAGAGGATAATCTCTAGGCAAGGTATATTTTGGCTAAGTGAGACCAGCTTATCATTGGACTCGTGAAGTGAGGGGAGCTTGCTCCTTAGCACCAAGCCATATACCGAACCTAACCCAGACGCTTGAGTGCCTAAACAAACCTGAAACCATCCATAGACTACCTCTTCTAGGACCCATTCTTCCAGCCAACCTCCCAAACATCACTTTAAGGCATAAGCCACAAGATTCTAAAAGTTGATTCTTAAGGTTTAACGCTTAGTGTCTGTCTATCTCCATCTCTATTTTTCTATTCTTATTTGCTTGTTTGAGCTTGTGAGGACATTCTTCTTATTTTTTTCTAAAAACTCTCAAATCTTTTGGGTTTCTAGAAACCACAGTCACTGGCATTGGTTTTATCACCGACGTCGGCAACCCTTTGTCACTGGCATCGGTTATCTGACTAACGTCAGCCACCTGATATCACTGACATCAGTTTTTCAACTGATGTCGGTCACTGTCACAGTCCTTTTTTTTCAAAATAGTAGCCTAAAACCTGACCCTTTTTCTGCCAAAAACCACATTCTGAGTTTCTAAAACTGAAAAAACACAATTTCTAAAACTTGACCCTATTTGCCTTGAATGGTTTTGACACGCAGTCAAACTAAGGCTCTTCTTGACCACGTGAGACATCAACCACTTCCATCTTGCCCATCCATAACCAGTCCTATAATGGAGTTCCACTCAGAGACTGAAAGAACTCCTACTTGAGCAACCCCGACTCAAACTCCCATCGTCCCTGAAGGGGACCAAGATTTTGAAAGATTCTTGGACCTCAATGTCAAATCCCTCCAAAACTATCTCGCAAAAAACCAAATGTGGGACCTTTCACTTGCAGCAGTAATGACATGAACATCATCTGCTACTCAACCCATCATGACTCAGCCTATTATCTCAACCAGTCACTCGACCATGGCCAATATGCAAAGTTTGGCCTCCTCATCTATTTTTGAACCTGCCTCCATTGGGGTATCATTGCCCCCTCAACCACACACAATTCAACCAAGTTCAGCACCATACCAAAACTTGGTTGTCTCAACCTCGCCCACTCTTGCACCCATACACGTGGGAGTGACAACCTATCTTTTTGCCAGTGCCACCACTCAACCACCTCTAGCGGTATCTAGTCAACTTGTGTCCTCCAACTTCATGGCACGAGCCCCTTTGACCACGACATCTATCCCTATGGTGCACTACCCATATGTTGTGCCTACACAAGTGCAACCAAGTACATCATACGCCTCTTCGACCACCTTTCAAGTACCTTACAACCTAGGGGGTGCCCCACCTGTGAATCTGTTAGCTGATCTCATCAAGATGCTGATGGACAAGATGTCTAGTCTCGAGACCTCTATCTCTGGTTCAAGCAATGCTCTATCATATGAGAAAATTTACAATGAACCCATTCATCCTTCTGTGCCCATTCGACCATACCCCAACTAGTGGGAGCTTCCCAAATTTACTTGCTTCAAGAGTAAGGAAGACCCACGACAGCACTTACGGGCATTCAGACATACCTGTTACCTCATAGCCCATGACGATGCGTTACTTTTACGCACATTCCCCATGTCTCTTTCTGGCCCCGATCTTGACTGGTATAGTTCTCTTATCAGACATTCTATCTTTTCATTCACCCAACTTGCCCAATTATTCCTCGACCATTTTTTTATCAACATCACCAAATAAGTCTCAATCACAGACCTCTATTCCATCAGGCAATTTGATGATGAATCAATAGTCAATTTTATCGCCCGTTGGAGAGGCCTGATTAACCAGCACTCCTTCTCCTTGCCTCAACCTGAGCTCATTGAGCTCTTTTCTCGAGCATGTGCTAGGCACATCTCTTCTACCTTGTAGATCCAGACATTCTGCACTTTCGATGAAGCTTTCACCATGGTAAGAAAGCTTGAACTCTATGCCATCGATGAAAATAAGGTCAAATTGCGTAATAATAATGCAAAATATAATGACCCTTCTTTGTCCAAACCTTTTTCTACCCACTCTCAGTCCAAGGGATCGGCAAACACTGTCATCTTTAGACCATCATCTTTAACCAACTGACCTCAATTTTCAACATCAGACTACATCAATAAACACTTTCAACGTCAATCCATACAACGTCAATACACTCCAATTGGAGAGTCATATGCCTCTATCTTGGATAAACTCGTCAAGCAGGGGGTCCTCAATCTCCCTTCAATCTGACCACTTCAATTTGACCCCTCAACACCTATTTCTGCATGGTATAGGGAGAATGACTTTTGCAACTATCACCGTGTCAAAGGCCATGACACGGACAACTGTCAAACCTTCAAAAACATCATCCAGGACATGCTAGACAAGGGGGATCTCATCCTGGATAACCCAAACTCTCTGGCCAACCAAAACCTCAACATCTTCAAACAACCCTTTCCTAATCACCCACCTACTCAAAACAATGTCTAGACCATGACCAATGACCCTCAAGACCATGATATACACACGGTCGACACTATCTTTTCTCTTGTCCCTGACCAACCTCCTTCATAGGTGGAAGACCCTTCTTCCCCTATTCCTCTTCCACATGGTGAAGAACTTTCTTCTCCTATTAATCCTCCATTGACCTCGCTCATATTGGAGGATGCTTTGATGGCACCCACACTGGCTGCCTCACCCTCATCCTTTTTGTCATCAATGGGGGATCATACATTCCCCACGCCTAGACCACACATCGTGACCATGACCATTCCTACACTCCATCCGACTGTAGAGCCACACTCTCCTATTTATTCTCCACCAAGAGAAGAACTAGTCTCTTTGCCCATTTTGATCGAGGAAGACCCAGTCACAATTTCCTCTTGTCTTTTGCCTAAGATTGCTACATCTCGCTCGCCTCCATCCACATCCAAATCCAAACCCATATCTAACCTCACCTCGTACAATAGTGGCCCTCACCCCAAACCAACGAAGGCCATTAAACCACACAGGAGGACTCCTCCCCCACCTTCATCATTACCTTCAATTTTGGGCCCACATCCGTCCACTTTAATAGGGGTGCTTCCTACTCCCATACCTCACAGAGGTAAGTTGCCTCCATTGTCTCCTCAACCCATCAAACATATATTTCCTCCAAAACATCCAACACCTATCACCACCAAAGTGCCATCTCCACGTGTGGTTACACCACCCATGAAAATGATGGTACAACCAACACCTCTTATGCCTCTCAAACCAAAGTCATCAACCCCCGCTGCAATAAGACACACAGACCCATTAGCAGGTTCTTATGCCCTACTGTTATGGCACTTGTTGCAGTCTTCTCGCATCAATCTCCCACCTCTTAAGCCATATCAATCCCTCAGACCAAAACCACCCTAGTTTGATGACACTCAGATTTGTGCATATCATCACACGCCTGGGCACGACACTGAGCATTGTTGTGCCCTCAAGGTTGTCATTTGCCAATGTTTGGAGAAAGACACCATTCTTCTTGATCATACTATCAGTAAACCTTCAACACTGCCCCACTCATCAACTCTCAGATCAAGACCATCTTGGTTTGATAACTCTAAATTCTGTCATTATCACCACACTCTGGGACATGACACTGAGCGTTGTTGCACTCTTAAAGCTGTCATTCATTAGCAATGGAGAAAGGATACCCTTCTTATCAAGGATCCTCTTGACCACCCCTTCAACAAATCAATAACACTGACCCATGCTTCTCAAACCTCATCACCTAAATTGGGATCTCCATGCCAGGCTATGGTCCCTTTGCTACTTTTAACCCCCTTATTCGACATCAACATAGTCAATCTGACCACTAAACCTCAACCGATCTTGACCAATCTGTTAAACATTCTCCCTAGCCACTGGGGGAATTCAACCTTCATCCAAGCCTTAACCAACTTTTTGACCCAGTCTCGACCAAATATCAATAGCTCTTTTAATCCTAAACCTCAACCAAGTGTCCATCAAGTTGATCCTCAACCAAACATTTGACCAGTCTCGACCAATCATCCAACCAATCATCAATCCAGACCATCAACCAGATAGTAACCAATCATCAATCATGGCCTCGACCAACCTTTCAACCCAGTCTCAACCAAATATCAATCACTCTTTTAATCTCAAGCATCGACCTGACCTCGACCAAACATTCAACCCGACCTCAACCAAACCGTCAACCCGACCTCGGCCAAACATTCAACCTAACTTCGACCAAACATTCAAACCGACCTCAATCAAACCTTAATCAAATATCAACCAACTTCTTCAGAATCAGCCCCGAACTTCAACCAAACATCAACCAACTCCTTCAACATCAATCAACTTGTGACCAATTTGGAATGAAGCAAATGGGGAAAGTTTGCTCCCAATTAACTCGGACCTTGCATCATAACACAAGCATGGGTCAGGACTTTGTCAGAACCTGAGCCCCTTTATGTCTTGCATCTTTGACCAGTCTACTATTAGTCAAGTAATTATTCATTTGACATTTAACTTGAGCTCGATCCCTTGAGCAGTGTCTATCACTGTCATTCCTATTCCTTTCCACCCTCAACCCTGAAAACATTAGTCACCCCTTTTGTCAAGCATGAATGCTTTGTCCTAATAAAAGGGAAACCCTCTAAACCTCTATAGTCAAGTCCATGACCAAAAGTCCAGTCAACAAATCAATCCAATATATATAAAAATGGGATGCATATTCCAAGGTCATAAAACTATAAATGTAGACTATTCCCTCGAAGGACAGTTGCATCATCATTGTTGTATTTACTAGACTGCTCCCTTGAAGGACAGCTAGGCCAAAGTCATATCAAAAATATAAAAGCAGAATATAGACCACTCCCTCGAAGGATGGCTATGCATAAATTTTTCTACATACACAACAATATCTCTGAAGCTTCCTGCATCATTCAGCTTCACGACATGACCACAAAGCAAGACAACTTCCCCTCACAGGCTTCTCGCATCGATCAGTCTGTACCCAAAAAAAAAAAAAAAATTGACTGACAAACTTTAGAGTCATGGACTTGTCTATAGTCATTCTCGGGGTCACCTATAAAAGGGGCAAAGTTGTTCCTACCAAAAAGGGTTCCCCCTTCCATCTCATATCAAAATATCACCCTTGCATACTCAAGGGATTTCAAGCTCACTTAACATCAAGTGATTTGATTGCTTCTCTAACACAACCACTGGTCAATGACGCAATGCATGAACGGGTCTTTTATGTCTAACAACCCTTATCATATGCCATCATTTTGGTCCTTGTCAATGAAAGAGAAATTTGCCTTTCACTTTTTGTCACATCTTGGTCACACATTCAGCCCAATCATCATCTATCCAACCAAACTCAAAACCAAAACATTTTCAGACCACCGACATGACCTAGTCCATTTCACATAGTTTCTATGGACACCAATACACATGGAAACTATCGACCCGACACAATTTATGTTAAGCATAAACCAATACTTGCTGAAGCATAAATAGACCTCAATTCATTTTTAGCATACATCCATCACGACTGTGGAAAATTTCTAGGGATGAAAGACCCCTCGCCCAATGTTGCAAATACACCATTATACAATTTGGAAAACGCTGCAACATCATCTTTTTACCCTCATCATTCATCATGACCAAGACCAATCTATCAACCAATTTAACCACCTATCTACCACTTGGACCCTTTGTCTAAACTACATTGGTCTAAGGCCCTAAGACCGGGGCTATGTAGGTAGCACTCAGATGACACGACTGTCTTCTGAGGTTAGCTCGACCACCCTCGTTTGTTCATTTCCCTGATGGTCAAACTATCCATCCTTTGACCATGACCTTGACCATGACCACAATCAATCATCAGCCAATCTTCGACCAATCTTCTCAACTAGCTTGAATTACATTGGTCTGAGGCCCTAAGACCGGGGCTATGTAGGTAGCACTCAGATGACATGACTGTCTTCTTGGGTTAGCTTGACCACCCTCTATTTGTTCGTCTCTCTAATGGACAAACCTTCTCTTCTTTGATCATGACCTTGACCTCGACCAAGACCAATCCAATCACTTCAACCCTCTTCCTCCATCTTAGGAGAACTACATTGGCCTGAGGCCCTTCCAACAGGGGCTATGTAGGCAGCACTCAGTTGACATGGGGTCTTTTGAGGTTAGCTCGGCCATTCCTTCATCCATCCATCTCGACCAATGACCATGGAGATCATGCCTATCACCTCTGACCTCGACCACTTCCAAAGTGACTTTGCCTTGGTTGTTTTTGCATGTATGCTACCTCATGAATGGTTAGCAAAATTGTGCACAGAGTATTTTTGATCTTCACAAGTATAGGATCGCAAGCCTGTTGATCCCCACTACTTGTGACATTTTCATGTTTTCTAGGAGCACTTCTTGAGCCCGGGATACCTAGAACATGATGACCCATTGGAGCTTCAGCTTAGATTGAATAACCCAATTAGCAGATGACTAAATGCTGGGGCCCAGTTACTTCAATTTTGGCACTCCTCGACCTCGACCTGCGACAATTTAACCTGACCATCTCGTGAAGTGGTATGCATGTAATCACAAATTTTGTAGCATTCACTCACACCTTCATCTTTTTCATCCACTCTTTGTCAAATCAATGCCTAATTCCAGGTTCCCTTCCCTTGACTCCTGCTTTGAGGGGGAATACCTCATCCATAATTGGGGCAGCCAACCCTCCTGTTTTTGTCTTGTAGTTCACTTGAACAACCAACAAGACAAAAAGGGGAAAATGTAGACACCGAAATCATGTCTACTCCCTAGGTTGACTCCCCCCTTAGTCCCCTTTGGTCCACCTAACCACTCCTAACCCATGTCTTGTTAATTTGAAATAATTAGCTATTTTAAATTAACAAAACTCCTTTTCCCTCTCCCCATGCCACCTCACCACCCTTGGATACCCTTCTTTGGATTCCCTTCATTCCCCACATGGCCAATATTAATGCTTAGACCCCCATTCCAACTTTTCCCCTTTAACCTATCATCCATTTTAATCACCTTCGACCGTTTCTTCTTCGGACTCGCTGACCTGACAGTTGGGAAAATGGATTAAAGGCTATTTTTAGCCTTTTTCCTGCCTTCCAGCCGTCGACGTTGGTCAACTGTCGACCGACGTCAGTGATATTGCCGGCATCGGTAGCCTTCATAACAGTTTTTTGCATCCATTATCCACCCTTGGCCTCTCTCTCACATCTAACTCTAGAATCCTTCAATCTTCATTCTTCGACCATCTGCCACTTTTCCAATCTTCAAACTAGACCTGTCACTCTCCCTCTCACAGGGCTTCTGCACTAGCAATAGCATCAGGCTTCTACACCAGCAATAGGGCCTTCACACTAGCAACACCAACAATAGGTACACCAGTCTGCAACACTCCTTCAGGCAGTCATAGGTAAGTATTTTGTTTGTACTTTCATTGTGTTTTCTAGTTATTTGATTCTAAGTATTATGAACTAGATTTAGCACTCCCTATCACCAAACTAGACTAGACCCAAATCCTTATCTCCCTGTCTCCCTATTGGCCTCCTCTACCCTTCTATCCATTTTAATCCCTCAGACTACCTCAGACCCAAACCTTTAGACTATCTTAGACCTAGACCCTCAGACTACCTCAGACTATTCTCCATATCGTTTTGCACGTTCATAGACCCTGTCCACAGACCACAGACCCGACCACAGACTACTGCCCCGACTGATGCTAGCCATAGAGACCACTTCCCCCACTGACGTCGGCATCCTAACTGATGTCGACAAACTAAAAACTGACGCCGGTATGACCACCGACACCGGCGACTGTGACTAGGCTGACATCAACATTCAGGTAAGTATTTGCTTCCATTTTTCATTCTATCTTTATCATTTTCAGTCTTTTATCATTCTGTTCTTTATCATACATCTTTTTATTAATCAGTGGGTTGACATCCCTCAAGCTTTTGCTTTTGGGATCAAGATTTTGCTTGGCAGCCCACCATCTCCTCATCTAACACCTTTTCATGTTTTAGTCTCTTTCCTTTGCATGTGTCATCCTCCACAACCAAAGAGGAGTTCTCACGATCATCTGGATTACGGTGCACATGACTTCATCTAGGTACATCAAGCCTTAGACCATTTATTTTAGTTTCTTATTCTCTCTTTGAATGTGAAAGCGAAAAATAGCATAGAAACAAATATATTTAAAAAATTTCACCAGCTTTCTACTTGGCTTAAGTCAAATATACTAATGTAATGTCATGATTGATATTATAGGAGAAATGCCTCACAAATTTGTCTGAGAGGTCATCAAAATTAGATATATAATTCTTTGGTAATTTTTAGAACCATTTCAAAGCTTGTCCTAATATACTTTGAGGAAAAAAAAGTAGGAGGTAAATGCCACTATAAATCACTAGATGACAAACAACAAAGAATTTTATCAAATGGGCCTTAAGGTCTCCTTTACCCTTATATTTATCAAATTTTGGTGGTTCATAACATGGAGGAAATGGTCTTTGAAGATACTCCATGTTGAGTGGGTATAAACATACAACATTTAAATTGAATTTCTTAGTTTGTTTCCCTAATTGAATGGTAACAATCAAATCCTTCATTTTTTATAGTTCTTGGGCCAAGAAACTAGATGAAATATTGGCTAAGGTGGAGGCTAGGTGATCAAAGGTGGATTAAATTGACCTATGTATAATGGAGGTATGGTTTGTTGTGGAATGTTGGTTTGATGAGTGAACCGACCGGGAATATGCAATATAGTTGTTAAAATTACATGTATTGTTAAGCTATATTCTAGTTTGGATTCAAAATGTAGCCTTGGATTTGAGGGAATTGGGGTTGTGATGGAAGAATATGACTCTGGGTATAATATTGGGCCTATTGAGGTTGAGTAGGGGCTTATTTTCGACTAGTAAAACCTAGCTAAATAAGGGGAAATTATTGTGGACCAAGGCCCTATCCTTAAATTTGTGGTACATGATGAGAAAAAATAAATTGCTACCTAATTGGTAATTTTTGGGTAGTGTTACCTCTTTGTTGTGTAAACACTTATTATGAACTAGACACTTTTTGGATGCTTGGCATTTGTGTTTGACCAATATACATACATTATTGATTAGATAATATTTGTGATTATAAAGATCTATTGGTATACCACCGTAGAGGTACATTTATTACTAACTTTTGAGGTGAAACATTTGTTTCCCCTTGTTGAGGTGGTGTAGTGTTCAGCCTCTACTACAATGGAAAACTAGACTATGCTTATTATTATGGAATGTTAGTCATCACTTGTAGAGGTGGAGTAACATTCATCACTTGTTGTTAGGGAAAAACACTAGTTTTTGATTGATTACTTAATCCTTCTGATTGTATGCTTGACAAAGCATCTGGTTGAGGATTAGAGGTAACTTGATATGGTTGGGACATAGGAATTCCTAGCCCCTACTATTATGTACCACTCATGTTATTAACTAAAGAAACTTGTTGTAGTGGACTATTTGTTGGGTTAGTTAAACCACTTTGGCTTGGATTGGAAGACACTTGCATGTTATCCACCATGTTTATCATATTGTACTATGTAGAAGTGGTTGAATTTTTAAGTCACCCCCTAATTGGTGCAAGGCTTCCTAAGGATTATAAAGAGGGTAAATCCTTAGGAAATATTTTGGGATTTCCTTTTGCTAAGTTTAATTATTTTTGACCTATGTGTTATTTATTTTAGGAGATTTGTTTCAAGTCTTTTGGGCTAAGTGTTGGGAATTATTTCGGCCATTTTGTCCAAAACAAAAATATTTAAGGATCATTCTCTTAAAAAGTATACCAAACAAAAATCCTGAAGGATCCTTCTCTTGGAAAGTGCACCAAATAAAAATCCTAAAGGGTCTTTTTTCTAGCCAAAGTGGTCCATTCAAAAATATCGAAGGGTATTTCTTCGGCAAAACGTCAAAAGCAAAAGTTTTGAAGGGTCAATTTTTTAGGAAAATTGTCTTTTATATTTTTACAAAAGGTCATTTCTATGGTAAAGTATCCCAAATGAAAATTATTAAGGACCATTTCTTTGACAAAGTACCCATAACAATTTTATCAAAGGGTCATTTCTCAATAAATCATCCAAATAGAAATTTTGAAGGGTCATTTCCTTAGCCAAGTGGTCCATTACAAAAATCTTGAAGGGCCATTTATTTTGAGAAAGTACTAAAGACAAAGTCTCAAGGGATTGATTCTTTGATAAAGTGCCCTATACAATTTTATTGAAGGATAATTCTTTTGGGAAGGTGTCTCAAACAAAATTTGAGAGACAAGAGTCTAAAGGAAATGGCCTAAGGGATTTGTCTTCTAGTAGGGTAATGATGGCTACATAAACATCAAAGTGAAGCTGTTAGGTTGTGGAGCTAAAAGCTTCACTGATACAAACATGGAGGAGGAGGTTGCTAAGTGTCACAATTGCCGATGTCGGTCAGGCCAACTGACGTCGATTAGGTGGAAACAAGAAGCTGCCGACAATGGTTAGAGGTTAGCCGACGTCGATCACCCCCAGGTAGACAAGGACCGACATCAGTCGCCTGTGCAGTTTTGAACTGTGAGTTCCACAGATAGTTCGTTAACGAACCGATTGTTTGCATGAAGAAGGCTAATTATAGTCTTGAGCTGTGGATCTAATTATTATAATTAGATGTCTAATTATTGTTTGAATGAGATCTATATAATAAACTCATGGGATATATTGTATTTTGTGCTAGTTGAGTTGAGCAAGGTTAGCTCTTTCTGTGTGTGAAGAGAGCAAGGGTGTTCCTCCTAGTTCCATAGGGGTGCCGAGTGTGTATGATTAGGTTGGTCTGCAGGTGTGCTAGATCAGGGAGAAGATCCACCAGGGTACTGGTTTGGAGAATCATAAGGACTTGGTGAGGCAAGGACAAGGGCTCTTTAAGGTGTAGAGAGATCTACATGGTAACAGGTGTGTGTGCGAGGTCAAAGGAGATCTACAGGTGACAGCAGGATCAAAGGTGATAGCAACACATCAGAGAGTAAGAGAGGAAGGCAAGGAAGTTCCTTCCATAAGTAAGATCATTTGAGTTTTAGGTTGTTGCAAGTTCATGGGAGATTTACTTGGAGTACGTTGAGTACTTGGAGTGTGTGGAGCACTTGTGGAGTGCGTGGAGCACTTGTGTACTGGCAGTAGTGATACTGACTGGTTGGAGGTGAACACCAACTCTATGTTTGAGTTGTGTGTTGGGACCGTAAGAGAGAGTGAGCTCTTGAAGAGATTTACTATTTATGCCCTAGAGGTGTGGGAGCCCTAGAGGTGTGTAAGGAAGAATACTGTGGCATCTTCTTTGTTGTATTTCCTTCTGTAAGAGTATTAATACAATTGGGTATTGTCTCTCATATTCTGTGTTGTTTCTGATTTCTAGTTGTTACTTCTGGTTTAGTTCTGCATATTCAATTGCTTGTATTTGGTAATCAATTGTGCTTCCATGGGTTCCTAACAGTTGGTATCAGAGCATGTTTTTTATTCTAGATTGCCTGATAGAAGCCTCATAAAGTATCTATTTATATTCAAATGGATCCAAGATCAATATCATAGATTTAATCATGATATATATCTGACAACACATGGGTGAGCTAGGTTGAATAAGTCAGTAGGCCCCATAGACAAGCACAAAGGTGAAAAATGGAAAAATATCAGGAGTTAGATCTAACAAAGTGAGGAGACCAACATAAAAAATAAGATCCTAAGGATAAATGTGGAGATGCTAAGTGGTACTAGTGAGGACAAAGTTAACAAGTCAAGGATAGATCAATAACTTACGACCATTCATACAAAGAAAGATCAATGATATGATAGGATTCAATAATGCCAGGTTAGAAAATCAATGAAAAATGAATGAGGTATCAATCCTAGGACACTTTTTGATGGGGTTTGGTGAAGCATTTTTTACTAAGGTAGAAAAATACAAAGGATCCAAGTCTAGATGCAATCTAGGTTAGACCAAGAGTAGATATTTTAAGATAAAATGGTGCCATTAAGACTTTGTAAGGATAAATAGGTATTTTTATACCTAACATAGATTAGGATGGGCTTTTATCTATTCATATGATATAGACATGTCCAAGTGGATGTATTGACCATCTATAATAAGCAATAAACAAATTGGTTTTCAATCTATAGTAGGCCTAGTTTCACATTTCAAAGTAAAGTTAGATGTGTGTCATTAAGGAAATAGCATCCCAAGCCATATCTTCAACAAGTAGCCACCTAAAACAAGATGTTTTCATGGATTTTTCAAATTCATAATCATTATGATCTTGTCCTTTAGTAAATGGGACATTAATACATAGGAACTTGAGGCATTGCCAGAATAATTGAATTCATAAGTGATCATTGAAATACAAGTTTACTCTACTCTCTAATCTTGTTAGGGAAATATTCCTCCTCCCCATGTGAACGTAAGGTCCTTCTATGATTTATAATCTTGATTTTTTAAATAAACTTTAGAAAGCATGGCTATGATGCCATAAAAGAATTAAAAGTTATAACTATCATCCTAAGTGGTGCATTAATTATAAAATAGGCTTTCTCTATAAAATCCTAGCTTTTCATTGTAAAAGGGGGTCAAAATTTTATTTAGTAGCCTCAAACTACCAAAATTTTCCCTCCATGAGCACTTGTATTAGCTAAACCTTGTAAATTAATCAGAATTAAGTTCACCTCCTTTCGTTCTTATAATGATCTATGTGCTATTTATGTTTGTTGATTTTTGTCTATGGGTAATGTTGACCCCTCTCATTGTCATTCATCCCTAACACCTCCTCATTGAACTCATAACTCAATTGTAGGTCATGTTATATGCATACTCAGGTATGTGTTGATGTTGTTTGTGGACCATTTGTTATCCCTCTCAATGTCACAATGTGTTCCCGCACCTCTATGAAAAACACTTATGCATTTGGATTGACTTGGTAGAAACTATGTGATATTATCTTATTCTTAAAGGTTTTCATTGTGTTTATAATAGTATGATCTCTCACTCTATTCTAGGCACACCATATTTTAATTTTATCATCTCTTACCTTCTCCCTCCCTTTTCCTCTCAAATATCCTAGGTTTAGATTACCGGTAGTTTACCTTTCTACTCTTTAGACCTGTGTACTAGTCTTAAACTAGGTGTAATTAGAATAGAAGGAATCTGACCTACTTTGAAGGGTCTTCCCAAGGAGCGTAATGGTCCCATGCCTTAGGGATGTTCCCATAATTGTGATAAGATAATTGATTCTCATACATACAACTACACAATAATACTTATATGCCTAATGCCTTAAACTCTTACACCCCATGTAAGGCCGTCATGCTCAACACCCCACTTCCAAGCTTCCTCATACCATAGAGCATCCAAAGGTACATATTTCAAATGAAAATAGAAGCATTAATCACTTCTTCAATAGATGGGACATTGTACATGTCACCAATTGAACATATGTTGATGGTATAATAATGAAATATGATTATTATTGAGTTTGTTCTAAAACTGATGGTACACTAGTAAGATATTGTGTGGTTTGCTCTTGGTCTTGCTCCAAATAAAAATGCATGTTAACAAAATAATGAGCTAGTAGATCTTGAATTTGTTCCCTAAATCGAGTAGTGTAAAGAGAATAAGGATTCATCTCACAAACCAAATCATCACCGCAAAGGTCTTAAATAAAGCCTTCATTCATGATTATATTTTCATAACATAGATTTTACATGGCTCCATTACAAGTGTAATGAGACATATCTAAATAAATAAATAACATTCCATGAAGAAGGTCTAGAGTTATACAAACTCTTAAAAACAAGGTCCAAAAGATAAATGGTCGAAACTTAGTCTAATTTGGTCTAAGAATGAAGCTATTTCTCCAAAAATAAGAAATGATAAACTGGGTCTAAATGGTTTAACATTAAATGTCTTACACAATTGTCAAGTGGATGGGTAAAAGTGAATTCCAAACTTAGGTAAAAAGTGTTTCAAACAATGTTAAACTAGGTCTAAAGATGAAAAAGGCTATTAGGTCTTTAAGAACAAGGCAAAAAGCTAGGTTCAAAACCACTATATCTAAGATAAAGAGGTAAGGTGTTAGGACTCTTGAAAATATGGCAAAAAAGCTAGATTTGAAATACAATAAAAGGGAAATTGATAGGTCTTTTGGAAATAAGGCACAAGATCTAACATTTGAAATAAAACATAAGCGAATTTGCTAGGTTTTTTGGGAACAAAGCACAAAATATAGACTTTGAAATAAACTTGGTCTAAAAGTCAAGATATTAGGCTAATTTTTTTGAAAAACATTAACTCAAAATAGGCAGTCGTAATTACACACACACTTGATCATTTGGAAAAATATATTTAAATTTAGGCATATGGAAGATAGAATACTTCCCCAAATCTTAGGCACAAAAATAATCTTAATAATTGAATAAATAATTAGTCTAAGTTACACAAACCAAAAGTAAAAGATCAATGTCTAAGCCAAAATTATGTGAGGCATAGGCACAAATCAATTTGCATTTGAATCTAAACTTATCAAGACCAATTTTGAACTTAATTTAGAATGCTAGGTTCTTCAAATAGACAACAATCTAGAAAATAATGAATGGCATGATAATACTAGGCACTTAGACCATGAAGGCACATGTGGTTTGGAATTACAATTAAACATAAGGTAATAAGTCTGAAATAATGTGAGTAGTGTAATGATGCTATCATGCTCTAAAGATATGATAAATAATTTATTTAAAAAAAAATTAAGGCATAAGACTTGGAATAAAATAGGGTAGTGTAATGATGCCCCTTTTAAACAAGTGAATCATATACACAAAAGTTTGATAAATGACCAAGGAAAATGTGTGATATCAAACAAAGTACATAAAGACTCTTCATAAAAGGAGTGATGTGAAAATAAGACTCATTTTGGACATGGTATGACAAAAAAATATTTTTGACTCTAAACAATGTAAGTAAGAAGGAAAAATGACAAAAACACCTAAGTGTAATGTCCTAAATATTAAAACTGACAAGGTGGCATCATGTTATAAAATTTTGTCTATATACTTGATCTTGAGATGGATTTAAGTTGTTAATCTAAAAATTAAAATGTACATGAAAAGTAGGGTTTTTGGTTCCCTTCTTCTCTCAATATTTTTTATGATGACATGGAATTTTGGGTTACCCTACATGGACAATATGTCTATCATAAGTGGAATTGTCTAAATTATTAATTTTCATTCATTTCTAAATGGTATCATATGTGTGTCTAACACTATGGCACATCACATCATTTGGATCCAAATTAATTTAATTATTATGAAAAGATATTATCCTTTTCACAACCACTATATCTATCAATTTCTCAATGTAGTGTGATGTCAGGGTTAATCATATGTTTTGTGGTAGTCTCTTACTAACGAAGCTTGCTTAATTGCTCAAACAAATGTCCCAATAAATTGACCTTGATTTGTATATGCCTATCATAGACTGAGGTTTCAATAATGATAGGAGATGAATTCCCAAGTCAACATCCCTAGATAACCCATAGGGAGGTGATAAACTCCCACTCATAAGCCAAAATGCATGAAATAAAGAAAGTGTAAGGACTTCAGGGTCATTTTGGGGTTACCCAAATCAATCAGATTTTGGGGAAGGCCTTAGAAAATTTCTTTCCACCCTTTTGGACAAAAGTGATAAATGTAAAGAGATAATTTTTTATCACCTAATTTATTTAAAGGGGATGGTGGGAGAGCATACGCACAACACTCATCTTGATAAATAAACACTCAATAACAAGCATAAAAATGAAATATCTTATGAGTATTTAACTAAAGTGTGATTTCATTTTTATAACACCAAACACAAAATGTCATTAAGTTTAGCCCCTTAGCATTATGTTGAAAAATTTGAACAAAATTGAATATATCTCAAGTAAAATATTTTAAAACATCAAATTCAAATGCAAGTTTTGTAACTTAGAGTGTTTGATAATGTATTTTCTTGGCCTTTGGGTGCTACAAAAGATGTTAGGGGGTCATTGTCCTTAATGGCAAATAGAAAGTGGGAAAATAACTTTTACAAATTAGCTCTCAAATTTCAAAAGTTTTATAAAGAGTGAAAAACCATAAAAACATAGAGTAATACCATTAATTTACCTACAAAACTGTAACTATTAGCACAAAACCGCAATTGTCTACAAAATAAAGAGTTAGCACAAAATCACAACTATTATATAGATATCATATAAATAAATACAATACCACCACTCTTAGATGCAATGTCATAACTTTCCCTGTGACACAGAAATTTAGTGGGTAGATCATGATGATTAAGTAATATCAAAATAATTAGTGTAATATCACTAAATTTAAGGAATACCACAACTATGAAGGAAAATGTCATGATATATCAATATCATAATTTTCCTACAAAATAGAACTATTAGTAGCAAAAGCTGATGGTTAAAGAAAAATTGTGATAGTTAGTGCAATATCATAGAAATTAAGACAAAATGATGATTTCATAGTCTCAATATTATGCAATATCATGATTATAGAGAGCAAAAATGTGACTGTATAGAGAAAATTCATGATTTCCTATAAAACATCTATGAGCCTTCAATTTCCATTTTTTTAGTCAGTACGTTTGGATTTTGATGTGAAAAGTATTAGGAGAATTTCTTAAAATTCCTTGGGAAGAACATTGTGAGGTGTGTGTCCCATAGAGCATGTCATCATATGAATAATGAATCCATAGAAGGGAAGTTATTATTGTGTTAGTCCAATAAAACAAAGTCAAAATAACATACTAAACACTTAACACCTCTAGCCTAGACATTAGGGAGAACATAGGTAAAACATTTAAAAATGAAAACAAAACTAGAAAACAAAATAAATAACTATTTTACCTTCCTTGGAGCTCCAAATGGCTTGTTTAAGTGGCTTGCTTAGTTTATGCATCAATAAGTCTTTAGCAATGAAGCTCCATTTGTTCCTTCTCTCTTTAGCATCTTGGTTTGGTTGGTTGGTTTATGAATTTGGCATGGTAACACTACTTTAAAGGTTTATTTACATCTATTTGAGCATTATAATATTACATCAAGATAACTTTGAATATATTTGGGTATAATAACATTACATGAAAATATATTAGATATCAATATGTATGGCCTTGTATTTATAGCCTCAAAAGTTAACTCTCACCTAGGGTGAGTTAAGGTTGAGTTTAAACATGTAATGAGTTCAAACTAACCCTATGTGAGTTGAGGATAACTATAATTGAGTTAAAATTTGTCATGTAATTATGATTTTTAATTACTAGGCATGGCTCTGAAATTAGATATTTTGAAAGAGCTTGACAACTCATAAAGGTAATTATAAAAAGGCTTGATATTTTGATTTTTGTAATTTTTATTTTAAGTTATTCATTAATTATAAATGGATTATTTATCTAATTAATTAATCTAGTTTAATTATTTGATTAATTTTGATTAGAATTTTATCTCTTTTAAGATTTGATCAAGTGCCCCACTTAATGGGTCCATAGGCCAAACTGGTAGTCGTTAGGTCACAAGGTGACTGAGGATGAATCTATGAGAGGTTATTGTTTCATATGGTATAATACCCCATATAGGGATGCCTCATCATAATATTGGGCATTGGTAAATTGTGCATGACCAAAATTGGGATGTTTAGTGATTTGTAGGCTTGATTTGTAATGTTTGGTAGAAATTAGTCTGAAGTCTAGTCAGAAGCAAGTTGTGGCTAAAATGTGGTGTCTATAGTTTGGATTATATTTTTGAAAGATCCTCAATCTCAGTGGAGGGTTTGGGCATGGAGGGCCAAATTATTTTAGACTAGTATATGTTACCGAATTATGGCATGGGGTACACAACATAGATTGGTTTCTTTTTTGGGGACCTCTTAGTTGTTATTACTATTACGGTCTGAACTAGTCTTGAAAAAGGTAGTGGTGAACCAAATTGGGTAGAGGAGGAAGTTATTTGAGTGATATGTTGGATGTTTGTTTTGGAAATAGAGGTGTATATTGGAAGAGTGGGAGTAGAGGTAGCTTAGTTGAAGGGATAGATACTAAAGGAATGGAGACTATAGGGGCAATGGTTGAAGAAGTACAAGTGACAATTAGAAGAGTAAAGGTGGGAGAAATGAAAATAAGACTAATAGAGAGTGATTTCATAGGAATGAAAGTGGAAATAATTAGAAAAGTCATGGTAGAATAAAATGGAAAGGACATTAGAGAAGAAAGGCCTAAGGGGAAGTGAAACATCCTTACTATATTGATCACTACTGAGGGGTGCCTTTTATTTTAGTGCTTACAAGCTCAAGACCTTGGCTTTGTATAGATCTTCCTCATACACCTCTTGACTTAGCTCACCTTCCACTGAAGGTTGTGCCTCTCCACTAGTTACTTTCATGGATGAGGTCTAAGGTCTCCTCCCCTTGGTTTCCTTTAATAACATAGTGTTGTTTTCATAGCTTATGGAGTAGTCACCTATTGGGTAATAGGAGGAAGAGTTATACTAGATGTTAGGGATGTTGAAGCCACCATAATAGGTATCATTTACTCCTCATCAAAATATTACAAGCAAATCATCTCCACCTTTTCCATATTTATGTTATCCTTTTATTATGTTAGATCTTGTGTTAGTTCTTGTTTAACTCTATTTAATTAAATAATATATGCTTGAACTGGAGGAGTTAGTTTTTATTCTTACTATGTAGTAGATGGCATCTTTTATAGATCTTTTTTTTTCTTATGTTCTTTAGTAACTGATGGATGCTAGGGATCTTGACCTTGGTCTATTGGTTGTTGGTATGGCTTGATACTCTAAAAGTTAGAGTATCTCAATCCCCCTAGTGGTGGGATTATAAATTTAGCTTGAATAAGTGTAAGAGAGGGGTCATCTTGTATCACCTAATAAGTCTTTGATTAATCCAATTACCATTGATATTTCCTTTACTTCCTTATCATCCTTGGAATTAAGGAATAGGAAGTCATGGTTAAATGGCTCATGTTTGTATGGAATTCCAAGAATGTGAATATTTTATTGTACTCTCACATGGGGGTCCCAATCCCTATATAGTAGAGTAGCCAATGCATAATATATTTTTGCATTCCAAAATTAAAATTCATCTTGAAACTATATTGCATCCTTCTAATAGTGATATGGGATTTGTATAAAGTTTATTTCTTTTTCTTTATTAGATCTTCATCTATATAATTCCATAGTTGGAAGGAAATTTCTTATTTGGCCACTTTATCAGGGAAAAACTTGGGGAGCCGAAGAGGGTCTAACCTATGTTGATCAACCATGATGAATATATAATTATGGTAAAGCTAATAGTCACCAAAGTTGGTGTGTATTTTAGAAATACTAGGTAAAATCTTGGCCAAAGGGTGGCTATGAATAGACATCCAAACCTGAGGATAGAGGTCCTCTATAATTTTTGAAATATTCCTTATATAGGCATATATGTGAATGAAAGAATAAAAGTCACATAATTTGTTCTTGATAAAATTAGGGTTGGGACTCCATAGAACTCCATTATGACTATACATGATTCCCATGACTACCTCTAGTAGGTATGACATCATATAGAAAATTCCCTCTTAGGGCCTCTTGTCCTTGTGTAGAATTTGTTCATGTAGGTGGTTACTAATGACCTCACCCAATATATAGGTGCACTATGAAGTAATGATCATGGCAAATAGGGGTACCCATTCTATATGCAAGAAGTGGATGCTTAGGTGGATGAAGAGTTAGTTCAACAATGCAATGCCTATATAAATCCTTATCCTAAATTAGGTTATAGGGATAAGATTTTTGGTATGTTATTAATGAATGTCTCACCTATAAGAAGCCACTTCCCTAATTCTTGCTCCAAATTATTATTTTTCTTCTAGGTGAATATAGTGTATAAGTTGAATGTAACATCTAAAATAGGGATACTTAAGTACCTCATGAATGCATATATAAATATTTATGTCATAATTATGTTATCAATCTAGTGAATATATCCATCATATATAATTAGTCCTTTGAAAAGCAAGCCTTGTAATAAGTTGATGCATGGTATGACTTCTGATTTGATGGATGCATAGTGAATTTACTATCATTTGAATGACAACAAATTAGCTGTAAGTTGTTTCTCCTCGATTGAGATATTCTCTTCAAATGTTAATGAATCAACATTCTATATGATCTCCTATAGATATGAATAGTTGGCATCAAACATAGTTGTGTCAAAAACCATGTATAAATATTAAGTGGAGTCCTTGATGGAAAAAATAGATGGTGTTTAGGTTCCCTTATATGCCATAGATGAAAAAATTGTTTCAATTGATAGATGCTAGTACAATTTAAGCTTTCAAAAATGGTAGTGTAAAAATTGAATTACGTCAGTTATAATTCATTCTAAACACAACTAGGGATTTTGAGATTTCATAAGCCTAAGCTCACTCGATCTCTTGAAAATAAAATGAGGTGATTTTAGTTAGGGGATTGATGTTATAACTTGTTGTATTCATTCTAATTTGTGTACCATTAATTTCCAATGTCTACGAGCTCCTCACCCTCATTTAATTCAAACTTGACGACCTAGTCCTAGTGTAAATGTCACAAAAGATTCTTGCTCATTCAAGATGCCATGACGTTTCCTTTTCCTTTTAACACTTATCATTATATGGTTTAGTTGGAAAAGTCTAGCTTTGCATTTAAGCCTAATAGTATGATATGGTGAGCCTAGTATCCAGTGTGAAAGACCCTAAAAATAAAATGGTCTTCAAAGATATTCATTCAAAAAAATTATCTAAAAACCATCAAAAGAATAGTTCCCAAAGTCTAAGTACTCTTCAAAAAGATTGTCGTTTGAGAAGAAGTCATTGTAGAGAAAGGTTCCAAATAAAAAACCCTCTGAATGAAAGTTGATAAAGAGAAATTATTTGAAGAAAAAAACCATTCCAAATACCAAAGTTTCTAGAGAAAAGTTGTTGATTAAGAGGTGCCAGAGAGAAAGTTGCTGAAGAGTAAGTTGCCAAAGGCAAAGTTACCGAAGAATAAGTTGTTAAAGACTAGGTTGCTAAATGGAACAAATGATACAAAGAAAATTTCTTAAAATAAATTTCCCAAATAAATAGTTTTGTAAGACTAAAAGTATTTGAACAAAAGTCTTTCAAATGAAAGAATCTGAATAAGCCAATTTGAATACTTGCCATACATAGAAATTCTTCCCAAATTTACATTAATAGATTAGTTTGAATAAGACCTTTAAAATGGAAAATAGGTAGACCAAATCATGATTTAATGTGATAAAATATAGAGCTTATATAGATAATAAGAACTAACATAGGCACACATACACCCAAATAATATACAAGTCCTCTAAAAACAAAGGGGGTCCCCACTTTTCAAAGAAAATTCCAAGGTGAGATGTGTTGAATACAACAAATGGTAACTAATAGGGGTGAATACTCTTGAATTTTAAAGAACCCAAAACCCATTTTTTGAAATCTCAATATCAACCATGAACCTTACTAAAAGAAAATGATTAAATCAAAAATGAAAAGAAAGTCTTAATAATTTCATGCAACATGTTAACTTTTCTTATACCTTGGACCCGTTTATGGAAAAGTGATCATTATTTCTTATCAAAGGGTTTAGAAAAAGACATGGGGTGAGTTGTAGGTTTCATTCAAATTTGTGATTAGGTGCATATACATTGGGGGATTTAAATCATTGCTCTACCATAAACCAACCATCCATAGCCCTAATAGAGATACATTTGATCATCTCTTCTCTCTTGCTTCATATTTTTTGTGATGCATGATACATTGACCTTATTTAATAATATACTATTATAATCCTATTTGATTTCCATTCAAAATTTTTGATTATGTCTTTTGTTAATGAAAGAGGGAATAAGGTGACACCATGAGCTGGTTTTAGTAAAATATTAGCTAGTCAAAATGTCCCTATCAAATTTTACCAATGTCAATGGTTATTAACTTAAAAAAGTATTATAATTTTATGTGAATTTGACCCAAGGGGATATGGATAGATTTATAAATTTTCAAAAAAATATGAGAATAACTTTTACATACCTAATGGGAACATTAGTTTTGGGACATAGTCATGGCTAACTCTCTCAATGCTTTCTTAGATTAATAATTCTGAACTACTAGATGTAACACCCACTAATACGAGTTGGATTAAAAACACCCAAATTATCATTTAATTTTACCAATATTGATCAATTTAGACTGCCATAAAATTAGAAGAAAAGTACCTAAAGGAAACACACCTAACTAAGCAAAATAAACTTACGAAAGTAAAAGTAGTTAATCTAGGAAACATGAACTATTCTAATGAAATAAAATGACAAAAATCATGAAGTTAACTAATTAAAGAAAATATAACCTATTCCTACCTATACTAGAACATTTATCATTACTCAGAGACCTCTCCAAATGGAGCATCTATAAATTAATGGTTCAAAAACTATCCATTAACTGGATATGTCAAATTCTTACATTAGATATCTTTCAAATGGGATGCATTATTACCCAAGATATCAGAGATCTGACATGATACTATCCATAATAGGGTAAAATTGACATGCATTTCTTTTTTCTCATGGGATTTGTATGATAGCAACACCAAGTCAGAGATCTTGAATGCTTTAAATTTTTCTCTCTTATTAAACCATCTCTTAACTACATCCTAATGTTTTCTAAATTTTTATAATGCTTCATTCCTAAAGTCTTCCATTTTGATGATATCTAGCAATCTGGGCTCTATTCTGTCATTGGGCTCCATGTATTCTTACATAAATTGATATGTTTGTAGCTTTAGCATGATTAGGAACATTGGCTATTTCCCATAAACCATTAGATATGGTGAGGATTTAAGGGCCTATTTATAATAATTTTAGTCTACATAGAGTGCATATTTTAGTAAGAGATTCCACTCCTTGGGCTTATCTGTGGCTGACTTCTCGATAGTATTTATGAGTTTCTTGTTGGTTGACTCAACTAATCCATACCCTTATGGGTAGTGATTAGAGGATGATCTAATTGTAATATGATTATCACAGGCCCATTTACGAAACTCAACTAATTGAAATGGTGGCCCATTTTCACAAACCTAAGAAATAGGTGTGCTAAACTTAGTTATGATATGCTTTTTAAGGAAACTGATCACATCTTTAGCTCTTGATTTCTTGGTGCCTACTACCTTAGTCTATCTAGTGTAATAATTTGTAGAAATGAGCACAAATTTATATCTATATAAGGAATTTAGGTTTATAACACTAATGAAATCCAAGCCCCATTGGGTGAATGATGTACCTTCAATCATAGGTTGTAGTGACATTTTTGCATGTAACTCTCTTTTTACTAATACTTGGCATTATAGCATGTCCTCACATGGAAGTGAGCATACTTAAATACCATCAGCTAATAATAACCCATTTTGAGTTTTTTATGGGATGTAGTATTACTAGGTGGATGGCTGTTGCCAATATTTTGATATAGATTTTCAAGGATCTCTTAAGCTTCTTCACATGACACATATCTTAAATAGATGCCTTCATAGTTATTCCTATAGAGAATTCCTTTCTTTATCATATAATGAGAAACTTTGAGTCTTAAAGATCTCTTTTTCTCTCTCTTGAGTTGTTGGGGGCATGTTCCAGTGAGTAAGAATTGAATAATACCTAAATACCAATCTTTTAGGAAACATGTGTTTGGAAAACCTCTTTGATGGTGATGTGTAGGTCTAGTTTACTCATCAAAGGAATAATTTCTTGTCCTCTAATTATCTTGTAAAGTTTAATTTCAATATCAAACTCTTTCAACTTCACCATCCATTTACCTCTATGCTCTCCCAATTCATTTTATCCCAGTGTAAGCTTAATAACAGGATTTGGTACTATGGAAATGGTCTTGTTCAGGAGGATATAGTGCCTAAAATTATTAATTTCTTTGATGAAAGTGAATATTTTCTTGTCAATCATGGAGTATATGAGCTCTACATATTTAAATTTAGTCATGAAGATGATAGGATTCTCACTTTCTTCCCTTTTTTACATAAGTACAATAATAATAGTATGCTTTGAAGGGAATGTGTTAGGACTTGTTCCAAAGTCTTAACATTAGGTTAATTTTTTTGGTAGGTTAAATAAATAATTATTGTTAATGGGGCATGCATCTTCTTAATAAAGATGCCCCCATAAAATAAATTTACTTAGTTTTAATTTTAGGTAGTTTTTATGTTTTGAGTTAATTAATTAGAACTACCTTACAGGTTGATTTCTCGTAAAGAGTTGGTTATAGGATTAGTTGGTTTTACCAGTCATGGGTAAAATCTATAAAATCAATGTTTGCAATGTAAAAGGGTTAACGGAATAAAAGTACCATTTTTTGTATTTAGTTTTTTGAAAATTAATAAAATACTTGTGTAATCACACTAAGTAGGGACAATGTTCAAATTATTTGATTAAGGAGTTATCAGTGGTATCAGAGTATGGTTTTGTCTAGCACGGTGAATTTTGGGAGCTTGGTGAATTCAAAATAAGGCAAGGTGAAAAGTTAAATTCATGAGAAATCAAATGGTGTGAAATAAGGTATGCCATATCAAGAAAATATTTGATTGGTTTTAATGTAATGTCAAAAGTTTGAAAAATTATTAAATTATTTTAAAATTTTAAATATTTTTGCATTTAAGCCTATGTATTTCTCATTTACAACCATCTAGTCATTTTGGGTATTCATGCCCCATTAAATTGTATTCAAACTCCTCATATAGCATTAAAAATGAATTTTTTAGCATTTAAATGTTATTAAATTCATTAATTTTTGGCAAAAATAAACTTGTATGGCCTATTTGCATATTGAAAACCTCTGTAATTTTCATCCACGACTGCCATTGTTAATTCCATTCATTCTCATCCCTTTTGAATCCAAAAATAATTGAAAATATGGTTAAAAACCCTGTTTTAAATCCTCAAAGGAAAATTTGGCAATTTTTTTGATTTGTATGGCCAATGGTATGACCTTCCAACACCTTGGCTGAGATTTGAAACCATTTCCAGCAAAAAAATACCTCAAAAAAATGTCAAACTCAACCAAAACTAGTTTTATACTTCATATACAAATTTGTATGGCCACAGGGAGTGAGAGTAGGTGCAGAGAGAGGTTGCAAGAGCTGTCATGGTGTCCCAGGAAAAAATGGCATAGGAATAAATTCAAGCAAATCTTTTTTTTATGTTTCTAAAGTTTGGATATCAAAAATTTGCCTTAGATGGGTCCCACATGAGAATATTGGATGAGAAGGCTAAAAAGGGAAAAATCTTGGATTTATTTACATACATGTATTTTTTTTTTAAATTTTCCCTCATGGACAAAATCTAGCATAACTACAAGTTTCTGCATATTATATTTTGAAAGTGCTCTTAGAGAAATTGGTTAAAGTTATTTTGTAAGAAGCTTACAAGGAGGAGGTCAAGGGTTCAAATCCATTCTCTTTGGAAGAAATTGATTTAGAATATAGTTTTTGTAAAAGGAATATTCCCTTTTAATTTTCTTTTTATATGCCTTGAAAGTTGTGAAAAGCATACTTATTGTATGGTGTTGTTTTAAAAATTGAAAAAGGGGAATTAAATTCTATTTCTTTTACATTGTTGTGGTGACATAAGGGTGTAATTGGTGGAATAAGGAGTTAATTTGGTGAAATAAGGGTGTAATAAATTGATTTTTGGTGAGGTTAAGTGTAAAACCCATAAAAAATTCTTGTTTTTCTTTTTTTGCTCTATGTTGAGGTTAAGTGAAAAACCCCATAGAAGTAGTGTCTTGTGTAGTGAGTGTGATATTTATTTCATCTCTTTTGCATTTTTTCACATTTTTATATATTGAACTTGCTTTTATTTCAAGATTCCAAATATTCAAAACTTGCTTTCAGATGGTGATAGATTAACAATTTCCAATTATTCTGATTGGAAATGATTGATGGAGGCTTCATTAGTTTTTAATGAGTTATGGGATATTGTCAAGAATGAAAATCCCACATTTAAAATAGAATAGGATAAATTATATGAATTCAATTTTCATTATTCTAAGGCCTTAGCTCTCATTAAATGTTTTTTTACTTGTGATACTTATGTTCATATTGAAAATTCTCCTCATAGTTACACTGCATGGCAAACATTGTCAGATTTGTATGATAAGAAACCTAAGCATAAGAAGATAGATATTCATATGTAGTTGTTTAATTTTTCATTATATGAAGATGGGGATATGGGAAAATATATCTCTAGGTTGAAAAATATCACTACTAAGTACACTAAGGCTAGGTTTGGAAAACTAGATGATGACCTCAAATTCATTGCTGCTTTGAAAGGACTACCTAGGTCCTATAGGATTTTTATTGAAATGTTGCATGTCTCTGACAAGATCACATGAATCACCTTTGACAAGTTGGCTGAGTTGGTCATCCAACATGACCTCTCTCTACCCAAGAAATCCAAAAAAACCAAGTACAAGAAAGGGTGCCTTTACTCTGTTAACCCTTTTACATTGCATACATTGATTTTATAGATTTTACCCATGACCGATAAAACCAACTAATCCTATAACCAAATATTTATGGGAAATCAACCTATAAGGTAGTTCTAATTAGTTAACTCAAAACATAAAAACTACCTAAAACTAAAAATATGTAAATTTATTTTATGGGGGTGTCTTTATTAAAAAGATGCATGCCCCATTAAAAATAATTATTTATTTAACCTACCAAAAAGTCTAACCTAATGTTAAAACTTTGGAACAAGTCCTAAAAAACCCCCCTATGATCCAAAGTTAGGTTTTTGGACACATACCAAGCATTTTTTAAAAAAATTCAAATTTGATTATGTCAAGGGGTTTTGTGAAGATGTCAACTGTTTGATGAACAATTAGGCAATATATTGGATCAAGAGCTCTCTTTGCCACCAACATTAATAGATAATGGTATTTGACATCCATATGTTTTGTTTTGGCATGAAACATAGGATTTTTGGACATCTTTATTTCACTTTGATTATCAATGTATAACTGTGTAGGAGCAAACTGAGAAACCTAAAGATATTCAAGAATATGATGTAGGTAAACAATTTATCTGGAAGCATCCCATGCTAAAATATACTCTAATTTTGATGATGAATTTTCCACTATATCCTACTTCTTAAAACACCAAGCAATGGTAGCTAAACCCATATACATAGTGTATCATGTGGTTGACACTCTATCATCCACACATCCACCAAAATCTACATCAAAATATCCAACAAGTTTGAAGTTCTTATTGTGGTGGTATTCAAGGCCATATGTTTTCATTCCTTGAAGGTAATGAAGTAATCATTTTACCACATGCCAATGAATTTCTCTAGGCTCATGCATAAATTGGGATAAAATTCCAACTAAAAATGAAATATCGGGCATGGTAGTCATCAAGTATATCAATTTAGTAATTTAGATTATTGTCAAGAACATGGTATTTATCAACAATATAGTAATGCATATACTCCATAAAAAAATTGAGTATCTGAATGGATGAACAAAAATTTAGAGGGCACAACATGTGGCATGTTAAACTATAAATAAATTGATGATAATTTTGGGGCAGAAGCCATTGGTATTGTAGTGTATTTGAGAAATAGGTCCCGCGCATATGTACTTTTATGACAAAATCCATATGAGGCATGGTATGGGTTTAAACTAAAAGTTAAACACTTGAAAGTATTTGGATGTCTTTGTTTTTTTTTGGTTCCTATTAAACATAGAACTAAGTTGGAACCATGAAGTCAAAAATGCATTTTTCTTAGTTATTCTGAAGATAAAAAGGGGTTTCATTTGTTTGCATAAGATACAAGAAAATTCATAATAAGTCGAGATGTAATATTTGATGAGTTTGGGACTATGAACACTGTAGATATTGATTCTCAACTTGATAAATTAGAGAGGAAAAATAAAAAAAGAGAAAAGGGTTTGAATAAAGGGGATAAATCTTTGAAGATGTGGTATGAGACTCAAATACCTTCACTTTCCTCTCCTTCATCTACAAGTTCACAGGTTGATAACTTAGAAATTGTTGAAAATTATTTTAGTCCCCATTCGAATGATGAACATGATGAGAATTCTAGAGTTCCTAATTTGAATAATTTGACTAAGTATACAAAATGGGCTAAAATTACCTTTTATGACTTGAGAGTAGATGAATTTAGTTTAACAAGGCCTAATAATTCTCAAAAATAGGTAAACTATGCTATGGTTGTTACTACTTCTTCCTTAGAGCCATCCACTTTTGAGGAGGCATCTACTAAACATGTTTGACAATAGGCAATGAAAAGTGAGTATGATGCCATACTTAGCAATAATACATGGGTTTTAGTTGATCCTCCTCTACATGTTAAACTCATAGGATATAAATGGGCTTATAGGACTAAGTATAAATCAGATGGCTCCATTGATAAATATAAGGCAAGACTTGTTACAAAAGGATATGCACAACAAGAAGGTATTGACTATGAGGAAACATTTTCACCAACTACCAAATGGTACACTATTTGTATGGTACTTGCCTTAGCAACACAAGATGGTTAGAAAGTACATCAATTGGATGTTAAAAGTGATTTTTTAAATGGTGATTTACATGAAGAAGTATATATGAAACAACCTTAGGGTTTTGAATAGGTGGGTGCCAAACACAAAGTGTGTAAATTGATAAAAGCTTTATATGGGCTCAAATAGGCACTCAAGGCTTGGTATGAGAAAATGGATTCATACTTGAAATCCATTGGTTTTCATCACAGTGAATCTGATGATACTCTCTATTTTTGAGTTTAGGATAAGAAAATGGTGATACTTGTTCTCTATGTTGATGACTTGTTTATCACAGGTAATGATGAAAACCATAACAATTCTATGAAGAAGGAATTAAAAGATGGGTTTGAGATGAAAAATCTTGGAATTATTCACTACTATCTAGGCATAGAGGTAACTCAAAAAGAGCATAGTATTTTCATTTCACAAACTAAGTATATTAATGAATTATTAGATAGGTTTAACATGAGTGATTGCAAACCTACCCTCACTCCCATGGAAAGTAACTTGAAATTATCTAAGGATGATAGTAGTGCCTTTTTTTATGGCACCACATACAGATAATTAGTGGGAGGTTTGATATACTTGATGACTTCTAGGCCCGATATTTCATTTTTAGATGGAATTTTATCTAGGTTTATGCATGAGCCTAGAGAAATTAATTGGCATGTGGCAAAATGAGTACTTCATTACCTTCAAGGAATGAAAACATATGGCCTTGAATAGCATCACAACAAGAACTTCAAGCTTGTTGGATATTGTGATGCAGATTTTGGCAGATGTGTGGATGATAGAGTGTCAACTGTAGGATACACTATGCATATGGGTTTAGCTACCATTTCTTGGTGTTTTAAGAGGAAATATATAGTGGAAAATTCATTATAAAAATTAGTGTATATTGTAGCATGGGATGCTTCTAGAGAAATTATTTACCTACATCATATTTTTGAAGATCTTCAAGTTTCTCAGTTTGCTCCTACATAGTTATACATTGATAATCAAAGTGCAATCAAGATGTCTAAGAATTTTGTGTTTCACGCCAAAACAAAACACATGGATGTCAAATACCATTATCTATGAATGCTAGTGGGAAATAAAGCTCTTTATCCAATATATTTCGAAACTACTGATTAGACAGCTGACATCTTCATAAAACCCCTTGACAGAATCAAATTTGAAAAATTTAAAAAAATTCTTGGTATGTGTCCAAAGACCTGACTTTGGATCATAGGGGGGTTTGTTAGGACTTGTTCCAAAGTCTTAAAATTAGGTTAGATTTTTTGGTAGGTTAAATAAATAATTATTGTTAATGGGGCATGCATCTTTTTAATAAAGACACCCCCATAAAATAAATTTACTTAGTTTTAGTTTTAGGTAGTTTTTATGTTTTGAGTTAATTAATTAAAACTACCTTATGGGTTGATTTCCTATAAATAGTTGTTTATAGGATTAGTTGGTTTTACCGGTCATGAGTAAAATCTATAAAATCAATCTTTGCAATGTAAAAGGGTTAATGGAGTAAAGGCACCCTTTCTTGTACTTGGTTTTTTGAAAATTAATAAAATACTTGTGCACTCACACTAAGCGGGGACAAGGTTCAAATTATTTTATCAAGGAGTTATCATAATGAGTAAAATAAAATATCTTTAGTGAAATTTGGGCTTACCAACATTGGGGATTGTAAAATAGCCTTCTTTATGTATTAGAAAAAAATCTCAACTTCAAGTGTCCATTCCACTTTGGTGTCTTGCATGAGCATTGAGTTTAGGGGATAATAATCTCTACAAATTATGAGATAAATTTCATTACAAAATTAATATTCCCAAAGGACTTGAGCTCCATTTTTCTATTTGGGAAAATTATTTTTGAAATCCCTTAGATCCTATCTAGGTCAATGGTGACACATTATTTAGTAATAATGTGTCCTGGAAGCTTGCCTTTGATAACACCAAATATAATCTTCTTGGGATTTAGTGATACACCAAACTTCTTGCACCTCTCAAAAATAGACTAAAGGTGGTTGATATGATCAACTCTATTTTTTAGAGAAAATAGTGATATCATCCATGTATATGATTATACACTTGCCTATTAGTCCTTGGAATGAATGAGCCATTGTTATTTAAAAATTAAATCCAACATTGATTATCTCAAATAGCATTTACTTAAATTCATATATTCCCTATTTCACAATAAATGCCATTTTCATCCTATCCTCTGATTTGACTAGTACTTGATTTTAGCCTAAAAATCCATTTAAGAAAGACATTATTTTAGACCCACTCATAATTTTTATTACCTCATCTAAGGAGGGGAGAGGATAATTATCTTTCTTAGAAGATTTATTTAGATTCTTGAAGTTGAAACATAGTCTAATTTCACCATTTTTGTCTAAACCAAAACTAGATTGGCCACCCAAGTTGAATGCCTAATAGGAAAAACTACCCTAACACTTAGCAACTTCTCTAATTCTCTTTGGATTAATGGTTACAAGATAGGAGTAACTAGCTTTTGCCTTTGCCTAAATGGTTTGTGATCAGGCTTGAGTATAATTATATGGGTGATGAATTTAGGATTGAATATTCTTAATTCATCATAGGTCCATGTAATTACATCTCTATACCTGATAATCAATTCCTTAACCTTATGCCTTTTGTCTAGTGTGCAACTTAATCTAATATTATTTAAGTGTGTACTCATATCATCACCTACATTTTCTAAGCTAAATTCATATTCATTAACCTTGAGCTACCTATGTAATTATGCTTGAAGATCTATGTCAAAGGTCCTTTCCAAGGTGACCATCTCTAATGGGAGATGATTTTCCTTCAACTAGATAACATCTTATTCATTCAATTTTTCATGGCACCTATGGATTATTTCCTCATCATAAATTGTCTGAGTCTTGAATTGTTTTGAATTTGTCAAAAACTAAATGATAAATTGGTCATCATTGAACACTTCAAAGTTTTCAACATTTTCTAGTATTTAAGGATAGGGTACCAATTTTGTGAAGAACTTCTACAATTTTAACTTCTATAAGGATGCAAAATTTGTTGTTAAATTGGCTAGTGAATTACCAACTTGGTTTTATTCTCTCAAGATAGCTACTATGTTGAAGACATCAAATGATTCAATTAAATCCCAGTATTTGTGCTTGTATTTATTTAAATATGATAGTTTCATTGATATTTATTTCTAATCTAGTTAATCACAAGTTCAGAGTCTCTATATACTAGTAGTTCTTTGACACTATTCTTGAGGGCAAAATGTAATCCCAAAAGTAGGGCCTCATAATTTGATCTATTATTGATGCATAAGAATTGGAGTTTGTATGCTTTTAATAATTTATTTCCTTATATATTGATCAAATCTATACCAAAACCTAATCATTTCTTGGATATTTCTCTATTAAAATGGAGGATCATAATTTGGAAATGTCCTAAATTTATTCCTACATTTCATGTCTTGTAGTAAATGTATAAATTCTAAGACTAGGGGACTTATAAATTTCTTATTAATTGGTGGTGTTGTACTCTATAATAGGATAATCCATCCTTGGCCCTTATTCAATCTTGATCTGGTTATCAATTCCTCTCAAGGGGAGCCAAATATGTGAGAAGTCCATGGAAATATATCCATTTAATGTTTTTGACCAATCTCTGATAAAAAATAATCTATATCCTTATAGAATATTTATACTAGTACATCGATAGTCATTTGTACTCTAGGATCTAAGGTAACCTAAATTTTTGAATGATTAAGTTCCCCCAAAATAGGTACTATTATCTTATCTATCTATGACACTATCCTTTTGGATGGATTCAGGGTCAAACCAAACTTATAACAAATGGAATTTGGCATTACTATTATTGAAGCTCCAGAATCTACTAAACATTTGTGTATATTCTTGCTAAATGCTTGAATAGTCAACAAGAAAGGGAGAACCTTAGGATTAATTTTGTATATAACATTTGTGTTGGATATTTTGGAATTTTCTACAATAAAATTACCTATGATGGACTTCCATAAGATCTCCTTTTGCTCTATGATTTGTGCTAGCTCATGACAATTAATATTGGCATTAATTTTCTTCATAACCTCAATAATATTGTATCCTCTTTTTTTTGGTTCCTCTCTAGGTTGATGGTGATCATTCCCTTCTTGGGGAGGAATATTATTATCAGGTTTTGGATTTATAAGAATAATTATATTATTGGGAGGAGTAGAATTGGTGAGGTTCCCTATTCTTTAGGTTATAATTATTCCTATTAAACTACTATAACAATTGCACTTCATTAGAATTATCCTATAGAATATTATCATATTCATTGGGGAAGGGATACTCATAGGTTTTAACTACCATAACTAAAATTGAAAGGCCAAATTCATGAGGGAGATTTGAAGGATTCATCATTTGATCTTGTCTAGTCATTTCTCTCTAAAATATTTCAAAGGATGTACAAAACTCTACACAGTCCAATTCTCCATGTTGTGATGTGTTGTGAACCCTACAACAATTGGGAAAAGCTATCTCCATGATATTAATTTTTAGAAGATTATTAGACTATTGATTTTATGTATTGTTAGTATGCCTATTATATCTTAGAAATCTAGAATTCTAATTGTAATTTTAATTAGTTGTATTACCCATCCTTTTTTTCATATTCAATAAATCATTGCTCAACTTTTGGACCATTCTTTATATAGAATCCAATTCAAATTTGGTTGAGTTAGAACCCTGAGTGATTATTGTGTTGGTGTAAACCTGATGTTGATTTTGTTAGTTCTACTGATGACCATTCCTTTGTATCTGACTATTCAAGCACCCATAATTATGATTTGTTATTTGTTGTGTCATAGGATGTAGAGTTCAAACTTTATTATAGTTAAATATAGGGGCATTATAATTATAATTTGGAATTGGATTCAAATATGGGAGTCCATTATTTAATATTTGGCCTCCCAAATTTTGAGGATTGAGATATGGATTGAGATGTTTATCAATGTTAATAAATTTATAATGTTGGAAATAAGATGATTGAGGAGGAGGGGGTGAATTAGTCTTCAAAAAATTTCATTCAATTCCACTTAACAATTCATGAACCATTCTAACAAGCATGTATATCTTAGCAAGCATAAGTATTAAACCATAAGAGCATAAAACACATGAATACAACATATATGTAGGAAACCCTCCAGGGGAAGCAAAAACATATATGAATAAAATGGAATACATTATTATAAAACAAAAATCAATATTTAGTGAATCACCAACCTCACATGGAACACCAACCCCAACTAGCTCAACACCAACTTAACTAGGCTTTAACAAGCACCCACCTATAAGGAGGCACCAAACCCCTAGATGACTCAGTACCAACTCAACCACCTAATTGTTTTATCACCTTTAGAAATACTTATTTATTTTACAGTAGATTATGATCTACTCCTTCAACTCTTCACTCTATTAATCCCCTTTCAAACTAATCTTCAGCCTTCTTTGCTTAACTATCCCTCTTTATGGCTTGATTAGGTATTCTAAACTTGATAATCATATGCAAAACCTGTATTATATAATCATAACATTTATATGATGGTTTTAATGACCTATTTTTACTCACCAATGATATATGTGATTTTTTTATCCTCTTCTTCTCTCCACACTTAGCATATTTTAAGTATACAAAATAGGCCTAAACTGCCTTGCTTTTATACAAGTCACTTGATCATATATTTCTAAGTCAAACACACATTAAAATAAATTAGGTTGTCCATAAATATGTCTCTTAATATTAAAATATCATTCCTTAATCATGAATCAATAAATACAAAAGGTTGGCTATACATCAATTAGCCCTTACTCCTCTTTTAGGCTTATGGAGACCTAAAAGGCCTTTTAACAACATGTTACCCTTTGATCTCTTTGAAGCATATAAAAACACCTCAAACAATAGGAACACATCATATAAAACTCTAATATCCATTATAAAACTTTAATTTAGGTATACAATACCTTTTAGGTCCAACTACCATTTGAACCCCTTTTAAAATCACTACTCATAAAAAGCCTGCACATATATAGAAACTCTATCTTGAACAATTGAGGTATATACTCAATTTTTACAAAACCCCATGGAAAAAATTTGCATATTCAAAAACCTCATGATATAAATGTCATCAAAAACTTCATATGATACTTTAACTCAAGGTAAACATGCACAAACACTTCTCTGTAAGAAGTTCACTCAAAACTACCAATTGACTCCAAAATATAGTTAAGTAAACATGAACATCTGACACATGATTGAATATATTAATGGTATTTTAATGCATTAATATTATATTATGACATAATAAAAGTAACCTCAATCAATTATATCATGATATATAATGAAAACTATTGGTCTTACAAACCAATCTTCTGACCTTCTCTCTCATAGACTCTACTCAGCTAGATAAGCCATTTTGGCTTCAATGTTTCAACCTCTTACGCATAATTCCAAGATATTTTATAAACAATGCATAGATCATTAATATTAAAATAAAATAATCATGTAATTTAATGCATCACTCTCATATTAAAATATATCAGGAAACATCTTCTCACATCTATTTCATTTCCTTACTATTTGCACCACTAAGTTTGTTAGTGATTAGCCAACTTTAATAAAAAACTTTGCACACCTAAGATATGTAACTTGTCCATAAATATTCATGATCAAAAAATAAAATTATCACACTTTGATCTTCATCCACTTAGTAAATTTGACTTGTTCAACTCTATCTACTACAACAAATCTCTAGAAGACAAGTTTGGGCCCCTTATCTCATTAAGTATAGGGTTTGTGCCAACATGAAATCAACATCAATGTGAAGGAATATTTTTATAATGATTTGAATTGGAAATTTTAGTACTAATTGGAGGTTATAGTGCATAACTTGCACTAGCTAGTAGGTGGATAACTATCTCTAGTATTTTTGGGGCATTTTTAAAGATTAGTGATACACAACAACTACAGTGCAAAATTTGTGGAGTCATAGAGATGATGGGTATGATGACCATGCTCTATCTTGACACCTAAAATGAAACTTCCACCCTGGTGAATATTCTCTTAAAATCTATTTAAGGATCTCAAACTAGTTGGAGTAGGGAGAAAAAATAATTATAGTGAAGATCTGGCAAATTAAATCCTCAATAGACATAGCTTTGATAGCCTTTAGACTTAGGGGTAGTAAGGACACTGTGAAGGATACATTTTTAAGTTCCAAAGTTCATCTATAATATTTTAGGTCATTAAGTAGAAGTAACTAAAAATATACTCTTCCATGAACTGTATATACTATTTTTAAACTTGATTAATGATGGAGATTGATGCGTTAACACATAGTGAATCTGGTTTATGCATATTTCATATTGCTAATAAAATGTGTAATGGATGTAATGCTATATTTTAAATTAAATTATTTTAGTTTGTTCATGTAATGGTTCTAATTCATGTTGTTAATGGAATCCATGTAATAGATGGTGATGCCATCATAAATTGATAGAGAGAATGTGTATAGATCCTGTGTCAAGTGATTCCATCCTTGTTAGGAGCATGAGTCTAGAATAAGTAATGTGAGTGAATATAGAATTTTAACCCTTCAAAGTCCCATATGAATCTAGTATTAGTCCACCAAAAATATTGCACCTATAAGCCACTAGGATTAGTCCATGAAAGGCTTGTGCCTATGAATCTACTTTAAGATTTCTTTGAATTGATCAAGTCCCATAATTGATATCTTGTACCATGACACAACTAGCCCAAAAAGGTGCCAGTTACTTCTTATCTACACTTTATATGAGTGCATAAGGCCTATGCCTTATGTGGATTGATGTTAGCACAACTGACTATTCAAATGTTGAGTGCAAAGGAAATTTCCCATGTTTGTGCCTAGTCATTATAAACCAAGAACCAACTAAGACAAATTTGTGTTCCCTTTTTTACAACATTTTAGTTTTATTATCAGGACCTGTGTTGAATTTTGTTGATAAGATGGTGTGATAGAATGATGTATTGAATTTCTATTAAAAATATCAAGTTTTAGTTACATTAGGTAAAAGATAGATTTGTGATGAAGCATCTAACTTGTAGAGGATAAAAGATAAGAAAATGGGTTTAGAATAAACTATATGATGCTTTGTATGAATTATTTTTCTATGAGCTACATGAGCATGTGTACTAGTGGTTCAATGCATATTCAACCCATAGAATAAGAAGGTATGAATAGTGATATGAGTGGATAAAGGAGTTCTTAGAGAGACTTGTGACCCTAGATGCTACTTGGACTAGAGCAATAGATAAATGGTGGAAATGATAACTGAATAGCTACATACTTAAGTTCATATTCTTAACATACTCATGCCTTGAGGAAGTGAATTACTAGTTTTTTCATGACCCTATAGGCACATTTGTGAAGAGTTTGGCATAGAGATAAAAAAGATAATGGCAGATTATGTTTTTTAAACTTTGGGGATAGAAGGATAAATTTATTCCATGTATGGCCAACACAAAGGGGGAAAAGGAGATTTGTAGGTGAGGTGTAATGGAAGGGGATGATAAATTTGACACTTGAGATCTTAGAGATAGACTTATAGTAATAAATGGTACCAACTAATGGAAAATATAGAACCTAAGAGTATTGAGAGAACTCATAGTGAGTAGGAATGGCATAGAGAAGGATCTCTTGAAATATAATAGGGTAAGGATGAGAGATATAATACATTAATGGATCGAGCTCAACACTTAATAGGTGTAGAGTTCATTAGGTTCTTATAGGATTTGGTGACTACAAATACACTTGACTTACCTACCCCTTTGGAACCTATGACACCTACTCACATGCTAGATACCCCACTTGAAGAAAGTACATAAGTAATAATTGACTCTATTGATGACATAGATATTTGACATTTCATAAAATTGGATTGAAACTTTATGATTAAATAGATTATTCCATACAAGGAGGTGAGTGTAACTACATCTAGACCAGTGGGCACTATCTCACAACAACAAAACTTAAATGTGAGGATACCAACTCAGCTAATGTCAGGAATGTAAAGTTGGAAACAACCTATATGAAGTGGCCTAGTGCCATAAGTAAGTAGTATAGTGCCAACAACATCAACTATGCTAGTATTAAAAATGGGACCAATACCTTACTCAATGGTTGGAGGTATTAGAAGACCACCACCAAGATAGGTGCTAGGGGGATAAGCACCTTAAATAACAACTTCCCCCTCATATCAAATCTATTATGAAATGGTTATGCATTTTACATAGTATTATGGTGTAAATAATGTTGTAGAGCATGTGTTGAAATGTGAACTATAATGGCACATGTAGGGCATAACCCAATTGAAGTGTAAAGCTACCTAGTTTATGACCACTCTACTTAAGTGTGCCCATACCTGGTATAGAAAATTTGATCCTAACTAGGCCATGGTTGACTATGATACCTTGAAAAGATGCATTCCTAAAGGAATTTGACATTTTGGGGTTTGAATAGTAGAGAATCACCATGCTAAAAGAGATTACCCAAGGACTTTTAGAAGGCATGTGCTCTGATATGATATTCACCCTTCCTAACATGCACAATGGTTTATTTGGGGGTTATTTGTGCCATTCCAAAGATCACTTTACATGGAGACATTTATAGACCCTCAAGAAGTGTTTGAAGCTGCACTTAGATCTAGGGTAGTTAGAAACATGGATATAGGGATTATCCCATTTATAGAGGTGAAAATTGCATTTATGGCATCCTAGATATAAAATCTTAACACTATCTCTTCACATGATGCTCAAAATGGACTATGGTGAATTGATTACAAAGTAATTGGCCATAATAGGAATAACTACCTATGAAATAATGTGTGCACCCTAATTCTAATATATAAAATATGTTAAGAGGCACATGCCATTCACAACTACCCTTTATTTCAATGTGCTAGCCAAGTCAACACAACCATCTATTTTTGATTGCAATGCTTACACCCACACCATTATTTATTGTTAGGTAATTTATTAAATTCATGACAACATGGAAAGAGGCATTTGATAGGCCATTGAAGTATCTATAGGGAAAACAAACCAAGGTAATGAAGGTTATGACCAATAAAATATAAGATTTGGAATGTAATAAGGTATCAGAGGGTGAGGTAGAGGACATGGTGGTATAAGGTTATAACCATGCTGATGTTATAAGTATGGATTAATAGATCCTTATCAAAATCACTTCCCCACACATCCCATGTATGGGTATTATTGAGGGTGCCATAAGGTTGAAGAATGCCTTGATTTATATAAAAAGTTGACTCAAGGTAGGCTTGGTGTAGACAAGGGTGTATGAAAGATCATATATGAGCCACAAATGGAAAAATAGACCCCAAAGGTGTAATCAACCCATACAAATATATTCAAGGTGTAGGTGACTACTTTTAGTTAATTCACCACTCAGTTACTAGTTATACTAGTACCTAATTTATACTTAGAATATGGGGATGGGGTCATAATGAGTGCATAACATAGATTACACCATACCCAAACCCAACATTCCAATTAGATGTATTGCAATAGGATATGAGTGTCATCCAAAACCTATAAGGTGAGCTCCATTTAGCTTGAGACCTAGAAGTGTAGGCTACCACCTCTCATAAGAAGCAATATATCTAGGAATTTTAGATACAAGAATTAACAGAGATCCTACACCTCTTAAAAATAGAGGGAATGCTACCGCTATTGAAGAACTTCTTCTTGGAATATGTGGCCCAAAATTAAATTGAGGTCATTATGCCACACATGTAAAGGTTAAAAGAAGTTCAACATACACTAAAGGAAAAATATGACTAAGAAATCTTGGTAAATTACACTATTGACATATGGTCTATTTATGAGGTCCTTCCTTATAGACACATTCACTAAGGTCAACATATTGACCAAGAATCCTTGGGAGAAAATGGTCAAGCTAACCTTGAGACCTTCCCCTCATGTACTCTTTATTTCTAATAAGACCTAGGTGTAGCCTATCAAAATTTTGAAAGATATAACTGTAGATATCATGGACACTAAATTCCATGCTAACTTTGAAGTAATCAAGTTAGTAGAGTAGGAAAATTACCTAACACTTCTAGAAAGGCCATTGTGTTATGAAAAAAATGGAAATATGTGGTTTAAAAGGCACTACATTAAATTTGATAATGGAAAGGAGAGGGTAGTTATATCCTCTCAAATGACCAAGGACCCCCTTATGTCAAGAGCATAGAGATCAAGGATGAGATCAATCACATGTATAACATTACAATGTAAGGTATAAATACTCTAGACCCAAATGATCTAGTATTCATGTCTTGGGAAGATGGACAATCAACATTAAACACTACTAATGTTTCCTAGGACCGATGGGTTGAGGAAGCATATGAGACCATTAGTTAAAGGTATCACTTGGTGCATGTGAAGGTGATGAAACTAGTAAAGATAGGCTGGGTATAGATCAATCACACTAATAAAAAGGGTTCCCTTATGCCAAGAATAAGGGAAAAATACTATTTTTCCTAAGGGTAAAATTATAGTACTCCAAAGATATGAATGTAATAATCAAGTGGAAGACTATGTCTGTGACCTCAAATCATGCATCCCAAAATAGGTGGATAGAATGGATAGACTAGTATGTATATTGAAGAGCACTAGCACTCATTAGTGGGTAGTGAAAAATCCTAGCTTGCCAAATTGGTAAGATGTGAAGGTATCCATTTGCACTAGATTCAAAAAAATTAATGAGGAACTGGACATCTCAATCGACTCTGACAACTCTAACCCTATAATATGTGTACATATTGGCAAAGAAACATGGACTATTTGTGAAAACACCCTAAGGAATCTATTGGTGTATACCTTCTATAGGACCTTGAAGACTTGGGCATGTGCATGGTATGTTGTCAATAAGATACAACACAAGACAACCAACTTAGATGCCCTTAAGAAGCTATCTATTCACACCTACTTTTCTTCACAAAACCTTAAATTAATTGAGCTATTGTAGGTAGTTCAAAGGTCAGTGTTTGAAGACACTATAATATTGTAGTAATGCCTAAAATACATGTTTGATGGAAAAATGTTAGCACTCCTAACCTTCTTTGAGGAACAAATCTCAACATTGACTCTAGTGACAAATATGGTGACACATGAAAGGCATGCAACTAGAATAATATGATAGGAAAAATGAAATTAGTGAACCAAGTTAAGGATAACACCCTTAAAGAATAAGACCATACCCATATTTATATAAAAACAACTAAGGGTGGAATACAAGTCAATGACTCATAGCAAGAGAATAATGAACCCTACCATGCACAATTAAAAACTACCAAGGTAGATATTAGTTCATAAGTGGAACCAAATATTGCTACTGTGGGTAGCTATTGGTTTGACATAGAGCTATCACATATTATGAACCTTTTGAAGGAATTACAAGACTTGTTTCCTTAGAAATATAGAGATATCAAAGGCACACACCCATCCCTTAGGAAGATGAGCATCAAACTAGTCAATGGTGCAAGACCCATCAAGAAATGACCTTATAGAAGGAACCTAATTATTTGTGCTAAGGTTAAAATAGAGATTGATGGCATGTTAGCTACAAGCATCATCTACCCTAAGTAATAATTTGAATGGGTTATCCCCATGGTAATCAACATTAAGAAGGATGGGTACATTTAGATTTGTTTGACTATAGAGTATTGAATACCTATGTAACTGACCCCTTTCTAACTCCATTCACCAATGAATATTGGATGGCATCACAGGTTGATAGATATACACCTTTACTAATGGGTCTCAAGATACCATCAAGTCTAGATTAAGGAGGATAACCCCAAAACCACCTTTGAAATAGAATAGGGTTATTTCACATATAACGTGATGTTTTGTGGACTAAAGAATGTGTTAGTCATGTTCTCTTGAGTGTTAACCATCACTTTCAAGGTCTTCATTCAAAAATTCCTCCAAGTATATTTAAATGACTAGACTATGTATGGGTTAGTAAAGGATCACTATGACAACTTGTGCCTAATTTTTTAAAGGTGGAAATAGCTGAAAATTTATTTAAACCTCAAGAAGTGTATTTTCACAACACCATTTGGCACTTTTCTTAGGCACATCATTTGCAATGATGTCCTTCTCATTGATCTATCAAATATTACAATCATCCTTCATCTCTATATCCCATCAACATAAAAAGGATGTTCACACCTTTCTTGGACATTATGGGTACTACATGAAGTTCATAAGGAACTAGGCCAAAATTTAAATGCTGCTAGAAGAACTCTTATAAAAGCATGGCCCGTTATATTGGGTCACAACATAGGAAGATGCATTTGAGACCCTGAAGCTCAAACTAGCAAGCACACTAATTTACATTTTCCTAACTAGATGACTCCGTTATATGTACATGCTAATGTATTTGGTACTGAAATCAATTCCATTCTAGTGCAACTAGGTGAAGGAAAAATGGATCATCCCATTTCTTTTACAAGAAAAAAACTAACCAAGGTAGAACAAAACTACACCACAACTGATCATGAGGTTCTTGTCATGGTTTATACCCTTAAAACATTTTGACAGTACTTATTATCCACCCCCTTCATCTTCTTCTCTGATCATGAGGCACTTAAGTACCTAGTGAACAAGCCCATTCTCCATAGTTTCATTCATCAATGGATTTTTTTATTTCAATATTTCCAATTCTTTGCTATAGTAAAACCTATAAAATAAAACTCAAGCCTAGACCATCTATCTTTTGTCAACTTTGGTAATGTGGTAGCCCCTATTAAAGATGATATGCCTGATGTGCAAATTTATAAGGTTTAGTATGTCCCAAAAGACTTTGTAGAGATCACCACATTTCTAACATTTAGATCTATACCTCAATCCATGATGACTAAGGAGAAGAATCAACTCATGGTTGGTTTTACCCTTTTCAACTAATTGGTAGGGAAATTTATAAGTTGAGCCATGATGAAGTCATGGATTGATGTGTCCTAGAACATGAATGGGACTCATTTTTTCAAGAGGCACATGAGGGGATTGTTATAAGCCAAATAATTTCATACATGATGGCATGTAAGTACTAAAATTAGGCTTGTGGTGTCCAACTCTATTTCAAGATGAAAAATATTATGCTAAAGCATGTGATATTTGATAGTGTACATGAAAGCCAAACCACTAGGATGAGATGCCTTTCATCCCCATCCTTGCCCAAGTGCTATTTCAAAAATGGGATATTAACTTTATTAGGCATATTAATCCCCCTATAAGGCACACTAGAGCATGATAGATTCTAGTTGCCACATATTACTTTACTAATTTGGCCAAATTAGTGCTCACCAAAGATTTTACCACTGTCACAACACCAAGATTCATCTAGACGAATATTATTAGTCTCTATGGATACCCACTTAGTTTAAATAGTAACTATGGAATGTATTTCATCAATGAAACCATTTAGATCCTAATAACTAAATATATGGTGGCACACCATAAAATGACACCTACCATCCCCAAGAAAATGGCACCATTGAGGCATTCAATAAAATATTTGGAACTTGCCTCATAAAGATATGTGAAGTTGGTCACAAAGATTTGGATGAACATGTGTTATCATTATTATGGGCCTATCACACTATGTATAAGTTTCTAAAAAAGGCTACACCATTTCAATTGGTGTTTGGTGTAGAGGCCATTTTACCTATTGAATTTGTAGTGCCCTCATTACACATCATACGTATTGGTTGTTTGTATGACCAAGAGTCTTTAAGTTTATGATTGAAAGACTTGGAGTACCTTGATGAGACACATGCCCAAGAAAGATGGAGCCAAAAAATAGAAAAGGCATGCTAGAAGCTATGGCATGATAAGCATATAAAGTGCAAGGTATTTACAAAAGGTATACTAGTCTTACTATATAACTCTAAGTACCTCAAACACTTAGGTAAACTATAGATTATATGGATAGGACCTTATGTCATCCATATTATATTATAACTAACACATGTGGGCTACACATATTGATAGGTGAAATGTTCCCTAGGAATTTTAATGGAAACAAATTGAAACTATATAGTTACTAATATGGTGCTTACACCATCAAAAACTGACTTCCCAATCACAAGTTAATTGATTTGTTTTAACCGTAATGAAGTTTTGTGAAATCCAAATCTTCCCTTATTTTTTTTTCATTTGAGTTGAGTGAATAAGCATAGCACTTTAAAGCTTTTATTAGAATTCTTTTGGCACTTACACATATAATCTAGTCAGCTAAATTGAGCATGGATGTTCTCTAAGTGCCTAAGGATAGACACTTAAGTTTTAGGGTATGTGAAGTTTGATAGGTTAAAAAATATATGAGTATAAGTTGAAAAATTTATGTACACAAGATTCTCATGTGAAATAAATTAAGAAGAGAGAATGAATCACTAGAGGACTAGCATAAGGATTTGTATGGGGTAGGGAAGGCCAAAATAAGAGACATGAAAGTATAGAGAAATTGACCAAGAAAGAGAGGCACTCTTTTAAATAAGCACAAAAATAATAAGAGATGGAATTGAGGATGTTAAATCATGTGAATGTGAAAAAATACACCTAGGTTATCATAAGAAGGTTGAGGGTCATGCCAAGGTAAATAAAGTGCAAGAGAATGACCATCAAGATAGTTAGCACCCAGCCAATGTTGGATGAGAAGTGATTGTTTGAATCACCTATCAATTAAACTAATAAAATATTATAATAATCAATTCTATGATCATGGAAGTATAAATATCCATAATAAATGAGAATTTGGTGGTAGATTTTAGCAGATTTTATTGGTTTCATAGATTTCAAGAAATCCATGTACCACCAAGCCATTAATCACCAACCATTAATGAGGTAGCTAAAAAAATAATATAAAGGGATGAATGACAAACATTAATATAAAACTTATAATAATTCAAACTAGAACACAAAGCTAAATAGAGCCAAAGCCACTCAAACTAGAGAATGTTACCAGTGAAAACCAAAACATCTACAACCCCCTAAGTAATAATGGTTGAATAACAACAATATTGCATTCCACTTTGAATTAAAAAGGAGGTAAGTGGAGAGGTATTTAAAGATAAATATGGTATTAAAAATTTTGTAGAAAGATGAGGCTATCATTAATGGCATAAGAATCTTGAGAGTCGAAGACACAGTCATAGTTCCCATGACTATGAAAAAGTGATAATCATAATTTTGGGATTCAAAAAGATCAATTAGCCACATTTTAATAGTATTTGGTTCATAATGGGAAAAAAGAGACTAATTACAAGTACATTATAGGCATAAAAGGATGAAAATAAAGTGTGAATAGTGAAATAATTAGTCACCATAAAATAGGAGGTGCATTTGGTAAAAGGCATAAGTTTCATGATAATAGACCTAAAAGAAAGCACAAGGCATGATTATAGAGAGGTGTAATTGCCCCAAAGGTCATGGTGGGGGAAAAATGGGTGTTATTTACACATATGTGCAAACTCTTCTATTATAAGCACCAAATAAGTAGCAATGCACAAGAATTGAACTAAGATTAGATGGTAAACATGGGTAAAAATACAAAAGTGGGCACCGTACTCTTCAATGTCTCCATCCAAGACAAAATTATAATAATAGATGCAATATAACTATTTGAGGTATTGAGATTTGACAAGCCAAATAAATTGGTGTAATTACTCTTCTCACACATACACAATGATCATTTCTACTTCATAGGATGATGCATGAGGATCTCGATAACCTTCATTAGTAGAATAATGAGAATTCTAGGCACAAGGGTAGACATTCATCAAATGATGGAGGATAAAGTGGAGGTTGAGAGGGTCACAAAGCTCATGGGTTACTATAATTCAAGATTCATGTTTTCCATCAAGGATATCCATGACCCTAGCACAAGGGTAATAGTACACTTGGTTAGATACAAACTATGCCCTAGTGGATGGTGTTTCAACATTAGCAAGACCTTGTTTTGCATCACCCACCACATGATACAAGGGGTAAAATTCAAAATTTCCAAATTCATAATTGAGGAGATTGTTAAGAAATTGAAAGAGTGCCACAGAGTGCATGAAATGTTTAGGTGGGATATATGTTGATTCTAATTGTGATGGAGGATATTAGTGAGCTATATGGAGATGTTGATAACCTATGGGTATTCCTAACCAACCATGATTCCCTTGCAATGAAGTATCAAGACTTCATTTTCCCACTGAAATTATCATAGAAGTACAAGATAAGGGTGCAAAGGTGGTATAGTAGGTACATCAAAGCCTTTAGGATTGAATGGATCATCCCTCAAGAGCTTCTCAAACATTTGGTTGGAATGGAAACCTTTACTATAATGCAACATTTCTATGTAGTTCACATAGTACTCATTGATGGGAACCTATTTAGATGGTTCAAGTTTCTTTATGCATTTTATGCCAAGTATTTCATGGTGATGCTAAGAAGAATTCCTAATTCATAATAACTAGAGATCCTAGTCAAGACTATGGATCAAGATAGGAGCAGGTTAAGGCACTATTTTATGTTCTGTGGAGCCAAGGCCACCAAAAATGATGAATGAATCTAATAGAATGAACCTTCATTCCCTCTAGAGAGAGATAATAAACAATCAAATCTTCAACCTCTAATATGAAATAAATCTATGCAAGAAGGGTGGTGATCTATGAAAAGGTGATGATCACCCCCTCCTATCCCACTATAAAGGGAAGGTTATGCTAAAGACGTATGATAAGACCCTCTAGAATAAGTGGGGAGATAAAATTGAAGATATCATAGAGCATATCCAGTTATAAAATGTGAGGAAAAAATAATGCTCCCAACTCTGAATAAACATGTGAACTTCATGCTAGAAAGTACTTCCTCTATTAAGAAGCACAATAAAAATACTAAGGGACCCATTGGGTTCCCTATTATAACTCTAGTAGAGATGGAGAAAGAGACAACCCACATGCTTATAATGGAGGAGGAGACTAAAAACAAATAACAAGGACATATATTTTGTAGATAGAAGAAGAGGAAGAGGATCCAACTACCAAATATGTATAGGAATCCCTTCAGAATGACATAACTATCATGCTTGAGGAAATAAAAGATCTAGCAAGCTCCTCATCCAATGAATAATCCTTCACACCACCTCCACAAATAGAAGAGGAGAAAATAAGGGATTAGAAGAAAATGGGCTTGAGTGAGGAGGACATTAAGAAGGTTCTAGTGCTTGAAGAAAAATATAAACTTTCCCAAGAAAAAGAGTTGTCCAAGGTAGTGAAGAAAAACTTGAAGTTTCTTTCTATCACATTAGTTGAAGTGGTCAGGCATGCACCAAGCATCCCACTATGAATATAGAAAACTATACACAAGAGGTGCACCCAATTAGTGAATGGATGACTCAAGAAAAAGAAGTCAATACTATCACCTTAGAAAAACAAACAAAGATAGCAAAGGAACCCCAACAAAAACAAAGTGATGTTGGAACTAAAGGAATTTACCTAGAGGTGAGTATTGAGAAACCTTAGGAAAAAAAATTATATGAAGGGGAAAGTTTGAGGAAAAACCCCCTAAGGATCAAATAGGTGAGTCCTCCAAAGAGAGAATCAAAGAGAGTAGTGGACTAGTGAAGAGGAGGAAGTACAAACAGAGATGGCCATCACCAAAAAGGATGACAAGGAATTGAGAATAAGGGAGAAGGCACAAAAGGGATGGGTGGATGAAGAAATTTACATTTATGACACTATGCCCCCCAATCCACCACAACTAGGATGTGAAAACAACTCTCATTTTTATTTGATCACTATATGGATGAGCCTCATTTTGAGGTACCTAGAGTGGCTACTTTGAGCCTAGAAGAGAATGATGAGGGGTAAGACTCCCTCCTTATAAAACCTCATGCCATGAACCTAATATGATCTATGAATGCACTTATCATAATGGACACTAAAGTTGTATACCAAAATATCATAAATGATGGTAGGGTGAGAGAAAGGAAAAAGCTCCACAAAGAAGCCAAAGGTGAAATAAAAACCACCAAATTCAAGATATAGCAACTTTTTTAATGCATAAAGATGGCCAAACCATCCATTCTAGTTAGTGTTTATAATTTGGACCTCTCAGGGGTTTATAAAATTTGTGTGTTAGTGGAGTAGATGCCCCCAAGGTTAAAACTCAAGCTGGCACAATAAGAAGAAGAAGATCCTTGCATCACACTATAAAAGAATCTATTTGGTAAGCTTGAAGAGTTAGAATACCTCTTCATTAAACTACAATAATGAGTAGATATAATAGATTACATCTTATTAAAAAATTTAAACAAGGCTCAGTCATATATGCATGCCTAAAGTAAGTAAAAGAGGAGAAGGAGAAGCTGATGGTACAGCTATACTCAACAAGTAGGTCAAAATAGGCACAAATAATGGAAAGAGTCAACATGATCAATAACCTAATTAAGGATCAAGAGTATAAATTAGAATCACTTTTCTATAATCTACAAAATAAGGCTTATGAGCAAGGACTGATCCTAGATGGGAGTGTGGAAAAGGCAAAAGCAAATATTGAAGCCTTCCATAAGGAACTAGAAAATATGGATGTTCTTGTGCTCACTCCTACCTCCTCTAAAATTGATAGTGATACTAAAGAAATAAAACTCACCATTAAGGGATTTTAAGACTTTAGTTCCAAGCTTAAGGAGAGTGTGCTTGAGTTCTTAATTTGAAGATCTCAATAGCCTAGTCTGAGGATAGACTATAATTTTTATATGGGGTATTGATTGGCCCCTTATCTTGTTAAGTATAGGGTTTATACCAACATGACATCCACACCAACATGAAGTAATATTTTTATATTGATTGGCCACTGGGCATTTTAGTTCTAGATGGAGGGTGTAGCACATACCTTGTGCCAAATAGTAGGTTGATAACTATCTCCAGTATTTCTAGGGAATTTTCTAGGATTGGTGATACATGTTGACTGTAGCATAAAATCCATGGAGTTATGCAACTGGTGAGTATGATAAACATGCTCTAGCTTGGCACCTAATGTGTACCTTCTACCCTATCAAAGATACTCTTGAAATATATTTAAAGAGCTTGAACCAGTTGGAGCATGGAGACAAAAGAATTGTACAAAAGCTCTAGAAAATTGAATCTTTAGTAGACATAGCTTTGATAGCCTTTAGATTTATGGGTAGTATGGATGCCATGAAGTCTCAATTTGTAAGTGACAAAGCTTGCCTATGAACCCTTGGGTCACTAACTAGAAGGAACTAAATATATACTCTGCCATGAACTACATACTCTATTTTTAAACTTGATTATTGATGAAGATTATTACATTAACATATAATAAATCTAGTTTATGCATATTTTATATTTCTAGTGAAATGTGTAATAGATGTAATGTCATATTTTAAATGTAATTATGTTAATTTGTGTTCATGAAATGCTTATGGTTCACATCATTAATGGAGTCCTTGCAATATATGGTTACATCATCATAAATCTATAAATATAATGAGTATAGATCCTACACCAAGTGATTCCATATTTGTTGTGAGCATGAGTCTAGCATGAGTAATGCGAGTGAACATAGTGTTTTGACCCTTCAAGTGCCCATAAGACTCTAGGATTAGTACACCAAAATTCTTGTGCCTATAAAGCACTAGGCTTAGTATATGAAATGCTTGTACCTATCAATCTACTTTAATCTTTCTTTGAATTGATCAAGTCCCATAATTGATATCTTGCACCATGGCACAACCAGCCCAATACAAGCCTTGATTCTTTATCAGTTGTGCTTCATGTGAATGCATTAAGCCTAGGCCTTATGTATATTCATGTTGTCATATCTAAGTTTTAAAATGTTGAGTGCAAAGGGAATATCCCATGCTTGTGACTAGTTATAATAAACAAAGAACTAATTAAGACAACTTTTATCACCCTTTTCTACAATAATAAGTACTTTCTTGTAGGTTCTGCTCACTCACCTGAGAAACCAATCACACTTAGAGATGTTTGGCAGAGTTTAATTAAACCTCCAATAATTTTTGTAATCATATCAAACCATTTTGATATCTTTAGAATAATGTTTAAACATCAAGTCACTGTTAGGCTTTTATGAGGGTTTAGACCATCTTTCAATCTTAACAATCATTTATAAAACTTAGTTCCTCTTTCTAGATACTAAAATTTTTAACTTTGATATATAACCCTTCCTCATCTACCATGAATATCTTAGGTTCTCATGTATATGTTGTACGTGCCAACAAGCACTGATAAAACCTTCATGCATAGATAACTCTTCATTTTGTGCACTTGAGAAACCTTGAAATAATTTTCAAGTCTTTTATTTCAAATATTGATCTAAAACTTAATGCACATACTTAAATCAATTTTAATCACCTCTATAAAAGTTCACCTTCTCACCCATGTCATAGAAACTGATCCTATTACTTCATCTAGACACCATCTCTATTCTTGCTTTCTAAGCCTTGACCTGCAAGTCTTATTAGTCCTTTAAGCTGACCTTCTAGCCATACTATAGACTTCACCTTTGAAATTTTATATGTTATAATGCCTCTTGTGTATGCTCAAGAAACATCATACAGTCACTCTTCTTTGGAGATTAAAAAAACTTCTTTCAAACTACTTATAGATCTTTAGAGATTAACTAAGATATTCATAACATATTCAGAGCTATAAACATAAATATTTAGAGCCAACCTTTTAATAAATTTCAAGGTTCTCAATACCTTAGTAATAATCTCAAATAATCTCTCTCATGATCAACCACTATCAAGTGTTCTTTGGAGCATTCTCATCTTTGTAACTTATTTAGAGCATCTTTGGAAATGTTTACATAGATCTTTAGAGCACATAGCTTCTTCTTTGTATATCCCTCATTTCATCTTGCCACCTAAAAATACCATCTCACAAGGTATAGACAAAGCATTAAAATATGATTTACACTGGTTATACTAACCTCAAGGCTAACTTGACCAAGAATCTTCACAAGAACCTTTGACATTAATGATATTAGATTGACATCAATGAAAGAACCATGCATCTTCATAAGAACCTTTGACATCAATGAAAAAATTAAATATAAAAGATCAACACTCGATGAAAATTCTCAAAAGACTATCCCTTAATCAATGATATTGTTTAAAAATATCCCCCTTTGTCATTGATGGAAAACACACTCATAAAACTCTATCAACCACTCTTGATGGCAATCATCTGTTAGACCTATTTCTTACCTTTTCTTTCTCACCCTTTCTGATCTTGCCCATTTTCTCATATTTTTTTATCTTTCTCCTTTTATCATCTTTTTTGATCATTCTCCCCCTTTGGGTATTCTAAAACTATCATCTCCTTTAGAATGGACTCAGATTAAAAGATCACTACAACTCAGATCTAGCTCAGTTAACAACTTGAATAACTCCCCCTCAAACCAAACATACACCATGATTTTTTTAGCAGTAGACATCAAAAATCATCTACAACTAAAAAAATCATAATCTTCTTCCTATGAGCTGATACTATCTCTCAACGACACTAGATGACACATAATCTTCATAAATTATGATAACTACTTTTGACAACCATTCTAAGAAACTTATGAATTAGGTAACTCTCCTAGATGATTCATCAAAATATCAACAAATAGAGTCTATGAATCATTTTAGACACAATATCTCCTTATCTCCATGCATATAAAAGAGAAATAACTTTCTTGACAAAAAAATCAAAGCTACCAAACTCCCCATTAGACCAAGCATATATTCTTTATAAGAACTAGGTACTCAAGTTCACATACCTTTCTTGACATGGATGAAGAATATCAACCTCTTAAACACACATAATGTTATTCCATACTAGATACCAAATGTAGAAATAAGGAATTCCTGTTTATCTTCACAGATCTAGATCAATTACTCATAACAAAAATATCTCAAAAACTTACCTCTTATGTACCAATATTATGCACTTTTTCACTTTAGATACTTAGTACTAGTCTTAGATATCTCATCATGCTTCTAATTCAAACCACATATCTATCAACATAGGAATGGATAATATCCATCTTCATCTCCTTGATTGAAACATATAGAACCTAAAATATTCTTAAAAGAAACCCTATTTAACTACACCCTCATGCTTCTGCTAATAGAAGAATGTCGCCATGAAGCTTAATGGAGCCACTCCCTTTCCATAGGGTAGTAAAACAATATGAACTCATGGGACTCCTAGATTTACATCTCTTCACAATACTAAATATTCTTCAACATTCTTCTAGACTTGATTGGTAGTTTAGGCTTGATCTCATCATCAACCTTATCATCCTTCTTTTCTTTGATTGTCTTGTCAACACATGTAGATAAAAATGTTCTTGGAATTCCTTACTTTATTTCTCACTTGAGGTATGCTCTATCTTAGAAAGAGGTCCACTTAAGATTTTAGATTGATCATGACTTATCTTTATTACCTTTGGTTTCCATACATTCATTTGCCTTCTTTCTTGCATTCTAAGAGCTTCAAACTTCTTGCTTTGACTCGATGATATTATAACTCTATTAAGATAAAATATTTCAATGTGTTCTACTTTATGACAAATGTAATATATCACCTTATACATACCATTTGATTGATGATGAATTTGATCTCTCTTTGACCAATTGATTCTTCTTCCATAGTTCCATGAGTACTCATTCTTAGAGGGTCTTCTACATTCTCTTACTCTATGACCAAATTAATTTCATGTAAAACAATAAGCATTAAAAGTAATAGAATATCTTATAGCATTTGGCTATTTGATAGGTCTTTTCATGTTGACTTTCTTATCTTCAATAATATTCTTCTTGACTTGAGGTACCTCCTTTAGGTCTACTTTGAAACCAAGACCTATCTTGTCATATGCAAAATTTTGGTTATTCAGGATATCATCTACATCCTCAGTGCTCTTTTGAAACTTTGAAAAGTTCTTCATCTTGATAGATGCTTGATCCAACTAAAATTTTAAATATTATATTTCAGTTTCATATCTACTATAATCTTCTTTTTTAGCCTTTAGGCTTGCTTCCACAATCTTTATCTAGGTTTCAACTTGTTGGATTTCTTAGATGTGTTGCTTAGTATTTCCTCAAATAATCTGACCTGATCCTCATAGTTCTAAACTGATGACTTCAATTTCTTATTCTTCTTTAAAATATTCAAATCTTCTAGGGCACTTATCAGTTTTACTTCAAGATCCAATTTAGATTCTTCACTATCATATTATACGTCCTTATCTGATTCTGCATCAATCATGAGTCCTTTATCATTTGAACAACCCTCATTATCTAATTATATTATTATGAACAAAGTTTCATTATTGTCATATTCATATTCATTCCTATCATCATCACTATCAGATGTGTTTGAATCACTCACATTAGATGAACTATCTTCTTTGATATATAATCTCTTTTTATTCATGAATGATTCTTTCCTTGCATTCTTCTTGAAATATCTCTTATTGTTGTTAGACTTATAGGCCTTTCTATCATCTTCATGAGATTCATCATGTTATTAATTATGCTCATATCTGTCCTTCCTAGGATACTTGGTTACAAAGTGACGAATCTTGACACAACTAAAACATTTGAAGGGTAACTTACCCTTGTACTTTCCTAAGCTAAATCTTAAATTATTAGAAAACATAGCTATGAGTTAATCATCATTAATATTTGAACATACCTCATCTTTGACCTTCTTGGCTTTTGACTTCTTTTCAACCTTGAAATCTACTTCCTTATTAAGAGGTCTTCATTAGTTTTCATCTCATAGGCAGTGAAGATGTCATGAAGCCCATCTATCTCTAGCTTTTCCAAATCTTGCATCTCTTCTACTACAAACACTTTAGAGTCAAACTTTGGAGTGAGTGATCTCTATACATTTTGAATAAAAATAAAATCTTTCACTTTTTCTCCCAATCCTCTAATGATATTGACAACTTCATCAAATCTCAGTAGGTAGGATGCAATGGATTCATCTTGATTCATCTTTGGGATTTAAAACTATATTCTATGAGTTTACAATTTGGCCATATTCACCTTGGTGTCTCCTTTATAAATGGTCTTCAATTTTTCCCATATGTCTTTATCTTAAATATAATGCATTACTTTTACAATCTCTACCTCTGATAGGCCACACATAATACCATTCATTGCCTTGGAGTTATTTTCACTAGCTTTCTTACCTAATGCATCTGTAGGTGGAATTGGAAATTTAATATAAACATCCATATATGACTAAAAATTATCATTTAATTTTGAAATTATATATATCTTCATTATGACATTCCAAAAGGCATAGTTATATCCATTAGATAATGGAGCTTTACTAGTAGATAAACCACCTTAAGCTTACTGACTAGTCATCTTTGCTTCTTAGAATCTCATTTAGGTTTCCAAGCCTAATCTAAAGGACCTAATCTAATACTAATTTTTGGAAACAATATGAATAAGATGGGGGTGAATTAATGTTAAAAACTTTTCATTTAATTCCACTTAACCATTGATGAACCATTCTAACAAGCATGTATATCTTAGCAAGCATAAGCATCAAAACATAAGAGCATGAAACACATGAACACAAAATATACATGAGAAACCCTCTAGAGGTATAAATCCCATTGATGAATCAAATGAAATAAATCCCTATAAGAAAAAAATCAATATTTAGTGAAGCACCAACTTCACATGGAGCACCAATCCGTACTAGCTTAGTACCAACTCAATTAGGATTTAACAAACACCCAATTGTAAGAAGGTACCAAACCCCTAGATGAATCAACACCAACTTAGCCACCTGATTGGTTGATCACATTAAAAAAAAATTGTTTCATCTAAAATAGATGATGATCTACTCCTTCAGATCTTCACTCTCTTGAGTCCCACTTAAACTAATCTTTAGCCTTCTTCACTCAGCTAACCCTCTTCATGGCTTAAATAGGTCTTCTGACCTTGATCCTCATATCCAAAACCTATGTTATATGTTCATAAAATCTATATGATTATCTTTATTACTTAATTATACTCACTAATTATCTATATCATTTGATTATCCTCTTCTTCTCTCCACACTTAACATCCTCTATGCATACCAAATAGGCCTAAACTACATTGCTTTTATACAATTCACTTGATCATATATTTCTTAGCCAAACACACATTCAAATAAATTAGGTGGGACATGAATAGGTACTTGAATATTAAATATAATATGACTTTATAATCAATAAATAAATATAATAGGTCATCAATATATCAATTAGCCCTTACTCCTTTTTTAGGCTTATGGAGACCTAGAAGGCCTTCTTAACAACACATTACCCTTTGATTTATTTGAAGCATATAAAAACAAATAAAATGGTATGAAAACATCATATTACACTATAATATATATTATCCAAGTTAAATTTAGGTTTACAACACCTTTTAGGTCCAACAACTACTTGAACCCCTTTTTAAATCACTGCTCATAAAAGGCTTGCACATATACAAAAACTCTATCTTGAATAACTGAGGCCAAACAAAAATGGAAAAAAATTACATATTCATAAAAATCATGACCTCAAGGTAATTAAAAAATTCATCTTATGCTTTAACTTAGGTTAAACATGCATAAACACTTCTTTGCAAGATGTTCACTCAGAAGCACCAACTGACTCCAAAACATAGTCAAGAAAACATAAACATCTGATACATGATTAAATATATTCAAAGGATTTGAATGCATGAATAAGATATTATAACATCATCATATCAACCTCAATCAATTATACCATGATATTTAATGAAAACTATTGGTATTACAAACTAATCTTCTGACTTTCTCTCTTACAGACTCTACTCAGCCAGATAAGCCATTTTGGCTTCAATGTTTCAACCTATTACACAAACATCTAATATGTTTTAAAGAATTTATAGATAATTTAAGACCCAAATAACATCATCATACATTTCAATGCATTAATCTCATATGAAAACATGTTAGGAAACATCTTCTCATATCTTTTTGCTTTACTTACTGTCTACACCCCTAAGTCTATTAGTGATTGGCCAAATTTGCACACCTAAAATAGAGAACTTATCCATAAATATTCATAATAAAAAAAAGTATCACACTTTTATCTTGATATACTAAGTAACTTTGACTTGGTCTAATCTATCTAATATAGTAAATATCCAAAATACAAACACTTTCTTATAGGTTTTACTCACATACCTAAGAAACCAATCACACCTAGAGATGACTAGGAAAGTTGACTTCAACCTCCAATCACCTATTTTATCATATTAAATAGTTATGATCTCTTTAGAATAATATTTTCAACATCAATTCACTATTAGGGTTTTATGAGGGATACTATCTTCTAATCTTAATGATCATTCATAAAACTTGGATCCTCTTTCTAGAAACCAAAGCTTGGAAATTTAAGATAGAACCCTTCTTGATCTACCATGAATAGTTCTCATGCAGATGATACACATGCCAGTGAGCAATGATAAAACCTTCTTAGGTAGGAAAATCTTCATTATATGCACTTAAGAAACCTTGAAATACTTTTTAAGTCTTTTCTTGTAAACCTTGATATGAAACTTCATGCACATACTTAAAATAACTTTACTCACATCTATCAAAGTTCACCTACTCATCCATGTCATGAAAACTGATCCTGTTACTTCATCTAGCCATTTTATCTTTTCTTTCTTTTTAAGCCTTGACCTACAAGTCTTATTATTTATTGAATCTAGCCTTCTATCCACCCAGTAGACTTCCCCTTTGAACTTTTTTTATGTTCTAGTGCCTCTTGTGTATGCTCAAGAAACTTCATACACTCACTCTTCTTTGGATATTTAACAAAATATTTTTAGAACTACTTACATATTTTTGAATATCTACTAGGATTTTTATAACATCTTTGGAGCATCTTTAGAGCTATAAAAATAGATCTTTAAATCTAACTTTTTAATCAATTGCAAGGTTCTCAACACTTTAGGTAGAGCCTCAAACAATATCTATCATGATCAAACACTATAAAGGGTTCTATGGAGCATTATCATCTTCATAGCTCATTCAGAGCATTTTCAAAAATATTTACATAGATATTAGGAGCACGCAAATTCTTCTTTATGTCTCACTCATTTCATCTTTCCACCTATAAATACCATCTCATAAGGTCTATACAAAGCATTATAAGATGGTTTACACTTGATTTATTGACCTCAAGGCTAACTTGACCAAACATATTCATAAGAACCTTTCACATCAATGATATTAGATTGAAATAAATGAAAGACCCATACATCTTCATTAGAACCATTGATATCAATGACAACATTAAATATCAAAGATCAACACTCAATGACAATGATAAATATATGCTCCCTTAATCAATGACAATGTTCAACACCTAAAATGCTCGAGCTAAAGTATTAGTGATGGTCACTCTTCACAAGAACACTGTAGTAATGGGATATAGGGCATTCTTATATATATTGAGCATCAAATCCACATCTAGATTATATGTGGTGTTTAATCGAGTGCACATATTCTAGAATCTTACATTGAAGTCCTTGATTGACTCATTAGGTTCCCTCTTCTTGTTGGTGAAATGTTGATATACCAGACTTAGATTTGTCACTTATATGAATTGTTCAAAGAATATATTTTGACACTCATTCCATGAGGTAATATAATTTTACTTCAAATTTAGATATCAATCATAATAATAATATTACAATTAAATAAAAAAAGCCTACATGTAATAACATCATGGGTGACATTTATTAATCTGAGAGTAGCCTTGAAAGATTTGTTGTATTCTTCTACCATGATCCCATTTTAAGGGGAGAAGGTAGGGAAATACTTTTATATATTCCTTGGTAGATCATGTTGGTACCTAAAGATGGCAATAGTGGATCTGACAAACTTATGTTGAGCTATAAGAGGATTGATAAATGGAACATTTCTTACATGGGAAGGTGTCATAACTCGGTGTATCTTAGGGATGACAGGTATGGGTCTATGCCTTCTAAGATTTGATAATGGTGAAACTAGAAGGCTATATTGGGCCCTATACCTTGTTAATATCCCAGGTGTCTCTAGTGTGCTCTACATAGTGACTAACCTCTATTATTGAGAAAACATAAAAGTGTGACTTATTTCTAGTGCTAACTTTTTTATCTATTTATATGGGTTTCATGAACAGAATGAGGTATACTCTAATGTTTTTATATCTCTATGGAATATGGTTCCACTTTAGGGGCATGAGTTATAGGTATGTGATTATAATAACTAGGTGATGTAATAACATGTTGAGATTGTGGGTTTTTTAACCAAGTTTTGGGGATGAATGTGTGGAATCTAATGGAAATTAATCACTAGGTGACATGGATGGGTGGATAATTATTCTAAGGTGCGTATATCTCATAGAAATTCAAAAGGGAATAGAAATATAAGGCATAAAAGAATGTTTTGTTCTCTTGAAAGGTGACTTCTAAGACTATTTATTTAGTGGACATGTATCTCTAAGACTATTGTTTACTATTTGTAAATATTACACACTCATGAACAAGCATGGTTAGTAGTTCAGGATAGGAGATATAGAATGCTAAATGATCTCAACTTAAGTTTTCTCTCCTTAGGGATATTATTACACATGCTTGTCTAAGAGATTATAGTTTAGACCAAAAATATATCTAGGGTAGTTATAACTCACACCTAGATGACTATATCAAAAGAGATACCTATGCACACCTTGGATTATCAATTCAACCTGTATTAACTACTTAAACCAATGAAATCTACCAATCCTCAATTAATATTACACATATAAGATCAATATTAATTATTTTAAATAATTAGATTCTTTTGTAGCATTAGCACACTTCAAAATTATTGAATTAATATAGATGAAGAAACATAAATTCCATTAACATAGATAAGGAAGAAAAAAAACAAACACAGTTGCGTGACAATCAATATCTTGATCTCTTTTGGTATATTGATCCAAAAATTTGACCCCCTTTTTGAAAAGAGTGTTCTACATGTATATAAAGAACTTGGGGAATGGGTCACCTCATCCTCTAAGTATACAAAACTTTCATAAAATCCTAAATGACTAGATCATAAGTTTTAGATTCATGTTATAGCTTATAGATACCTTAGACATGCAACAAGTGCATGCTAGAAAAATTTATTTATTTAATTAAAATATAGATGTAACAAAACTTAATTTAATCATTACATGCAAAATTGTAGAAAAATATCCTTTGACTTAGGTTATATCAACTCCTACTTAATAATTGTTAAAGTTTGTTGGAACTATAGTTATGCTTATTATTATGGATGCATTAACTAGAGCTGTACTTTGAGATTCACTTGTTTATTATAATAGATTTATAGTTGAAACTAAAATATGAGGTGGTGTTGATGTAGTTGTTAAAATTTAAGGGATTGATGTTGATGATAGAGTTTTAACTGGAACTATAGGTGGGGTCTGAAGAGTAGAAATGGAACATGGTGCTGATGCTGCTTTTTCCTTTATGTCCAACTCTTGATAGTATTTGTATGTTTCATCATGATGCATGTGAATTAAGTTCATATCAAGAAGATGAGGTTTGGTTCCCCTATGTATTCATCTATTATCCTTTCATGACATATCTTGGTGGCTTTGAAGCCAACTCAAAAGACCTCTACTTCTATTGCCTTCCTCATATTTAGCTTTGCCTCAATGTCCTCCACGCTTAGTCCTTATAAAATATATTTTAAACCATATGAAACTTGTTGAATAATTTAATTAAAAGTGGTATGAGTTACCAACTTCCCCATGTTATCCTTAACTCTTTTAATTCAAGTTCACCTAAAATTTGCATTGATTATTTTTCCTGTTCTACAAGATTATTCACCAGAGCTTCATAAGTAGACACCCAATCTTGGGCCTCTTGAGTCTTGATGACAACTAAATTTAATGCATTAGCTAACTATATAGGGGTTATCAGATTTAGGTGGATAAATTCCTTATTATAGGTGTATAATACCAAGAAATTCAATTTATTTCCATCTTCTCTAAGAAGATTAAACAATTTTGTTATTGAATTTACATGTGGATCCAATTGGATTCTCAAGGGAAAAAATGTATCCAAAATTTCATACAACCTAAGTGACACATTTTTTACATCCTTCTCTATAATGGAGAGAATCTGTATCACTTTCTTCTACTCTCTAAGAGTTTCTGACTCTTCTTTTAGTTCTTTTTTGGCTAGCTCCATTACCTCATGGATGGCCAATAATGCCTCAGTATGGGTTTCCATATAAAACTTGAGGTCCTCAATGTATGGGAATTGGACCTTATTCCCATCCTACATTTTTTAAAGAGAATAAATTTCTTCTCTTTCCTCTAAAATAAACCTTCTTCTAGTTCTATCCTCAATCTTTCTTTTCCTAACCCTCTATACCGAGGTTGTAGCTTTGTCAAAAAGTGAGATTACATTAGGAAACTCAGTAATATTTAAATTGGGCCTCTTAGAAGTTGAGGCTCATAACTACTTGGACTAGTCTAGAAGAGTGATATTTGAAGGATATTATTTTTGGGATTCTCTTTATGAATTCTACTCAGGCTTAGGTTTAGGTTCAATAGAGGTTTTATATATCAAGGGCCAAATTATTTTAGACTAGTATATGTTCTTTAATTACAACATAGGGTACATAACATAGAATGGTTTCTTTTTTAGGGACCTCTTAATTGATACTACTATTATGGTCTAAACTAGTCTTAAATAAGGTAATGGTGAACCCAATTGGGTAGAGGAGGAAACTATTTGAGTGATGGTTTGGATGGTGGCTATGGTAAGAGAGGTAGAGATTTCAGGAATGGGAGCAGAGGTAGATGGGATGGAAATAACATTGTTTGAAGGGATAGAGACTAAAGGAGTGGAGGTTTTAGGGGTAATGGTTAAAGAAGTATAAGTGAAAATTGGAAGAGTACAGATGGGAGAAATGAAAATAAGACTAGTAGAGAGTGATTACATAGGATTGAAAATGGAGACAAATAGAAAAGACATGTTAGAAGAAACCAAAAATGAAATTAGAGATTAAATGCCTAGCAAGAAATGAAGAAATCAAACTTATCGTATTGATAATTATTGATGAGTGCTTTTACTTATAGTTATTGCAATCTCAAGACCTTAGCTTGATGTATCTCTTCATCATCCACCTCCTAAATTGTCTCACTTTTAACTTAAGGTTATGACTCTCTGCCATTTAATTCCATGGATGGGGTCTGAGGTATCTCCTCATTTGGTTTCCTTTGATAACATTGTGTTGTTTTATCAACTTATGGAGTAGTCATCTATTGGGTAAGAGGGAGAGAGTTATAATGTATGTTAGGTTTATTGAAACTACCATAATAGGTACCATTTATTCCTCATCATAAGAATCCATAAAAATGATATCCACCTCCTCCATACTTATGATATCATTTTCTTATGTTAGCTCCTTTACTTGTTCTTGTTTAACTCTCATTAGTTCAATAATATATGTTTGAAATAGAGGAATCTCTTCTTATTATTCTTATTATATATCAATTGGTATCTATTCTAAATCTTAATATTGTTCATGTTCTTTAGCAACTAATGAATGTTGATGATCTTGACCTTTGTCTTCTAGATGCTGGTAAGGCCTAATAATATGAAAGTTAGAAGATATCCATTCCCTTTGTGGTGGGATCTTGAATTTAGATTAACTAAGTGTAAGGGAGGGGTCATCTTGTATCACCCTCAATAAGTCTTCACTTAAGCATGCTACCACTAATCTTTTCTTTACTTCCTCATCATCCTTGGAATTAAGGAATAGGAAGTCATGGTCAAATGGCTCATATTTTTATGAGATGCCAAGGTTTTGAATCTTTTGATGTATTCTCCCATGGGGGTCCCAATCCATATGGCAAAGAATAGCCAATGTATAAGCTCTTCTTGAATTCTTAGCTTTCTTGAAATGCCTCCTAAAAGTATACTACATTCTCCAAATAGTGATATGGGATCTATGGAAAGTGACTTTCTTATTATTTTTTAGATATTCATTATACTATTCTATATATTTGGAAGGAAATTTCATTTTTAAACACTTTTAAAGGAAAAACTTGGGAAGTCGAAGAGGGTATACCCTATGCACAACAACCATGATGACTATATAACCAAGGTAGAGCCAATAGTCACCTAAATTGGTGAGTGTTTTGGTAATGTTGAGTTAAATCCTATCTAAAGGGTGGTCATGAATAACCATCCAAACCTGAGGATAGAGGTCCTCTACAATTCTGGAAATATTCCTTACATAGACATATATGTGAATGAAAAAATAAAAGTCACATATTTTGTTCTTAATAAAATTAGGATTGAGACTCCATAGAATCCCATTATGCCTATACATGGTTACCATGACTTCATCTAATAGGTATAGCATCATATCAAAATTTCCTAATTAGGACCCCTTGTCCTTGTGCATAAATTTGTTCATGTAGGTGGGTACTGATGACCTCCCCCAATACATAGGTGGGCTTTGAATTATTAAGCAAGTCCAACAAGGGTACCCAATCTAGATGTAGGAAGTAGATGATCAGGTGAATGAAGAGTTAGTTCAATAATTTCATGCCTATGTAAATCTCCATCCTAAATTAGGTGATAGGGATTATATTATTGGTATGTTATTTGATAGTGAATGTCTTTCTTGGGAGAATCCACTTACCTAATTCTCCCTCCACATTGTTTTTTCCTTCTAAGTGACTACAATATGTAAGTTGAATATAATATATAGAATAGGGATACTTAAATACCTCATGAATGAATTATAGAGATGTATGCCACAACTATTTTATTGTCAACATACTGCAGATAGCCACTGTCTATAATTCTACCTTTAAAGAACATGCCTCATAATAAGTTTATGAATGACATGACTTTTGATTTGTTGGCTATGTAGTGAAGTGCCTATTGTTTGAATCATATTAGGTCAGTTGTAAGTTATTTATACTCAAATAAGATGTTTTATTCCAACATTAATAAATCAAAATTCTCTATGACCTCTCATATATTTGAGTAAGTAGCATGTAAGCCATTAAACACAATTGCATAAAAAATATGTCTAAATATTTAATGAATTCCTTGATGGAAAACTAAAATGGTGTTGAGGCTCCCTTATATGTCATGGATGAATATGCCATTGCTATTGATAGATGTTGACACAATTCAATATTTCAAAAATGGCGGTGTACAAATTTACTTACATGAGTTGTAAGTTATTATGGACACAACTAGGGCTTTTGAGATTACAGAAGACTAAGTTTACTTGAGTTATTTAAAATCAAATGAGGTGAAATCGATTGGTAGGATTGATGTTATAGATATATAAATTCATTCTAATTTGTGTGTAATTAATCACCAATGTCTATGAGGTCATCACCCTCATTTAATTTTAATTTGACCACCAAGTCTTAAGTGTATATGCCATTTAGGATGCTTTCTCATTCAAGATGCCATGGTGTTGCCTTTTCCTTTTGACACTTCTCACTGTATGGTTTAGTCAATGGAGTTGATCTTTGCCTTTGTGCATAATATTATGATATGGTGAGTATAATATCTTGAATGAAAGACCCTAAAAAGCAAAATTCTCTATATATATTCATTCAAAAAAATTGTCTAAAATCCATTGAAGGAATAGTTTTCAAAGACAAAGTACTCTTCAAAAATATTTTCATTCAAAAATAAGTCACCATAGAGAAAGGATCCAAATAAAACAAATTGAATTAAATCTATTGAATATAAAGTATTTTAAGAACAAAAATATTTTGAAGACTAAATTTTTCAAAGAAAAGTTATCGATTAAGAGGTGTCAAAGAGAAAGTTGTCAAAGGAAAAGTTGTCGAAGACTAAGTTATTGAATGGAAATTTGTTGAATATTAAGTTGTTGAATAGAACAAATGATCTAAATAAAAGACCCAAAAATAAAGTTCCCAAACAAATAGTTTTTGAAGACCAAAAGCATCCAAACAAAAGTCTTCCAAATGAAATAATTCAAATAAGCTAATCTTAATACCTACTATACATAGAAATTCTTTCCAAATTTTTATTAATAGATTAGTTTGAATAAGTCCTTTCAAATGGAAAATAGGCAGACAAAAAAATTATTCAATGTGCCAAAATATCAAGCTTATATAAATAATAATAACCAACACATGCATGCACATACACACCCAAATGATATAAAAATCCTCTAAAAAGAAAGGGGGTCCCCATTTTTCAAAAAAAATCCAAGATGGGGTGTGTTAAATACAACAAATGTTTCCAAATGTATTGATTAGTGTGTGAACCAAGGCTATGCTCTGATCTCTATGATTATTTCTAAATATCTTAATTAGTGTGTGAATTGAGGATACACTTTGATCTCTATGTTTATTTATAAATATCTTGATTAGTGTGCCAATTGATGCTATTCCCTAATCTATGTAAACTAGATACCATCTTTTCTAAATTTATGGTACACATGATCACCATAAATAGGTGTCTTAAAAACCAATTACTCATATGATGAGTAACCAATGGCTACTCAAAGGGAACATCCTAGGATAAATCCATCATATAGAGGTGTGATCTAAGAGACTACAAAGACTAAGATATCATTTTCCCCTTTATGAATCTATTTTGCCTTGATTGACATACTAGTCAATGTAGTCTCAGAGTGTATAACAATGATTATCTGAATGTCCATTTATATTATGAAAAGTGAAAAAATGGCTTATTTTGTACCCTATATAAATGTTGTTTTTGATGATGATTATTAGGAGGAAGTGTGATCATCTCCTTATCTAGTAATGTAAATAAGATGTCATGAGGCCTATCCCTATATGTAAACTGCATAACCCCTCTATATGTGTCCTATGCTCAACTCACTATAGGAGGTGCTATGTGAAGTGGATATTTGTTCTTGTTGAGTATCTTTATTAGTTGTTTTTATCCTAATAGTTTATAAATAATAAGTAGATTAGGTTACTGTACCATGTTATATGATAAAGGCTTTGAGAAATCTACATCCAAATCTACCTTAGAATGTGTAACCAATAGTCCACTTTTAATGATATATTTGAATTACATAGATGACAAAATGATTTAGATGTTTAATATAATAATTTATCCTTAAGAGGAAAAATGATTCCTCTAAAGTTATTAGCTAGTTTGAATATTAGAATATATTTAGTTGTTGGTTTTAACTCATTATGGTGTAATGAAGGTAACCTCTCATGTGTGACTCAAGGTCCCTTATTTTGTATGAAGTGCCTAAAAAAGACTACTTTTAACTCCTCATATGTATGTAATGACCCACTAGGGATTATATGTTGGAACCAATTTAGTGCTTCCCCATATAAGGACCTTGGAAATTATTGTAATAGAGTCAAATTATTGGTGACATGTGCCATGGATTTATCATAAGCATGAAGGTGCAAGTATGGGTCTCCATTCCCATAAAATGTAGGTAAAATTGGTATCTAAAAGTTGGGTGGAAACCTAGTAGTGAAGATTATATGTGGAATAGGGTTACCATTATTGACATTGGCATGAAACCGAGATTGGTATTCTTTATTCTCTAATGTGAGATGGTGTACTTAATATTGTAAAACACCCATGGAATGTATCAAGGAAATTAACACTTGTGAACATATGGGTCATCATTTAATGCTTGAATTTTATTATTTATCTTAGTTATTGGTACTTGCATTGAGAATCCTTTTTAGGGGGGACTAGTTTGATATCTATAAGCTTTATAGGTGTGATAGCTAGGACCTAGTTAGATGGAAATGAGCTATCACCCTCATTTAGTTTAGGTTGAGAAACAAGTATTATTATGGTAAGGGGGGTTGAGGGAGATTAGTTGACATCTCTTATTATTTTATTTTGCAAATAAGTATCACATGTTAATTGATTAGAAAGTAGTTTATTATCATGTGAATGTAAGTTATGTAAACTATGAATAGAATAATAAATATGTGTATGATTTTTTATATGTGACCTAAAATTTTTTTGAACAAGAGAAATAGGTGAAGTAGGAGGAGAACTAGAAGGTCTAGACTCCATGTATTCTTCACCATAATCATAATAATCATCATTATCCCAAGGTTCCTCAAAATTAGAGTTTAATTAACTTATAAAAGTAGGTGTATAAGAAGTATCATTCAAATTCTCACTAAGAGATAGAGTAGGAGAATATTTTAAATTTTTACTACTATGTAATGGGTAGGTGTAATGCAATACATTTATTCATTATCTATGTGTGGAGTGAATGAATGCTTATTACTTTTAATCTTGGGGTCAAGGGTAAAAGAAGTAACGATCATGTTTTCATTTTGCATATTATGAAATTTAGGAGAAGAGTTAGAGACATTTGAATTATAAATATGTTGGAGAGAAACATTGCATTGAGATTGGAATGTAGAACAAGGTGATAAAATAATTTTGTCTACACTAATTTGTGCATTGATAAAAGGTGTAATATCACTGGTACATTATTTTTTAAATTTAAATGAGAAGGGTAAAGAAGATGCATTGATTTTGTCTAATTTAATTGAATCATACAAAAGTGGATTTAGTGTATTGCACTTATATTGATTTAATTTGAATAAGGAGGTAGTGAAAGTAGTTGAGAAGCTAGGATCACATTGACATAAAGCACTATCAATAAGATTTTATTTTGGCATTATATTGTTAGTTTGATTTTGAGGTGTAATAGAAGAGGAAGAGGAAAGAGATGAAGATGTATCTAATAAATCATCATCAACATTTTAATTGTCATGCTCAGAATAATCCTCATATCCATCATTACAACAATAGTCATTATCATCATTATAAATGAAATAACTATCATGTTATAATGTAAAACCTTTAAAATTTATCCATTCATTATTATAATAATGAGAAAATTTTAGAAATTGATCAATTGGGTGAGGGGTAGGAGACTTCTTAGATGCCATTTTAAACTTGCCAAAGAAGATAATGTGAATAATTAAAAACAAGCACACAAGAGGTAAAATGTAATCTAACTTAAGTATATATGCAACTATGAGGAATATGTAACCCAATGTGTAAAATAAATTAGGATTGTAAGTGAAAACCTAATTTCTAGTATTTGAATTTATAGGGACCTAGTATGTGGATCTAGGGTTTTAATGAGGGTTGTTTTGAAAAAAAATAAATTACTTTAAATTAATGAAACATTAATATAGACTAATTTGAATGAGCTATGTTGTGCCAAAAATTAGGAAAAACATAAGTTTGTAACCCTAATTTAGTGTATAAAAATGGAAGAAGGTAAACCCTAGGCAAACTAGGGGTTTAAGCAATATTTTAAGTACATCAGGTTCACCAAATGTTTTAACCTTTTAGGAATTAACTGGTATAAATCCTATGTTATTAAAGGGATGAGTATAATAATAACCTGGAATGAAAAGTGGAAATAATTGATTTGACAAACCTTTCCCAAAATAGAAAGAATAGAGATAAAGATCACTTATCTAGAATGAAACATGTATTTTTGTGGCTCAAGAGGCTAAAATAGGCTAGAGAAATAGGCATAAACCTTATAGTCTATGATTATAGCTGAAATTTGTCTTTGAAAAATAGTACACTTATGTGGATAGTAATGTGGCATTAGTGTCTAATTATGGCACCAGTGTCCTTCTTGGAGGAACTATCTATAAATTTTAGGGAATCTACTAGAGGTTCTATAAGACTTATAGGTCATTATATATCTTTTAGAAGCTCAACTATGTTATTATTTTAGACGAATATCTTCCCAAACCCTAATGTTTACTTACACACATGGAAAACCAACCAGATCAAATGCAAAAAAAATATAAAATTGGGTTTTGGGATATTAGGTTCATGTGAAGCATATACATGTTGTCATATCCACTACCTACATTAAACCCAATGATAGGGATCTTATATTACATGTAGTTATCCCTTAGGGAATGTTTATAACCAACATGCACAATATGCTACAATGAATTATTCTTAGGCCCTTATTTGATCAAACATGTAATGTCTATATGTGATAACTGAGTAGTATACAAAGTATTGAGCTATATTATTGATTGATTTTATGTAATTTATGTGCCAAAATAGTAAATTCTAGATCTATAATGCCTTATGAGGATTTTTATATATAAGGAACTTTTATTTGAATATAAGACATTGTTTGTTGGTTGATAAGTCATAAATGAGATAGAAAAAACATAAGAGAAGGCTCAAGGTAGGGTTAGGACCTAAACATAGGAGAAAATGACTGTTAAACACTATAACCATAATTGGACACTATCACCACATTGCACTACCATAATGAAAATTGTGCTAGTGTATTGGGCCTAGAAACAAAGCTAAGACTAAGCAGGATAAGCTAAGGGCCCTTATAAATAAAAGGAGGTGACTTAAGACCATTGGAGGTCAAAAAATAAGGTAGATAAGATATAATAAAGATTAAAAAAACCCAAAATGACCATGTGAACAAGGACTATATTCATTAATATGACCTTCATGTGAAAGAGCCAAAAAAGACATAATTCTTGTGGTTGCTTGAATAAATTAAGGTGTATACACCTATTGTAATTTTTTGGGAAATCTAGAGTGTACCTACTATTTTTTTTGGCAAATCTAGATTTTCTTATTTTTGGGGATACTAGAAAATAACACCATACCTTAGATAGTCGAATTGTGGCACTAATGTCAACTTTTGGTGCTAGTATCCAACTATGTTATTTTTCTACCAAATTGACTTTGATCTCTATTTGATTGCTTCCCACTATGTTTTTATGAAATTGATATTTTTATTTTATACCTGTGTTGGAAACTGTAAAAGTGCATTTGGATGACCTAATCTCTTTGGAAAATATTTGTGAATGCCCCCTCTTTTAAGGGGAATTATTGAACTTGTGTAAGAAATATCCTCAAAATAAAAATATCTACATGATATATCTTAGATTGAGCATAAATGATATCTATGTAATCAACCAATATAATCTATATACATGACATCAAAATGTAAGATAATTTAAGCATAATTTGGTAATGTATGATATTTTAGATATAGAATTCACAAAGTTACCAAGATAGATATAATAATGTATAAATGTGTATGGACAACAAATATGAGTAATAAAGTAAGTAACTACCTAGGGGGATGGGGCATGATATCCATAAAGGCATCGAAGGAAGAAGGGGAGACTCTTGAGGTCCCTCATGGCATATAAAATTGGAGTGTGTGACAATCAAGAGACAAGTGTCATGGTAATGACACATAGATGAAAGCATACATACAACACACATGAATAATGCAAAGTAGGCCAAGAGTACACATTATAAGGGACATGGGTATATGTCATTAAATTTGAGAAAGTAGGATAGACACAAAGAGAAAGGAAGTTGGTGTGGATCTACATGTAAGGACATAATTAAACATCCACATACACAATCAAGAAGGCACACACAAATACATGGGCACATGTCTAAATCATACACACAATGAAAGGAAGTGGCATAGAGCCATAAAATAATGGCATATTCAAATGCCCTCGAGTATATGTAAAAACATATATACACATTCAAGTCTAAACTAGTAAATATAGAAATAAAATTATGCATGAACATGTGGTACAAATTTATATAGGAAGAATGTGTACATAAACTGAGTCTAGAGTAGTAGTACTCGGTAAAAAAATATATGTAGTGTAGGATGATCAATATTAAGATATAAACAATGCTAAATCTATGTTATATGGAATACAAAGATGTAACCTAGCAATCAGGCTTATGTATAGGACTCCCCCAAATGGGTGAATTTATTAAATGAGGAACCTATGTAATTTCCCCTAGTGGGTAGATAATAGCAAATTTAGATCTATGTGGTGGACATGGGTATTGTAAGTATCTACAAACAGTTAAAAATAACAAGTGAAGCATGCATGTATGATAAAAATGACCATACTAACACATATAACATATGTAGTACCTAGAAAGTATAATAAATGTAAACATAAAAATACATATAATCAATAATTTGTATTTTATGAGAAAATATTTGAATGTTTTTGCGTTTTTCACATATTGTATTGTTTTTTATTTTCTAGATATAAGATATGTATAATAAACATGAAAATGAAACTATATAAAAGGAGAAAGAATAACTAAAACTATGTACAAGTAGGGAGGAACATGCTTGCCAATGATTATCATAAGAAACTCGCTATCAAGGTGTCTTATATCAAATAAATAAGAGTAATCATGCATTTTATGTGAAAATGTATCTATGGTCTAAGCACTAGTTGTACTGAGTGATCTATAGATGGCACTAGTTGTGGAGTAGGGCTATGAATTTGAGAAGCTGATTGGATTGGCCTCTGAACTATGGTGATATAAATATGTGAAGATGACTTAAGTAACTTGTGAACTTTAGGGTTCTTAAAAACCCATCAAGTAGAAGAAACTATAATTGGATTGGGTGATATATACTATAACATTGATCTATATGATGGTGGACATGTCTATGGCATAAGGGTATCTCTAATAAGGGTCTTTATGGGAGATTACATGTGTGTGGTATCACTATAAGAGTAGACCTCACTTAGACTAGTAGCTCAACTAAAATCTATGATGTGCTAATGGAAATTGTACTCAAAATTATAACACGTGGCTATTGTGTAACTTGCCTTTAGTATAGGTAAAAGATACACATATGGAAGGACCTCAAATATAACCACCTAATTGGAATGTATATACCTAAGGCATATATGTATTACGGATTTAATGGATCAAAGCTAATTTATCCATGGCCTACCCAGTCAAATGTGCCTTTAGTAGGTATGACTAAGAACCTAGTGGACACATGTGCTAGACTAACCTATAATGGGAGTATAATATCACCAATGGAGATCTAAACATGGCCACTAAAACCATGAATAAATGCATTTGTCATAGAAATGTCCTGATCTAAATAACTCAAATGTAGTAGAAGTGTGGTATTACACATGTTGACACTTGACCCATTGTCAATCATGACACTTTGAATAGTAGGATGATCAATGTAGGCTCATATAAAGAGTACATATAAATATAAATCATCATCAATAATATCCTACTATTTTAAAATGATGAGAGGTCTAACTATCACTATAGTATGAGATACACTAATGATATTATGCAGGGGATGTCTATCCTATGTAATGGTATGATAGGATTCTAGTGGTGGATGTGCCTAATATGTATAGTGAACACTTGAAGTGCCTCCTACATCATTAAATATATGTTTTGAAAATGGATCTAAAAATATTTTCATTATATTAGCTTTTATTGGATGACCTTTAGGTTTCTTTGTAGGTGTGCCCACATCAATGATATTTGCCTCTATCAAATCCTATATCTTTTATCTCAAACTGATGCATCTATTTATTATATGGCTTGGTGCCCTATGATAGTGGTAGAATGCATTGGAATCATATATCTTTGGAAGACTCTTAGTAATATCAACCTTTTTTATGGGATGGAAAGATATGACTTACATTCTAAGAGCTACTATAAAACATGTGCTAATGATTCTAGAAGATTTGTAAAAACTCTTCATGGAGGAGATGATAAGACCAATCAATGAGGTGAATTTGAATCTGCATTAACTATGGGCTTTTGATCATTATTGTTTTTATTAGGCCTTACTTTGTATGGGGGATTACTTTAAATTTTATTAGTTGAATTTGATCTAGTTGTGTACTTTAATTTTCCCATAGAGAGAAGCTTGGCTTCCTTTTATTTCACTATATGACATAAATCTATGAATGTTGGAAACTTATTGAATAATATAGCTTCATGTAATGATGGTAGTAATTTTTTTTTTTAATTTGTTTTTGAGTTCTCTACTTGCCATGGGGATATTTATCTTTTCCAATATAGTTTTATATTTCAAGATATATTCTAGTATAAGCTCATTATATTTTTTCTAAATTTGAGCCACTTGAGCATATGAAACCTTATCACTAATGTTGGTCAAAAAGTGTGCAAAAAAAAAAATTCCAATGGATGAAATGTTATGATGGACTGATTTGTAAGATCATAGAGCCACTATAAGGCATAGTCTTTTAGACTACATGGGAACGATTTAGTAAGGAGCTAATTATTAGACACATTGTATAAACATGTTGCATAGAAATATCATAGATGGTGATATAGGTTACACATACCATCATATAAAGTAACCTTAGGTTCCATAAATTCAATTAGCAAAGGATTTAACTCTATGTATTGTGCCAAATATGTATGGAAAAGAAAATGAGAATTTAAGGCATGGGATGGCCTAGTAGCACCCTACTAAATATTTAATACCTTGGCTTATACATCATGGATCTCATGTGTAAGGGATAGTAAATATATAGAGGAGAAACTAGCCATAGGAGGTGTTACCATTATTGAAGGTTATTGAGTTAAAATAAGTTATTATGGAGTTTGAGTTACCCCCATAGTAGGTGTAATGATATTATTATCTAGGGGAGCAAAATATTAACCATTATTAGATTTGTTCTTTATTTCCATTATGGCATGAAAATTATATGCATGATCATGGGGATATTCTCGAAGTCTATCTATGATAATTTATAAAATCTCATCTTAATTTACTATAATATTTTAATTATTAAGTGGGGGAGGGTTTCCTAATTCCCATCTTATGTATCATTTAGATCTTGATTGTATTTTTCATCTTCAGATGCATTATCATTGAAGTCCACATAATCAAGGTGTGAAGGATCAATGATGAGGGTTGTAATTAGTCCTTTGTGCATGGTATAAGATTGAATGGAAGGAATCTGAGTATGCTTAATAGGATTGACACTAAGCCTTTCACTTCTTATTAAAGTAAGAGATATAACTTTTTGAGATGGCATATAGAAAATAAAATGAAATAGAACTACAAAAATAGAATATATAAAATATGAAAATCCTAACAAAACCAAGGGAAATGTCAAAAGTAAGGGTAAAAACTAGGGTTTAGGTAGTATTTTAATTAATTCAAGTTAACCAATTGATTTAACATTTAAGATTTTATGGAGTTTAATCCCTAGGTTGTTAAAGGGTTTGAGTATAATAAATTAGGGTATAAATATGCAAGAAATATAGCAACTAATTTTTTAAATAACTAATCTAATCTGATATTTCCAATAATATAAAAAAATGACACAAATATTTACTTAGCTATAAAATGCTTGATATTAAGTATTCAGAAGATAAAAATTGGTACAAAAGCTTGTTTGAGTGTCACAAACAGGATCTAGGTATCAAAAACCCTCATGGATAATAACACCATACCTTGGATAGTAGCATTATGACACTAGTGTCCACTTTTGGCACTAATGTCATCTGTGAAATAACTAATTTGTAATTTTTGGAGCACCTATGTCTAAGTCTACTAAGCCTATTCCTATATAGACAAACACTTCTTCGTTATCTATGATTAGATTTGACTAATTTTATATACAAACCCTAGATCTCCAAGTGATTAGGGTATTTTATTGGCATAAGTATAAAAAGTGTGATGTTAGTTGGGTAGGATAGAAATCCTCAACATCCCAATGTGATGAGAGTTTCCTATATACCAATACTTTGAGGAGGGATCAAGCTTAATGTAGTTCTCCCCACCTAAGTGCTTGTGCAAGTACAAGTGAAACTAGTATGAATGTTGGTTTGAGTGTTTTTAGTGAGGCTTGAGACTATAAATCTATGTATTCTAAGTTTAGGAGGTATGTATATGATTGTATACATAAGTAAGGTAAAATAGGGATTAATAACCCTAATTGTGTACAACTTGTTATGAGATTGTTTGTGTGTATTTGAATTTGATTTCCATCTAGTGAGTAAAGGGATAACAGTCATGTATATATACTAATATGGTGCTTATGTAGGGTTTTAAATAGGTCTAGGCTAACCTTATTCATATTTATAATTGATAATATATCTATTGGGGATAAAAAGAGGGAAAAGGATAATAACACCAAACTGGGACACTAGCGCTATGGTGCTAATGTCTAGGTGGTATAAACTAAAGAACTAGGGGTATGAATGCTAAAAAATGGTCTAAGACTAATTTATAGATGTCTATGGATGCATAAGGCCTACACTAAATCTAGATAAGATTCTAAATAGGCCCTAAGATAGGTCTAGGGCTAAACTAGGGATGAGTGGTCTCAAATAACACTCTTGGCACTCAAGTGACATTTTAGATGACTAAAATGACACTCAAGTCTAATTATTAGTCTAGATTCAGGTATTAACTAATTATTTTTATATCTAAACTTGAAATCAAGGTTCAGACTTGGTTTGATAAGGCAACTTAAATCTTGAAAAAAGGGTTGTGAGTCTATGTGAACAACATAGCCACACTAGATTTGAAATTGGATTCACATTTTTATGATGTTTGAGATTTGGTCAATAATAACTCAAATTCGTATAGACAAAAATGTGTAGCATAATAAGGATTTTTAGAAACAAAGACACAAATTAGTTTTTATCTTGGTTTGAACTAAGGCAAATAGTTTGAAACAATTTTGGTAGTGTAACACTTCTTTGTGCAAAGTGGTGTGTGTAACATGTGTTTGTTTAATGTTTTGAATCATTTGATTTGTAAAAGTGATTTTAGACTCAAAAAATACAAGTAAAATAATAAGTAACACCTAAGTGTATGTTCCTATTCTAAAATTGACATAAGGTGTGCATAGTATTTGCCAAACTTCTATGGATATACTAGTTATTGAATGGAATTAATTGTTAATCCAATAAATAAAGAGTGAATTTAGGTAGATTTTTTTAATACACCTTATCTTTCAATAACTAATATGTGGCAAGGAACTTAGAGTGCTGAAGCAACTCAACATTGGGAGAATAATATATGAACAATGGGTTCAATTAATCTAAAATATTTGATTAGACTTCTAGATGGTCCATAAGTGCCTAGAAATACTTAGGCACAATAAATATGCATAAATGGATTCAAACCACATATATTTTTATGAAAGGGTCTTGTCCCTTTCATAGTGACTTCAATTGTTTACTACTTAGTGAAGTTTGATGTCTAGACTACCACTTGATTGAAGTCCCCTTTAGGTTGATTAGGTTAACAACATAACCATTTTCCTAATTAATAGTATGTACCTCTTATATACCCCACCAAATAATTTGGGTTGGAACAATGTTGGGAGATAAAACCCCAGGTCAAAGTCCTCCTAAAGAACTTGTAAGCAAGGGCTCACAAGCCAAAAAGAAAAAAAGAAGAACTAGGTCATTTTTGAGTCATCCAAGTCCATAGGAACAAGGAGAGAGAACATGAAACATTTATTCAAGTGAACTCAGTCAAACAAGTAAAATAATGCATTTTTGGTCACCCATGTTCCCTAAATGGGACAAGGGGAGATAGGCATAAATCTTTACTAAAACTAATCCAGTGTTTTTCAAAAATAAATAACACAAATGCAGGTGTTCTTAAGAGATTTTAGTCTAAATGTGAATGCAAATTTTAAAAACCTATGGAAATGTGATTGAAATTTGGCTCTCGTTGAAAATTTTAAAATGAAAACAAATAAAGTTATTTTGCACAAGTTTTTAAAATCACCAAAAGATAGTGTGAAATGAATTTTAAAACACCAAAAGAAATGTGAAATGGCTTTGTTAATGTGTTAGAATAATCTATTTATTTATTCCCTACAAGAAGCATTAGAAGATTTATTTATGTTTGCTTAGATTGCCTTAACAAAGAAAAATTTCAAAATTTTAAGGTCCTAAGTTTTGGTCTCATATAAAAATAACCATTTGTAAATAGGGTGAAGTCAACATTTTACATATAAACATAGAATAAACAAAATGCATAAAAAATGGAAAAGTCACCGATTAGAAAGCATAAATTCAATGATTATAACTATACAAGTCACTACTTTATTTGAAAAATAGGCAAAGTGACCAATTTCATAAAATCCTTTTACCTGGCTAAGACACTATTTTCAGTAACAAAGTCACTGATTTCTCGGGTCAAAATCATTGTTTCCTAGAAGAAGAATGTTACAAGTCAAATTCGGTGATTTTAAGTAAAGTAGATGATTTATTAGGTGGAAGTAATTATTTACTAGAAGAATAAATTTGTAGAACAAAGTAATTAATTTCAAGCAAAGTTGTTTCTCATCAAAGTCAATGATATGTAGTGGCAAATTCACCAATTTTTGAGGTTGAAGTCATAGATTAGTATTAAATAAATACATGGAAATTTGTTGGAATTTTTTAAAACTAAGGTTTAAAATGAGTTTTTATTGGCTCCTAAGTGGTCCACAAATGCTCTTATGATGAGTGTGGTCTATGTGGTCCCACTGAGCATGCCAATTTGTCTCATAAGATTACAAAGAAGATGTTAGTTTATATTGTTAGTGAAATAAAAGAAAAATAACTCAATAAAACTATAATTACAATCATAAGACCTAGGTTGATAAATTTAACAAATAATATAAAAAGGAAACAAGAACATAAAATGACACTTATACCTTCCTTGATGATTCAAATGGGTTTTTAACAAGTTGTTCTTAACTTATGGATAATGAATTATTTATCGACACTAATTCTTTGTGGGTAGCACCTCCCCTTGATCACTTTGGTTTTGCCCTTGGTATGAAATGGTTGTGTGAAGCATTTCTTAAAATTTTTGCATAGTAAGTGTGCACAAAAATTCTTGTTTAGGAATGGTCATGGCACTTGTATTTATAGGTTTTAAACTAAATATAACCCAATTTTAGCTAGGCTAAGGTTATTATTAAAACTCTAAATGCAATTAATGAATGATTTAATTATGAATTTATGGAGGCATGGCTCAACATTTCTAAATTTTATGGAATTTATGTTGATATTTTAAAATTATTAACTTTCAAGATGATGACATCATATTTTTTTGAGAAATAATTTTTAAAAATTATATACTCACTAATTAAACATGGAATTTTCACTTAATAATTTAATTTAATTTTCTTGGTTAATTAATTATGCTTAGTCTTTGGTCATTTAAGGAATTGGGTTAAGTAAACCACTTAATTAGTTAAGAATGTTAGTTTCTTGGTCATAACCTAACTGAGGATTAATTCATGAGAGGTGCTAATTGATTACAAGGTAAAACACCAAATAGAGATGCGTTGATGTAAATTTGGGAAATTACATATAATGTGTAGATTAATTTGAGATATTAAGTGATTTCTAGGCTTAATTTTCACAGTTTGGTAGAAATAAGTTTGAAGTCTACCTACCCATGAAAGTCAACAAAAAGGAGTGTATAAAATCACCACATCCAATTTTATACTTGGAACTATCAAATTTTAGGGTCCTCATGTCTGATTTTACTACACTAGAGCATACTTTTTTGTTAAGTCATATTGGTAGTCTTTGCGGGAAAAATGTAAATGTAATGCTCACCTCCTACTACACTTCCTCATCCTTGATCACATACTTGATCTATTTATTATCTTATGAGAATAATTTTTTTTGAAAAGAGAATACACATAATTTGGTCATGGGAGAAGCAAGGATACAACTATTCATTGTAATCCTTTTGATTTGGGAAGAGCATAAAAACTCTTCAGTTCTATTTAAACCCTTGTGTTCTAGACTTTCACAAGTTATAAAAACATCTTAAAATGAAATTAACTCAAGGGAATCGAGGAAATATTCTTCACTTGATAGGTCTAATTCTTCCCCTTTAGGACCTTGTTGAACATTGAGCATGTTAACATAGAGGCTACTGTGAGCTTCTTCTTCTTTGTTAAGTAGGTACACTCCCATTTGAGATTCTTTATAGAGGATCTCACTTTTTATATTATACTCAATGATAATATGACCCATCTTAGGCTTATAATCTATTCTAATTTGGTTGGGTAGGCCATGAAATTATATCCATATATGGATAAAATTTGTCACCATGTAACCATTTAGAGTTCTCAACTAGTCTCATCTCAACATCATGTCATAAACATCTATAATATCCACCATTTGGATATCAACAAATTGTTGAATCCTTACATTTGAGGCCAAATAAATGTGTATGTGGTTCAACTAACTTAACACCTTTACCTCTATTTTTTTTAGTCAAACAATTTTTTAGTTTAACTTCATAGGTGTAAGGCCCAATTACTAAAATATAGTGGATGACATAACATTCCTATAAGCACCTAGATTAACCAAATAACTACGTAAGTTTTTTCCAAATATTTTGACTATAAAAAGAAATGAAGGAGTCTTAGTCCTCTCTTTATAAATGATGGCATGTGAATTATAAATATTAGTAGATTTTTTACCCTTATTATCAAGGAATTATTTTACAACTTCATTATAGGATAATTAATCCAACTAGGGTCCTCCTAAAGAACATTGATGTTAGAGGACAAATGGATCTCATGTAAGTCTAGATGGATAGGAATTATACTAGTATATAATGGTATTTAAACCTCTAGTATAATTTATGAAACTGATCATTAAACATTTTCATATGCTCATTTTGTTCTTTTTTATCCACTATGAAATGATGGTATAATACTATATGATTGATATGGAGCCTAAAATGGTTCACAAAAAAATGTCTATAAATCATTCTCAGAAGTGATTTACCCATGGGGTAACCCAAGATACCAAGCATAAATAGTTTACCCTAAGGAATATGGAAAAAATCTACATGCCATGTCCTCAAATTAGACATGCATCCTGATGAGTGCATATTTAATGTATTGAATGTGTTCCTTAACTTCTTGGATTCTTACTAATATTAAATTAGATAAAAATTATCTGGGTTATTAGGTAAGTCATAGGCTATGCTTAAAAATTTCACACAAAAATAACCTCCTTACCAAAACTAGGCCATGGGATTGGCCATTGGTAAAGGTTGGGGGATAATAAATGGATTGATAAAAGGAGTAGTCAAAACTATTGGTAAATTACCAGCTAACTGAATGGGATTTTATTTTCTTTTTTTAGTTCTATGTTTTGGTATCCTATTATTATTAAGTTCCAAAATATCTAAGTTACTCCCATTATATTTTGATCATTTTTTTATCTTTTTATTTTATAGCTTAAGGGATGGTTTAGCTTAGTGAAATAATTTTTTTATAGAATACATCAGTTCAAGCTTTGACTGTGAACCTAACTTATGATTTATTTAACCTCTTTCTATCACCATAACATGTTGATGCATTTCTTGACATAATCCAATAATTAGGTGAAGGACATTTTAAGCCCTTGCATCTCTTAAAAGGAAGGAGATTTCATGAGGAAAATACCTCCCCAAAGTCTAAATGTATAAGGTCTTGATATGCCAGTCTTCAATAAGTTGGACTATGTAGACTATTCCATGTAAGGGGCATATTTAACAAGTTGAGGTACAATTATCTTTCACCAAGGCATTCATTAAGAGGTTGCACACTTATTGAGAGACTGTACACTCACTGAAATATTATACATTTAATTAAATACTTGCAGTGTTCAAATTCTAGTAGAAATTAATATCCTTAAGATTTTATTAAATGAAAATAGTTGATTTCTATACCAATTTATCACATTTATGGATGCAAAAATGCTATACTAGTGACAAACATAATTTAAAACAACAATCAAGATAAACATTTAACTTCAAATTGATGTGGTTCTTAGACTAACTTGATTATAAATAAAGTGAAAAATAATAAGGATAAAGAGATAAAAAGTTTATTATAGGCATATATGAATCTAAAACCATCTAAGGGAATCTAGTAAAACCAATCTTCAATTGAGCTATACCTAGAAAAACTCTAATTAAAGATGGTGCAAGATTTTGGGGAGGTTGATTGTGAGAAAGAAATATAAAACCACCATATAACATGCATAGGAAATGTCTTCTAAATCTCAGTAGCCTTCAAATTATATATATTTTCATTTTGATTAACAAATATAGGGATTCATATAATCATCTATGTATAAAATACCTTTGAAGCAATAAGACTAAAATAGGGGTAGGGATAAATTATCCTAAAAAATAATGAACTGCACAAAGAAAATGTCTAATTCTCTATGTTTCTATTATAATTCATAAAAATCCAAACATGCATAACACCATTTAATTCTAAAAATTCCAACCTTTAATAAGGATTTCAAAGTCCTATAAATAGGAATAATAGAGGTTTAAAAAAGCTCCAAAAGAGAGGGAAAATGAGTCACACATAGAAGTAGATGAGAATTAAATGTGGAATTATGAATGTAGATGAAACTTTTATCTAGGCCATGCTATTGCAAACCATGGAAGTAAATTATACCAAGTGTGGTTGGAAGTTGTTGAAGATGCATTGGGACTATAATTTATATTTTGCATATTTGATCTGATAAAAAAGACACTTATTTCCATGGCTGATTTTATCCTTAGTGTCATTCTCTACACATTCCCAAATGTGAAATGCATACTCACATTCAATGATGGCACCCAAATTACCTTTTAGTTTTATTATTTCTTAATCAATTTAACATTAAGGCAAACTTAACATTTGGATTAGATTGTTATATTAGACACACAATCCATTCTCATGCTTTGAAAACTTTGATGTCTATATATGTTTTCAAAATTAATTTCATATCCTACCTTACTAATTGTCTAGCTAGCTTGTCCTTTATTTTTTGTGTTCTTACCACATGTCTATTTTATGATTTTATACTATTCCAATAAGAATTTGATGTTATTATTATTATGATTCACCATAGTGAGGTAATATTTTTCCATTCAACATCATATTATTCACCTAATTATTCTAGATTTCTACTCTTATATGAACTGCTCTGGGCTAGTGGGTTGTTTAGATGATGTCACATGGAAACATCCTACTAACCTACTTGATTAGAGCTTACCAAGTCACTTATTTTTGTATGAATAATTATAAGACAATGGATCACTAGGATTATTCCATGTGGCAACATACCACTAACTCACTTGCCCATATACTTTGTCTTTTATGGAATTAATTAGGATCAGTGGGTCACTTGGATATTGACACTTGGTAACATCTCAATAATCTACTCACCCAAGGCTTTACTAATTAGGTGAATGAAAAGTGCCATGTGGCTTTAGGAATAACTCAAAAATTGACTAAGTGTTGAAAGGATTTTTAATGGGTTGGATTCATTAGGAGTTATGAAATAATGCCATGTGGCACTGAGGCCAAGATACAAACCTATGAGCATAATATAAAATGACATAATCAAAATGTCTAAAATAAAAAAATCCAAAGGTTTTGAATTCAAATTCAAACAATATATCATTTGAAAATAAAAATGTCTAAGTCTTTTAAAATTCAAACAAAATAGTGTAGATAATGAGTAATATAAATCTGATTGAATGAAAACAACATTATTTTAAAGCATTTTTCAACTATTTCCATGAAATCAACTAAGGCAAAAAGATGAATCAAAATAACCCGTAGTCAGTTTATAACAATTTAGAAAAAAAATTGGATCAAAAAGAGGGAAAATTTAATGAGATAAGACAACCATTTTAAAGGAATATTAACAAATTTTGACCCATTTTAAAGAAATCAACTAAGTTCAAATTGAATTAGTTAAGAGCACAATCAATCTTAATGAATCAGATAAAAATGAACAACATTGTAAGGGTAAAACTACAAAAGGCTCTAAAAAAGTTGGATAAACTACATAATCAAATCAGATTTTAAAAGTGTCAATGAATTTGGACTTAAGAAAACTCATCTGGATGACTCCAGATGCAAAACTTGGACTAAGTATTTAACATGGAAAAACCACTAAAAATAATCACCTTCAGTCACTTAAAAGTTATCATATAGCAAATAGTTAAACAGAACAAGGTTTAAATAGGTAGACCATCAAAATTCCAAGGATTAGGAAAAAAGAGGGTCCCCATTTTAGTTTAAAATTAGGTGGTGTGAGAAACAACATACATTTTAGATATTATAATAGTTTACAATGGAACAATAATGATATTACCTTCCAATTATGATTGTGATTGATCCTTAAGAGTAAATTGAGTGAATTTACAATATATGAATAGATCCTAATATGATATCTATAATTATTAATATAATTCATGTGTATATTTAATACATCAATGTAAAGTTGATGGTACTGTCTCCATAGCATATATCCATGGCTGCCCCAAAATTAGGCTATAATGTAGCTAATTTGGTATGACATGAAAAATAATAGGTACTACTTTGGGGCCTAATATCATATCTAATTAAATGTTTATAATTACTTATATTATGGTACTATCATATCCTTTTATTCTCTCATCTAATTTTTGAATAGTTTCCATGCAGAAACCCAATAATTTTAGTAAGGTAGTGTTGTAAATGTTTAGTCTAGATCCATATTCTACCAATATACATTGATTAAGCTATGTTGTACTTTAAATTGGATAAATAATTTAAATTTTTAGTAAATTAATTTTTGTGTGGTTATATATTTATTTTCAAAATTTATATCTTTTTTTCCTTCCTTTAATGATTCCATAATGAGAATAAATGATGTAGGTTGCATATCTCTAGGTATGGTTGTGTCCTGTAACCTTTTTACAATACATATTTGTAAATTGTTGAGATTTTTAGTAACTCCAACATAGAGAGATTATCATGAGTATTATTTAATTTTTTATGATGTCATAACCTCTAAGTTTATTGTCTTTTCTTATAGGAGCTAGTGGGTTGAGGTAGAACATGTTGACTACCTTTATTCTACGGTACATGGTGGGGCACCCTACCTCTTATAGTGTTAACAGCATGAACTAAAAAATATTGAATAATCCATGGGAATATAATGAGATTAATATGGTAGATACACTATATTTGAGAACTTGGATTAGGAGGAACAAATGGATTCATTCACATCCTTTAGCATCTAGTTGTAAAAATAGATGTATTGGATTGGATATTACAAGAAGTTTGAAGAAGGGCTCAAGATTGTTCATTAGAAAGTTTAGCCTTATTAATGAGTTTTGAATTGATTTTGGTTACCCATTTATATGTATAGTTTATACAAATAAAATGTACCATCAATGTATAACAACATTAAAAAATAAATTCATTAATTGTGCTAACCAATAATATTCATTAAACATGGTCATGATTAATGTGTATTACTAGGAAAAAAATTAGAAAGCCTAAATTTGAAATATGAAACCTTAAAAGGGTGAAAACCTAAGGGAAGACCAAGTTTTTTTCACAATTAAATGTGTTTAAGGGTTCACCAATATTTTTTACCTAATTTAGATTAATGGATAAGATTAATATAATTAAGATATAACTTTAAAATAGAATTCAAAGTAATAGATATAACATTTAGGCATATAATTTGAATCTAAACAAATTAAAATTAATTATTATAATTTGATTAATGCATATGTTAAATATTTAAATTACTAAATATATCATGATACTTATCTTTTTTGGTAGACTATCTGAATTTGACAATATTTTGGAAGTTGAAAATAGGGATAAACATGTATCTAGTTCTCTCATTTTAGGAACTAATTTGCTTCCTATTATGGATTAGTTTCATGGGATTGGGTTGTTATATAATTTATATACTAACACAGTGGTAAGAACTAACCTATCTTTAAATGTATCATGGCCACTAGATGATCATATAAAACTATCTTTGTTTGGTCTATGTTTATGATCCTGAATCCTGATGATGCATGTAGATACAAAAAATTTGTTGGAGATCAACCAACAATATGATTACATTTATGAAAGCAATAAACCACAGAATTAAAATAGATGGATAAGTAACTAGAATGATAAATAGCAAAGAACAAGAGATACAAGAAACCACCCTGAAAACTTGTATTAAACTCTTTACAGAAGAAACACAATTGAAGAAACTTCTTTCTTCCACACCTCTCTCAGATGTACAAGATCTCTCTCTAGATATCTTTCCCTCAAGAGCTCTCTCTCTCTCAAGTACAATCAACTCCAACAACTTAGATTGATTCACATATACAATTCTGTATTGTTCTTCAACATTCACAACGTTCTACTACTACCACAAGTTAAGAAGATCTTTCTTACATATAGAATTAGGAAACTTAAGCATGCACTTACAACCAACAGTTAAGCCTCTTGAACAAGGGATCTAAAAATAGTCTTGCTAATAATAGAGACACGGACTTAAGACTACAACTTAATCTCATCATGCAAACACTCAGTTCTATCCTCGAAAATCGCTTTCTGGACGCACAGGTAACTGATGCCGGTTCCTGCCTGCTTGCACCTGACCGACGTCGGTCGATCCCTGCCGATGCCGACGTCTCTTCAACTACTCCTATATGACATCGGTCACTCCTGACCAATGTCGGTGACTGTGTAAACCTACAACTTTGGTAATGCGCTCCTTGGTGAAGCTTTTAGGCTCCACACCTTAACAATCTCCCACTTGGAGATAAACAGTTGCACCAGTACCTGTGCAGCAACATCTTCTAGCTCCTCCATCTTCAAATCAATCATGAAGACCAATAGAAGTTGAATGAAGATTCAACTTCTCCTTTGTAACTGGCTTGGTTAACATATCAACAGGATTCCTATCTATATGGATTTTCTCCAGCTTCAACTCACCATCCTCCAATGCCTGTCTTATGAAGTGGTACCTAAGCTGTATGTGCTTGGTTCTTGAATGAAAGGCCAAATTCTTAGCCAAATGAATGGCACTCTGACTATCACTGTATAGTCTACAACTCTCTTGCTCCTTTCCAAGCTCTTCCATGAACTATGTCATCCATATCATCTCTTTGCTAGCCTCTGTGGCTGTAATATACTCTGCTTCTGTAGTTGACAAGGCAACAACCTTCTGCAACTTTGATATCTAGCTAACCACCGTTCCACCAATAGTGAAAACATATCCTGTGGTGCTCCTCCTTCCATCCAAGTCACCTACCATATCTGAATCTACATAGCCATGTAGAGAAGTATCTAAACCTCCATAGCACAAATGCCTACTGCTGGTTCCTCTCAGATATCTAAGGATCCACTGAACTGCTTTTTAGTGTTCCTTTCCTCGATTGGCCATATACTTACTTATAACTCCCACTGCTTGGGAAATATCCAGTCTAGTACACACCATTGCATACATTAAACTCCCTACTACGGAAGAATATGGAACTTTACTCATGTACTCTACTTCATCATGTGAATTAGGACATTGTTCTTTACTCAACTTAAAATGTCCAGCCAAAGGTGTGCTTATCGGTTTAGCATCCTGCATATTGAACTATTTCAACACCTTGTTCACATAATCCTCTTGAGACAAAATCAACCTGTGATTTTTCCTATCTCTCTTAATGCTCATGCCAAGGATTTTCTTTGCTGCTCCCAAATCCTTCATGGCAAACGTTTGAGCTAATTTCACCTTAAGCTCAGAGATATCCTGCATGTGTGATCCTACAACTAGCATATCATCTACATACAAAAATAAGATAATATATCTACCATTATCCAATCTCTTAAAATACACACAATGGTTAGATTGACACCTACTATAGCCATGCTCAGTCATAAACCTGTCAAATCTCAAATACCACTGTCTAGGAGCTTGCTTGAGGCCATACAAGCTTTTCTTTAATCTGCACACTAACTTCTCCTTACCCTTGAACTCAAATCCTTCCAACTGTTCCATGTATATTTCTTCATCCAAATCTCCATGAAGAAATGTTGTCTTAACATCTAGCTACTCAAGATGCAAATCCTCAATAGCAACTAAAGACAATACAACCTGTATAGAAGTCATTTTAACAACAGGAGAAAAAATCTCACCAAAATCAATACCTGGCTTTTGTGCAAATCCTTTCACTACCAACCTGGCCTTATATCTCATCTATCCATTCTCACCTTCCTTTAACTTGTAGGTCCATCTGTTCTTTAGTGTCCTCTTACCAGCTGGCAACTCAACCAAATCCCATGTTTGGTTCTCTCTCAAGGACTCCATTTCCTTAACCATGCCACACTCCCACTGACTCTTGGACTCCACCTGTAGTGCTTCTTCAAAACTCTCTAGTTCTCCACCATCAGTTAGCAATAAATAGAATAATGAAGGAGAATATCTAATTGGAGGCTTACTTACCCTTTCTGACCTCCTGATGGGCATCTGAGACTCTTTCACAACACGCTGTCCACCCGAATTCTCTGACAGTGACCGACCTCGGTCACCTCCAGACCTGTTACTGGCTGACGCTGGTTCTTCCTGACCGACGTTGGTTCCTATCCTACCGACGTCGGTCTCTATATGAACAACATCAGTTTCTTTCGTGCCGACGTTGGTTCCTACTCTACCGACGTCGATCTCTGTGTTTTCCTGCAAGTGATTATTTCTTTTTCCTGCAAGCTCATTTTGGACCATCACCTCATCTAATTCTCCATTGCTTTGCCCAGATTGATTTAGCTTCTTCAACTGATCACTATACATCACTTTTTCATTGAAAACAACATTGCAGCTCCTAATTACCTTGTTAGTTCCTAGATTCCAAAATCTGAAACCAAAATCATCTGAGCCATAGCCAATAAACGTGCACCTCATAGACTTAGCATCCAGCTTCTTTCTATTTTCCTTATCTACGTGCACAAAGGCTTCACAACCAAAAACTTTGAGATATGAGAGATCTACCTTTTTACCTATCCATGCCTCTTCTAGAATTCCACCATCTAGAGTTGTAGAGGGTCCTCTATTAATCAGGTACACTGCAGTATCCACCGCTTCTGCCCAAAACTCTAAGGGCAAACCATCATGCAATCTCATACATCTTTCATGCTCCATGATTATTCTGTTCATCCTTTTAGCAATTCCATTCTGCTGAGGTGTCCTTGGAACCGTCCTTTGCCTATGGATTCCATGCATATAACAATAATCTCTGAACTTAAAGCTGCAGAACTCACCACCATTGTTAGATTTCAGGCACTTAAATCTTTTGCCTGTTTCATTCTCAACCATAGCTTTCCAAATCTTAAAAGTCTCAAATACATCAGATTTCTTCTTAATACAATAGATCCATACCTTTCTTGTAGCATCATCTATGAATGAAACATAGTACTGTGATCCTCCAATAGAAGCTCCCTAAGCTGGTCCCCACACGTCTGTGTGAACAAGCTGTAACTTATGGCTCTTCTTTGTTGACCCAGTCTTAAGAAAACTCACTCTCTTTTGTTTTCCAAACACACAATGCTCACAAAATTCCAGATCTATGTTTTTCAAATCTGAAAGCTTACCTCTAGACTTAAGAATTGACATCCCCTTCTCACTCATGTGGCCAAGCCTTGAGTGCCACAATTTAGCATCCACATCTGAAGTAGATAATACAGAAGGAGAAATATTAGTAACATAATTACATAAATAGAGAGTACCAACTCTCTTACCTTTGGCCATAACAAGTGCACCCTTGGTCACCTTCCAAGATTCAGCTGTGAGAGTTACTGTGCAACCCTCATCCCTTAACTTTCCTGCAGAAATCAAATTCCTCTTCAAGCTAGGAACATGCATAACATCTCTCAACACCCATGTGTTTCCATTCTACATTTTCAATTGCACTTTACCTTTGCCAATAATTTTACAAGGCTCATCATCCCCTAGATACACTATTCCAAAATCTCCATGGATATAGTCACTAAAATATTCTCTATTAGGGGTAGCATGAAAAGATGCACTAGAATCTAAAACCCAAGATTCTATATTATTATGCAAAGAGAATATTAAATCATCTTGTGCAATACCTGCAACCTTTGCTTCTTCCTTTCCTTTGTGCTGATTGTCCTCCTTAGGCTTTGACTAGCAATCTCTGCTTATGTGCCCCATCTTTCCATAGTTCCAGCATTGTGGCCTCCTGCCATTTCTGGATTTGGATCTACCTCTCACCTTAGACTTAGATCTTGATCTCCTCTTGCTCTTCTCTTTTTGCCTTCCCCTGCTCTCAAAATTTAAAGCGTTCCCTAATGTTTCCTCTGTGCTTTTCTTGCGAATTTCCTCATTCAAGATAACACTAACAACATCCTCTACTTTCAAAATATTTGAAGCAGATGCAGTATTACTAACTGCCATTACTAAGCTATGCCAACTTTTAGGCAAAGAACATAATATTAAAACATCTTGAATTTCATCATCAAATACAATATTGACTAAACTTAATTGATTAACAATTCCATGGAAATCATTCAGGTCATTAGATACAGATCCACCTTCCTGCATATGCAAATTAAATAACTACTTCATAAGATATACCTTATTAGAAGCTGAGGGTTTTTCATACAAATTTGCTAAAGTAGTCATCAAATCTACCGTAGACTTTGCCTATGATAAATTAGATATCACAGTAGATGCTAGACTCAGTCTTATAGACTCCAGAGCCTTTATATCAAGAACTTCCCATTCTTCATCATCCATGTCTGTGGGCTTCTTTGAAATCCCACCTAACGGTAAGTATAGATCTTTCTAATACAGATAGTCCTCTATCTGCATTCTCCAATGTTGATAATTTTTTCCATTGAACTTCTCCATTCTCAGCTTACTTTCTTCTACCATTGCTTCTCCCACTCAAATAGAAATCCTTGCAGCAACCCCTGTGAGCAACCTGTAATCAATACACACTACATAGATCTGAACCACCTGTTAATGAACCTGAGCTCTGATACCAATTGTTGGATATCAAGCTCTAAACCTGAAACCAAGCTCTGATACCACTTATTGGGGATCAACCAACAATATGATTACACTTATGAAAGCAATAAACTATAGAATTAAAACAGATGGATAAGTACCTAGAATGATAAATAGCAAAGAACAAGAGAGACAAGAAACCACCCTAAAAACTTATATTAAACTCTTTACAGAAGGAATACAATTGAAGAAACTTCTCTCTTCCACACCTCTCTCATATATACAAGATCTCTCTCTAGATCTCTTTCCCTCAAGAGCTCTCTCTCTCAAGTATAATCAACTCCAACAACCTAGATTGATTCACCTATACAATTCTGTACTATTCTTCAACATTCACAATGTTCTACTACTACCACAAGCTAAATAGATCTTTCCTACATATAGAATTAGGAAACTTGAGCATGAACTTACAATCAACAGTTAAGCCTCTTGAACAAGGGCTCTAAAAATAGTCTTGCTAATAATAGAGACACAGACTTAAGACTACAACTTAATCTTATCATGCAAACACTCGGTTTTGTCCTTGGAAATCACTTTCTGGATGCACAAGTAATCAACACCGATTCCTGCCTGCTTGCACCTGATCGACGTCAGTCGATCCCTGTCGATGCTGGCATCTCTTCAACTACTCCTGACCGATGCTGGTGACTGTGTAAACCTGCAACTTTGGTAATGCACTCCTTGGTGAAGCTTTTAGGCTCCACACCTTAACAAAATTAGACTCCTTTACCTTGAAACCCTAAATATGTTTTCAAAAGATTAAAATATAAAAAAAATTAGGAATTTTAATGGGTTTATTTTACCCAAATCATCCCTACCTAGTGATTAGCCACTACCTAGGTGTCTAATACTTCGAGGAGAGAAATCAAGCCACACATAGTTCTCCCACCTAGTATGATTATGAAAATGTGGTCATTTGCTATATGAATGCAACTAATCATTTAATTTTTTACTTTAAAGTGATTTAATCGACCTATATTTTAAGTTATTTAAACTTGGATTATGACTTATCCTAGTGAATAATATACAAATTGGAAAGAATAAGGCATATTTTATCAATTTACAATAGTGTACAAATGTGCAGTAGATAAATGTTAGGTGGAATTAAAATCAAGCCTTGATTTATTTATATTTGGATCATTTTGAATAATTAATCACACCACTAATATTATATTTCAATGGTTTGACCCTTAAAATGGGGTTGATTTTATAAAATAATGCTACTAGGAGTGGAGTAGTTCTATTTAGCCAAGTCATTATCTAATAGAAATAATGACCATATTGTCATACTTGACTTATATATAGGTGGATTGATATGATAATTTGGATATGTATATGTAGGATATTTAATATTTTTAAAACATATAACAATGTTCTTATAGGTGTTTGATATTATAATGTAAGGGTTGATTGATAAAATAATATGCAAGTTATTTGGGTGCTTAAGTTATGCATGGTAAAAATGTGTCAATCTTGTCAGTGTCCAATACTAAAGACAATATTTTATTATCTACAAGGAAACACTCAACCACTTAGTAGGGGTGGTTGGTGTTTTCCAAACCATATTTTATAATCCATTCTTATAAGTGAAGAATTTTTTTAAAATTAAGATAGGGTTTCAAGGTGAAGGAAAATAAATATGGATTTACACACAAGATTGAGACTTTGAAATTACACCAAAATCATCTTAATTAATAGGTGAAATGACCTAATGTGTATAAAATTGGAATAACCATAGAGGAAATTTCTATTAGGGAAAAGATAAATCTATCTACCATAGGTGTCTATGTAATAATAAAACTATCCATAAAATTTTTAATAGTCATTATTCTGATTCAAGTAACCATAGACTCATTTCAGAGCATTACTGATGATTGTACACTATTAAAGACCAAGAAATGATTGAAATAGGATAAGTACCATATCCTTTTGGTAATTATATGAATGTAAAGTGAAATAAATCAATATTAATATCCATTTTACCTTCAAATTTGTGTAATTTAGACAAATCTTATACAATAGAAATTACTTACACATTTTATCTTTTTTAGACCCCTAGATCTAAACTAAGGAGAAACATATTAGTGAACCCTTCACTTCATCGAGTGAATTAAGATTTAATTCTACATTATTAGGGTTTAAAATTTATAAATTTGGGTTTGAAATCTAATTTATGATTTCCCCTTATTCACATAGATAAATCATGTATATAATGGATTTACATAGTTTATACTTTATAATTAAAGCTAAAACTATCATCATTACATATTTCTTCCCTAGCATATGTAATATTTTTCACAACCATGTAATGAAATGGGTAAAATTAATGTGTTGTAGAACTATGGCCGAAATTAATGATCGAGAATACTTAGATGTACTTAGTAACTTATATTGTCCATTATATAATGCTTATAGTTACTACTAGACGTTAAAGGCATGTATGGATCCTTTTTGTTTCTCCTCCCCATAGACCACAAGGTCATGCTAGGTACCATATTTCCACAAGGTTATATAAGGAGGTCCATGTTATCATAACCTAAAGAGGTAGTGTGCATCCTCTTATATAATTTTATATGAATATGAAATCTTAAAATGCTTATGAAGATGACAATGAACATAATAATGAGTACTACAATATAACACATACTGATGAGCTTAATTGTGTAAATATTGAACAATTTGAAACCATTTGAAATTTTAGGGAATGAATTTGTATGCAAACAATAATTTGTATAAAGTCTAAAACATAATCTTATAAGTTAAAAATACATATAATGTTAAGGTTGTAACATCTTAGGAATAAAATAATGAGCCATTTAATGATATTAATTTACCTTTTATAGGTGCATAATTTATAATAGATGTTCAACCCACTACCACTTTTGATAATATGTTTGTACCTATGGTTATAGCTATGATGCCAACCCAGGATGTGGGGGAAACATAAGGTTTTCTTCATATTCTTATGAATATGCCTACAAAACATACTTTCATACCTCTTAAGGTTACTAAAAATGTGAAACCATCCATTTTTATACAATATTATATACTTACACCTAAGATGCTCCTAGAAAATACCATTGATCTTCAATCCAAAGTTTCTTAATTGGAATATATTTTATTTGAAGTGGGCCATTTAAATATTTTCATGTGTTAGTACATAACCCATTGGCCTTTGAGATTTAAATTTATCCCTTACCTATAGGATTTTTAGAACCTAGGATTAAATTATGTGATGGTAAAGGTGATCAATAATAAAACCTTCGATCCTTTCATGCAACATGTTTGGAATATGTATCCAATTATGAGTTATTGACTAAGTTTTTTCACTAGAGTCTTAAAGACTAAATATTGTGATGGTTTTATGACCTCTATTTCCAATAGATCCATGCCTTTAATCCTTTTTACAATTAGTCCTTAACATACTTATCAATAAAAATTAGTGAAAAGAAGTCCTAAGTTGATATTTAAAAACTTAATCAAGGACCTAATGAACCCATCAATCGTTATGTGATTCATTGCAATATTATGATGTCTTTTTTCTAGTGTACTCCTTTGGTTCTAATTTCATATTTTTGAATGATTTATAGGTTTTTAAGATCAAGTCTTATTCTAGATATGGTCTAAATTTTAGGGTTGTGTGATTGTATTTTTTTCCTACAGATCTATTTTCCTCCAAAAACCCAAAGTTTTCATGCGTGTAAGGGTTTGAATGAACACCATGAGAAAAAGGGGTTAGTGGTTCTAATGTGTTGAATGTGTGATCTACATCCCTATGTTGGCACACTTCATACATACTAATACTTTGAGGAGGGATCAAGCCTGCTGTAGTTCTCCCACCTAAGTGCTTGGTGCAAATGTAAGTGAATCATAGAATGCCTGAGTGTGAATGTATGAGAGGATTCTTTGGAGGCCAATTAAAATTTTAATACCTACACTAGGGTTAGGTTACTAAATGTATGGGATGAGTCAATATAATATTAGAATAATTTGGAGATTTTCCTCAATGTGAAGTGGTACTTTTGTGTGCTTCTTTGTGATAATGTCCACTAGGGTGTAAGAGTGTGATAGTAGTGATTATATAATTTCATGATAAAAATGACTTGTGAGGGTGAATTAATAATAGGTCTAAGATAACCCTAATCCTCTTAGGGATATGTATATTATATTTTTAAATGTGTAGGGACCTAAATCACTAATGAATTACGCCATTATGGGTCTCATGTGTTGTTATATAGGCCTAGGTGCTATTTATAGCTAAAATGTGACTTAAAGTGGTCCCTAAGATGGGTCAAGTGATATAATAAGGGTAAATTGACCTAAAGTGGACATAAAATGCATGAGTGGTCATTTTTAGATGATTACATTCCCTGCCTTTATTTTGAAAATGTACCAGTTTAAAATGACTAGGATAAAAGAAAAAGAAGCGTACCTAGAATCACCTATGAGGCAAGGTACATAAATCTAGATTTGAGTATGTGAAGCATGTTCCTTTGCATGCCCTAAAAATGAAACATGTATAGATCATTCCTTAATTAATATATATCAAAAGAAAAGACAAAATTGAGTAAATAGATAAAAGAGAAAAAGAATAAATACACTTCACTGGGTATGTGTACCAATGCATAAATTTGGTGACAACCTATGTGTGTGCATGTAGATAGTGATCAATCAATGAATAAATTGGATTGAGATTATGTCTTAATTAAACCCCAAGTGTGGGTGGCTCAAGAACTTAATCTGATTTTGACTCCATCATTAGCCACCCTTGCTTGGTGGATCATGACCTATGGATAGCTTGGATTGGATTAATGGTGTGTCCAACCCTCTGATGTAGGTGGCTCAAGAACTCAAGTATATTATGAATCCATAATTATTACCCATTTGTAGTAGATGCATGTAAAACTTAAACTAGGTGATGTAATTAGAGATGTGTAACTGTAATTAAAACTATATATGTTGGCTCTATGGCCACTCAAGAATATTAAGTGAATCTAGGCCACTCAGGAATTCTAACCACTATAGATGGAGTAAGGCATGAATCTGGTGTGAAATTTTCAACATGGTATATGATGTGTACAATGTAGAGAATGATATGGAGTTTTTCATTCCATTTGATCAACTGGTGTCTAAGTGACCATATGAAAATAATGTGCCATACACATTTCCCCAAATTTAATATCCAAGTACATGTATTTTGGATTGAGTTATAAAAATCTATATCTGATCATATAAAATAAAATGAGAATGATAATGCCACACATGATGCCCCAAATTTGAGAAAATTGGTATGAGTTTGAGTTAAACTAAGCCAAATTTGGTAATCTATAATTGAACCTATGCAAACCTCAATTGTACCTATAGTATTTTTCTAACTAATCTAGAATTTATCAAAATTGAGGCTACTAGATAGTAGTTTCATATATTTAAAATTAGCACCATGTGGTACTAGTGTCCCAATTTGGGTGCTAATATCCAATTATTATGATTTCTATGTAACTATAACTAATCTTTATTTTACTATTTCCCACTATGTTTTCCTAGAACTAATTTTTATATTATGTGTCTGTGTATTAAAAAATATACTCTAAATGAATTTGGATAACCAAATATTTGGGATAAACCTCTATGAATGCCCCTTATTTTGAGAGGATTTGTTCTACCTGTACAAGAACTATCCTTAAAATAAAAATATCTGTAAAATGTGTGTTATTCAGAACATATATGATATCTACATAATAAACCAATATAATTTGTAAAAATAAAATCTAAATGTAAGATAATCTAAGCATAAGTTTGTAGTGTATTATGTACATTAGATCTAACATTCATAAGGATATCAAGATAAATATATATATATATATATATATATATATATATATATATATATATATATATATATATATATATATATATATATATATATATATATATATATATATATATATATATATATATATATATATATATGAGTAATAACTATGTAGCTACCTAGGGGGATGGGACATGATGTCCATCATGACACCCAATTAGAAAGGGGAGATGCATGAAGTACCTCATGGAATATAAAATTGGAGTTTTTAATGAGAAAAAATCAAGTTTCATGGCCATGACACATACAAGAAATCATACATACAACACACATGAGGCATGTAAAGTAGGCCAAGGGGCCAAAATATGATGGATATGGGCACATGTAACTAAATGTGATAAATCGAGACATATAAAGACATGTTAAAATGTACAAATATATAAATAAAAAATCAATTTTTCTTACAGCCACATGGAAGGACATTTTCAAATGTGTGCATACACAATCAAGAAGGACATTCAAGGACATGGTGACTTGTCCAAAGCATACATACAATGAAAATAAGTGGTGTAGATCTAGAGACCAATTTCATATTCAAATTACCTTGAATAAAAGAATCATAGAGATGAAATCAATTCTAAATTATTAAATCTATAAATGAAAGTATGTATGAACATGTAGTATGAATTTGTATAAGATCAAATATGTACATAAGTTTATTCTAAGGTAGTAATAATCAACAATGAATTTGAATAGGTATAGGATGATCAATATAAAGACATAATAATGATAAATATATGATGTAGAGTTTATAAATATGTGACTTATAAATCAAAATTATGTCTACGATGACCCCAAATGGTTTAATGTATCAAATGAGGAACCCATGTATCTATGTATATGCCCCTAGTAGGTAGATAGTAGTAAATCTAAATCTGTGTAGTGAACTAGGGTACTATAAATATATGTAAATACTCACTAAGAATAAGTTAAGCATGTATGTATGATAAAAACTAAGTATACTAAGATATCTAGCATATGTAGTGTCTGGAAAATATAAGACATGTAAACATGGTAATGCATACAATCTATAATTTGTATTTTATGATTAAATATTTGAATGTTTTTGTGTTTTGACATATTATATTATTTTTTGGATATAAACTATGTAAAATTAATATGAAAATTAATATATATACAAGGATCAAGAGTGAATGATACTATGTACAAGAAGAGAAGAACATACTAATTGATAATGGGAGACTCACTATCAATGTGGCTTATGTCAAATAAAAGAATAATGATCATGTATGTTGTATGAAAAGGTAACTAAGGTCCAAAAAATTATTATATTGAGTGGTATATAGTAGTAATTTCATTTTAAGTGATGATAAGAATCCATGAAGCTAAATGGGGCATCTTGTGAACTGTAGGGGTCTTAGGGACCCATATGGTAGAATATGTTATAACTAGCATGGGTGCCCTATGATGATAACCCTAGAAACTCAATAATAATGATCTCAAAAGGAAATGGGTAAATGGAGTCCATCTATAGTATAAAACATATATCTAACAAATGGGTATCTCTAATAAGGGTCTCCATAAGAGAGTATGCATATGTGGTAACACTGTAGGAGTAGACCTCACCTACATTGGTGGACCAACTTAAGTTTGTGATATACTAATGAAAACTATGACTATAACTTTAATTATTATTTAAATTCTAGATAGTGCTATAGTATGATACACAGAAATGATATTGTGTATGGGGTGTGAATCCTTTGTAGTAGTGTGATAAGATGTTAGTGGTACATGTGTCTGATATGTATAGTGAACACTTGAAGTACCACTTATCTCATTAGCTAAATGTTCTAGAAATGGATCTAAAAATATTTTCAATGCCTTAGTTTTAGTTTTTTGAACTTGAGCTTCTATGGGTGTGCCAAAATCAATTATGTTGGCCTCTATCAAATATTATACACTATGTTTCAAGTTGATGCATCTATTTATAGTATGTCAAAGTTCTCTATGATGGTCATAAAATGCATTGGAATCATATCTCTTTGGAAGATTCCATGTCATATCAACCTCTTTTATGGGAAGGAGAGATATGATATTTCATTCTAATAGCTTCTATAAAACATGTGTTAGTGATTTTATAAGGTTGGTGAAAACTCTCTATGGATGAGATGATAAAACCAAGTGAGGAGATGGCTATGAAGTTACATTAACTATGGCCTTTAGATTATTCTTATTTTTAATGGCCCTTAGTTTATATGGAGGATTATTATAACTCTTATTAGTTAATTATTATCCACTTTTATATTTTAATTTACCCATAGAGAGAATCTTAACTGCCTTTTCTTCCACCATATGACATAAATCTATGAATGTTGGAAACTTCTTAAATAAGATGGCTTCATGCAATGCTCGTAGTAAGATATATTTGAATATGTCTTAGATCTCTGTATCTTCCATGGGGATAATCATCTTTACACATATAGTTTTTTATCACAAGACATATTCTATAATAGGCTTATTGGATTTTTAATTTAGTTGTGCTACTTGAGCATATGAGATCTTATCACTGATGTTAATTGAAAAATGTGCTAAAATAATATCTATCAATGGATTGAATGTGATGATAAAATAATTTGAAAGATCATAGAACCATTGTAAGGCATATTAATTTATACTACATTGTAATAAAGTAGTAAATATCTAATTATTGGACATATAGTCTAAACATTCTATGTGGAAAGCTCATATGTGGTGCACTAGTTCACGTTTACCATCATACAAGGTAAGCTTAGGTGCCACATATCTAAATGGAAAAGGAGTTTCCATTATGTGATTTTCAAAAGTTGTATGTAAAATAACATGATAATCTAAGGCATGTGATGGCCTAGTATCTCCCTTTTTAGGATGTAAAACCTTAGCTTGTAGAGAGTGAATCTCATGTATAAGGGATTGTATATCTAGAGAGAATGAACTAGCCATAGGAGTTGTAGTTGCTACTAAAGTTTGACAAGTTAAAATAGGTTGTTATACAAGTTAATTTTCCTCCAAAATATGTTTAATAATATTATTATATTAGGGAGTAGAATATTGACCATTATTTGATTTGTTATTTATTTCAATTATGGCTTGCAGAATCTATGCATGATCATGGGGTTATTACCAAAGTCTATCTATGAAACTCTATAAATTTCATTCTTATTGACTATAATATTTTTGTTTTTATGTGGGGGGAGAGTGTCTCAATTCCAATCTTATGTATCATCTTGATCTTGATTGTATTCCTCATCTTTTAATTTATGATATGGATATGAAAGGTGTTAGCCACAACTTTACTAGGTGTAGATACATATACATGATGATCCCTAGCATATTCTAAAGACTTTGTACATGTAATTTGATTTTCCAATGATGTGAAATTTTCACTTAATAATTAATTTTTATTATATAATTTTTATATTAGCTTGCTCACACTAATAATTTGATACCCTAAATACCCTAGTTACTTTTGATTGAGCATGTAGGCACACACCCTGTAGGGGATAGGTGGAGGCATGGATAGGCTGAATATGGGTATTAATAACAATATTATAGGATGAACCATCTTGTGGAAGAGTGATAGAATGGACCTGATTAGAGGAAAATTAGATATCACCCTCTTAGAGATGATGAGGAGAAGGAAATTCTTTCCTATGCATAGGACATGACATTGAAACTTAAAACATGGTTATTAGGGTATTAAATGTATGGATTAAGTCCAATAAAATATATTGTAATTTATCTTGTATGTATGTAAGGATTTTTATCTTAATTTAATTTCACATAAGAGAACAAAAACATGCTAGAGATATAATGAAATATGACATACATTTTAACTAATATAAAACATTATTTACATATGTGTTTATGTTATCTTTGAATTCATTCCAAATGAAAGGAAATAGTCATGAAAATTAAACTAGAAAAATTTATATTAATAAGTGATAAAATTCATCTATAATTATTATCATGATTATATGAAATACAAATTAGAAATTATAGGGGTCTAAAATCTAAGTGTGTGTCCTAGAAGGTTGGAAAAATAAACCTTAAGGTTATCTAGGGTTAGGGATTTTACACTATTTGAAGTATGTTGGGTTCACCAAATGTTTTAATGGTTTAAGACTTAGTGAATGTAAATCATAGGTTGTTAATGGGGATGAGTATATTAAATAAGGGTAGGAATGTGAAATAAATACAACCATTGATTTGTAACAGAATTGACTTAATTTGACCTTTCTAAAAATATCAATAAATAATGTAAACAAGTACTTAGCTGGAAACAAATTGAGATAGATGATCAGGAAGCTAAAAACTGGAAAAGATACTAATTAGGGTGTAATAAACATGTTCTAGGTGTTAAAATCCTTCCTAGATAGTAACACCCTAATTAGACATTATCACCATATGGAACTTGTGTCCTCATTAAGTTCTAATGTACTCTTTATGAATGATTTTTAGGTTTTGTATATTAGGTCCTATTCCAACTGTAGTCTAAATTTTAGGTCAATGCGATCAATAATTTTTACTATAGCTGTGGTTTCCTCTAAAAACCCTAGGTTTTCATACTTGTAAATATTTGAATGAAGACCATGATAAAAAGGGGTTAGTGGTTATGATGTGATGGATGTGTGATCCACAAACTTATGTAGGAACACTTCCTACATACCAATACTACAAGGAGGGATCAAGCCCAATGTAGTTCTCTTTCCTAAGTGCTTGGTACAAGTGCAAGTGAATGATAGAATTACTAAGTGTGAATGTATGAAAGGATGCCTTGGAGGCCACTTGAGATCTAATTATCAAAACTAGGGTTAGATTAATGAATGTATGGGTTGAGTCAATGTAATATTAGAATAATTGGGAGCTTTCCCTCAATGTGAAACGGTATTTTTATGTTCTTATTTGTGAAATTGTCCACATAGGGTGTAAGAGTGTGAGAGTACTGATTATATAGTGTTGTGATAAAAATGACTTGGGAGGGTGACTTAAGAATAGGTATAAGCCTACCCTAATCCTCTTATGGAGACATAAATTACCTTTTGTAGGTGTAGGGACATAAATCACTAATGAATTATGCCATTATGGGTCTCATGTGGTGTTCTATAGGCCTAAGTGTTGTTTGTAGCTACCATGTGACTAAAAGTGGAATAAATGGGCCCCTAAGATGAGTCAAGTTATATACTAAGGATAAAGTGACCTCAAGTGGACAAGAAAGGCATGAGTGGTAATTTTTAGATGATTACAATGTCTAAGATGAAAAATCCTATGGCTAATAATGAGCTGTAAGATATATTAAAGCAAATATTTATTTCTCCACTACATGATTCCATTATGTTCAAATGTTTTAAATATTTTGATAATTTATGATATATATCCAAGGGTAGTGAATTTTAACTCCTATCTATGCATAATATAAATTATGGGTCTAATCCTTTAACTACTATTGGTGTAAATTTTTAGAATAAGAAAAAATTTAAATCAGAATAAAATTATAATAATAATAATGAAAAATTCATAGTTAATGTAGTGTTAAAACTTACTAATTAGCTTGTATTTTTAGTTACTCAAATGTGATAGTTTAAATAATTACCTAAACTTCCTTATTAAATACTAAGAAAACTAATTGAGTGAAATATCCTATCTATTAATCCCCTAAAAGAGGTTTATATGAATAGGGAACCATATAATAAATTCAATGATAATGCATTTTACATCAATCATAGATGTGCAAGTCATTCAACAAATAGATGCATTAGTTTATGACAAAAGATAAAATATTATATTAATAAAAAAATTATAAGGGTTAATATTATTAATATGTCTATAAATGATTCAAGGACACAACCTAATGGGAATGAAAAGTTGAAAATATTTTTTGACCACTTTCCAAATCATGTGACACAATAGACCAAGACTAAGCATGAGGTGCATATGACTTACAATACACACCCTCATTTAAATTATTATGTTTTTAGGACTAAGGAGTAACATCATGTAGATAATATTATTGGTACATTTGAGAGTATAAAAGTGTGTGTGTGTGTGTGTGTGTGTGTGTGTGTGTGTGTGTGTGTGTGTGTGTGTGTGTGTGTGTGTGTGTACACATACAAATACATACATACACATGTATACTTCACATTCGAGGATCATAATATTTTCAATGATTATTAAATAAAAATATTTGTCCATGCCTACATTGACTCACAACCTATACATAGTGTCATGGTAGATAATGGGTCAAGTTAAAATGTTTGAACTATGAAAATAATTATTATTCTTGGATCCACACATGAGGAATTGATTAGTACAACAAATATAGTGAAAGGATTTTATGGAAAGATACAAAACCATGTTGGTATAATTATGCTACCATTTAAGGTAGGCCTTACAACATTTTACACTTTATTCTTAATCCTACCTAGTGTAAGGGATTTGACATATTATTAACATGTCCTTAGATACATAATATATGTGAAATATTATCCTTATTATAGTTATGCATGTAGTATATATAAAAAATTAGAGTGGTTACATTTAAAGGTATACCATATGAGTATTATATTCAACCAAATACCTTTATTTAGAAGGATAAAACATAACCAATTATACAACCTATATAGGTTCATTCTATAGATGGAGTTTATAAAAAGGTAATTAGTCTTACTATGAGACAAATAATTTATCACCCAATACATTATAAGTCTAGAGCAATTAAACATGCAGGTTTCTCTGTGTATGCCATAATGAACATAGATAAATTATCATAATACATAACATTTCTACATAATACTATGGTTAGTAGAATTATAAAACATGCATGGGATCATATGGTATAAAATGAACATGATGAATATGTCACAACATGAGATCACTTCTTTTATATATATATATATATATATATATATATATATTACTACTAGACCAAAATGGGTAAAACTCACCATGATTGATCCATTGTCTACATGTGAGCATCCCATTTATGAGATCATTTTTAGCATAAAATATTATAAATTAACACACACACACACACACACACATATATATATATATTTGTGTGTGTGTGTGTGTGTGTGTGTGTGTGCGTGTGCGTGCGCGTGTGCGTGTGCGTGTGTTACTACTAGACCAAAATGGGTAAAACTTGCCATGATTGACCCATTGTCTACATGTGAACATCCCATTGATGAGATCATTTTTAGCATAAAATATTTTAAATTAACACACACACACACACATATAAAATAATAACTAGCACATATGTATGACATTTATTTCTAGTTTACATGATTCATTTATGATATATCATATACAAGATTTTATATCCAATTTCTTGATACATATAAATTTCATGGTATACATGAGTGGAATGTAAGACATATAGGTTATATTTGATATGGATAGTCAAATTCAAGACATTCCTACACACAAATCCTACCCTTACTACATTAGGGGGATATTGGTGTAATACAAAATGTACATATTTATACGACCATTCCATTCATCATATTAAGCTAACTAAAATGATTACATATTAATTTCTCTTACCTATACTACTTATAGTGCTATAGTTTTATAGACACTATACTTTATTATGTGTGATGATGACATGGATAGATTGTATAATTATCGATGTTGTATGTTACATGGTGTGATAATTTCTTATATATTACATTGTACAACTCTATGATGCCATGATTCATATCACACATTTTTATACTAGTGTGTGCTTCATTATACATATCATGCATATTATATGTGGTTATTATTTAATGCTTCTATGATTGTTAATATGATGACTTATAATGTGTGCCTCTTTGTTATATTTACTTGACATGACACTTATATTCCTTATGATATAAATTGCATATATGTTATGATGATCTAATCATTATATGATAACATAAATTAAATTTTTATATGTAACATGATGCATAAAAATATTTAATTTGAGATGAGTGATTCATAGGAACATACCTCACATCAAAATGGATACATAATTAGTGGGCTTATCTTAGATATGAAAGCCTTCACATATATATAATTTAGGTTTTAACATAAATTAATTTATATGTTGGCACAAATTATTAGATGGAAGCAGAGATTCAGATAAAATTGACGTAGATTGAGTTATAAGTGAGGCATATATGGGAATTATATAGTATTTTGAGTGACATCTCACATATACTATGATATTATGACACAAGTTATATGACTCACAATTCCTAGGTTATTAGATTGAGTGATATATTATGTCATTCAATTCTCAAATTTACCTAGATCTACTCTAATTTACTCAGGTTTTACTCAAGTTTACTCAAATTAAGTGATATATTATGTCATTATATTTAATTAGACTTATTCAAGCATACTCTATCATAAATATTTTAAATCTAAATTATATATGTAGTTGATGATTTAGACTTACTCAGATTTATTAGAATTTGTTTTGGGTTTCATTCTTATAAAAACTTAATGAGTAGTGTGGCTGAGGTTATGCATAGCTTAAATTCTAGGCACTTATCAATCTCCAATTAGGGTTGGGGCCTATTATTCCCAACCCAAAATTTTAAAACTATCATAACATTAGGGTATAATCACTACATTCTCCATTAACTCTATAGGGTGGCTTGGTTCATACACATACAAGTGTATTCATTCCTTGTTTTTTCAATTTCAAATATTTCAATTATTACTTTATATTTTATATCATAAGTGTACATTGATTTATAAATGTTTCATTTCAAGGTTGTATAGATAAATATTAACACTAAAATTATACTTAAAGACACAACATGTGTATACATTCAAGTACCAAATTTATTAATTTTTCCTTTTAATAGATCACTTTAAATACTATACTAAAAGAGGATCATTTTTAGACACTAAAATTTGGTATTAGACATTTTAAAATGTCATTTTTGACTAATCCTTACCATACATGACTTGTGCATACATAATTTACTCTTGCTCACATCCTAGTAATTCACTTATTTATGGGTTTTACCTTCATAATATATTACAATTAACAAACATGATATCCATAATATGTGAATAAATAGTTTACTACCTAAAATAAACTATTGCCTAATCCCAAATCACTATTTCTTGTAATGTGGACATTTCCTACAACATTCAAAAATATTTAATTACTAGTCAGTCACCTATTATTGATTCATTTTCACACACTTTAATGACTATATTTAAAATTAAAACCATTCCCTTAGGTCATACCACACATTTCACATGTCATTTCAGAGGGAAATTAGCCAATGAGTCTCTTATATAAACACATCAAGCCTAAGTCTATTCCTCTCTATCAATTATCTAGGATCTACCTAGAAACATTATTGCACACATAGGAATACATCTGCACATCCTTGAGGCACTATGCTAAAGCATCATAATCTAAAAAAATCCTCAAACAAATAATGACCAATACAAATATGAATACTATTATAGGGCCGACATCATAAGTTTTCAAGTATCAAAATCCACACATGGTTGCATAAATTATATCATATCATCATTGAGCACAAACATAGTTAGGTGGGAGAACATAGTTTGAGCCCTTTTAAGAGTATTAGAATATATGAAATTCTGATCCACTCATCAAGGGTGATTGGGGATGTCCAACCCGTATTATCTAATCCATTTTTATAAGTGAAGAAAATTTTGAAAGTGGAGTTAGGATTTCAAGGTGATAAAGAAAAATATAATTTTGTGCAAAATATTGAGCCTTTGAAATTACACAAGAACCATCTTAATAGATAGGTGTAATGACCTAACATAACATAATGAAAAATATTAGATGATGTTTCTTGTAAAAAATAGACAAATCTTACTATCATAGGTATATGTACATTAAAAAATCTATCTAGATAGGTTTTGATAGTCATTATTTTTATTTGAGCAACCATAGACCCATTACAAATCATTGATGATGTCTTTAAACTTTCAAAAATTATAACATAACTGAAAAATACAAGTACCCTATCCTATTTGTCAATTATAAAATAACAATTGTAATAATTCAATCTTACTCTACCTTTTACTTTTAGCTATGCATAATTTAGACATACCTTATATAATCTTATTTATTCATATATTTTTTCCTAATTAAACCCTTAAATCTAAAATGAGGCAAATAACTAAGTAGAACTTAGTTGGGTGATTTAAAGACTAGGTGTACCTTGATAATTTAACTTCTCTTGTTGATATATTCAAGTCTTTGTGCAACCTATTATTCCTTAAATATAACATCCATATCCGTAATTCATCCCCTTCCTACTAAGGTTGATTTATGTGCATTATAATATAAGATTGGATTTTTAAAATTTTAGAAATGACAAAGAGGAACCATATAAATATGTATCAAAACCTTAGAAATTCACAACTCAAAATTGGATAACATCATTGAACCAAATGATGACATAGAAAAGTGTCTTATGGACATTGAATTTTCCAATTATTTTAGATAAGTATGAGGCATTAAAAGAAATCATTATTCATTAAAATGACATTAAGGTACACAAACATGAAAAATATGAGAAAAAGGGATAAAAATAACCATCAAAGGGAAAACAAGATGATGCAATGTCATTAATAAAGGGGAAAACAATATAAGATGATCATGATGGGGAAAATATCACAAAGGGCCATGAATCACCCAACCCTAATCCTAGTGTACTTCTTAGATGTGCACTCAAAGATATTGATTCATTGATGATCTAGATGAATAGAAAATGTTAGTGACATAAAATAATGTGTGTACATGTGCCCCACCCATATCCCATCATGTGTCATAGTAGTGTAACATGAGATGATTCTTAGGGAAAATAGCATAGTACCACTAGATAAAAAAATATATAAATAAAGGATGATAAATAAGTGAAATAAATAATAGTAACATGTATACACATATACTTGTATTTATGATGAAATAGATTTATGATAATACATTATTATTGATCATGGTGGGTGAAAAATATGGTTATGGTAACCCTATTGATAAAAAAATAAATGGAATATAGATATTTGATCATACTTGGGTAAGTCTAAAAATGGAATTGGATGAAGCTTTCAAGGAATATGGGAAAGTTGATTCATATAAATACAAGGGTAAGGGCTAGATTATGTATAAAAGACCTAAAAGGTGGAAAAATAATGTAAAATTTAGGATGGATGGGGATATATAGCCATGATCTAAAGTATTTATTATCTTGGATGACCTAAAAGGTTTTAATAATGGAGTGAATTAAGGGATTAAATATCCATAAAAATAAAGTCTATATTAGGTTTGCTTGATCCAAGGAATAATAAGGTGATAAGATGATACAAGAATGGATAACCATGAGATAAAGGATAGATTAGGTATATATGATCCAAATAAAAATAAAGAGAAGAAATATTAGGATCCTAAACACAATTAAGAGGAATATGATAAAAATATAGAAATGGTCTAGGGAGCATATTGAGAAACCCAAATATGCAACTTATATTAAAAAATGAAAAGTTCAATGTAATGCCTAGTTGATTTTATAGGTATTATTATTTGAAAACTCTAAGTACTAATGATATCTTGATTTTATCATTTCTAAAATAAATAAAGAATAAAAATAAATAAAATAGGGAAGACTTAAAAACAAGTTTTTCGATCAAGGGAAAATAGTAAATGGAAAAAAAATAGGGTGGCACTAGAAAAAAAGGAATTTTATATCAAGAAAATATAATTTATGTGGAAAGGCTAAGAAATTACAACATGAAGAGGTTTAGTAACCCTACCAAGATAGTATAAATCTTAGGACAACTTGTGATGTATATAGATCATCCCTTGAAGGTTATGCATGAAAATTAAAGGTGCATAGATTCTCATAATATGTTACCCATTCCTTGAGACCCTAACATAGTCATCAAGGATGTATTAGGATTGGGTAATTTCATGAAAAGGTATGTATCATAAATGATATATATGAGGCCTCCTTGTAGACATTATAAATCTGCACACCATGATTTTGAATGTCAAAATTCCCTTAGACCACCTTAGGACCCCCTTCAGACCAATTTGATATTTTGACCACAAATAAAGCCTAACTATAGCTAGTTTAACCAACTAAATTAACCTACCCCTTTATCCACTCTTTGCCTTGGCCCTCAACCATTGATGGCCAAGATGATTACTGATGTTCACCTTGACTGTTGACAGTCAGAATCCACCATCCCAAAAGCCAACCTACAAATAATTGCCTTTATTTTATAAAAATATCTTATATAAATCCACATATGAGCCATTGCATGCATGAGTTAAAATTAGGAAGCCTAGTTAACATCTTGTTACAACTCTTCTCTATGCTTATAAAAAGAGAGGAGTAGGGAGGTGAAATCATCTGCAATTGTTATCAAGAGCTTGTGCATCTAGAGTTTTTTTATTTATAGGTAAATCATTATAAGTATTCTAGTGATCCATCAATCATGTTAGAGATCCAAATTACCATTGTCACTCCACTAAAGTGTCAAGTATTTTTATGCTGTCAAAATAATGTCAAAATCCACCAACAGGCCAACCACCTAAATCAATCACTAGATCAACCTTCGGCAAGATAAGTATTTGTTTTTTGATATTCACTCACTTTATTTGTATTCAAAAATCATCCCAAAACCAACCCATCTCTTAGAATATAATTTTGTGATCCTATCAATCAAACATTTACCAATCTAGACCTACACACAGTAAACATCGACAGTCACCTCAACTGCTGATGATCACTATGGTAGGAAATTCTAGAAAGATATTTCCATATACCTACCCTCAACCAAATATAATTTTTTGTTTCCTTTCCTATTAATAAACCCCTATCTAATTTTCTAAAACACACTTGACCCATTTATCACTAATGTTAACTTGTATCACTATATTAGTCATTTTAGTCTATTTTCTTACCAAGCATTTATTTTATTCAATTTCATTACCTTTTGATTATTGATTCAAGTAATGTATCTTTTATTTATAAAATTAATTTGTTTAAAATGTGTTGATTGACAACCCCCAATGAAGCTCTTGCTTTTAGGATCTAACTAGTGCTAGGCAATCCACTTAGCTATCTATCTAAATAACCATTTACTTTAGTGTTATCTTATATGCAGGTCATCCTCCCAAGACAAAGAGGAGATATTCACAATCATTTGATTTAATGCATGCACAATCCAATAGGTTTTTCAATCATACCCATATTTAGTTTCTTCTTCTTCCCTTTTTAAAATATAATCTAAAATTCACTGAAACATTCTAGCATGCTTGGTGGGACCTTAAGTCTTTACTTGGGTTTTATTTTTCTATTTGTTTGCATATGTATGATTTTATCTCTATTATGTGCTCATAAATGACATCAAAGTTTATTTTTGGATTAAAATTAAGTGTATACATTGATTTCTTTCAAGTTTATCTCACATAGTTTAACTTAAAGAAAAATAATCCTATCATAGCATCAATTTTTATTACACAAACTAAAATAAACCACCTTCATCAATTAAACATAAAAAAAACTTTGGACAAGGCTTGACTAGCATTTCATCACCTAGCAATTATCTTACCTTTTCCTAACATCCTACTTGAAGGTCATTACCAAGGGGAGAACCAACTCAACTCTCTGGTTGAGTATACACTCTAGAAATCAATATATATATTGGCTAATAACTTGACACACTTATCACTATAGTGTTTTAAGTGAGGGGGTATGCCCCAATACCAAGCCATGTATTGATTCCCAATATAGATTTTTTTTGAGATCTTGAATAACCTAAAACCCACCATAGACTTCTTTTCTAGTACCTACTCTACAAGACAGTTTTAGTCACATAAATCTTGAAAGATTAAGGCATAAGCCAAAAGAGAGACTAAAAATAAATTTAAGACTTAACATACTTTTTAGTGTGTGTTTGATTTCCTTTCTCTTTTATCATCTTCTCTTTGTTTGAGTAGTGAGATTGTTTGTGTATTTTCTCCCCCTTTCCTTGGATGGTTCTAACTCATCAATAGTGAAAGAACCTATCAAGACAAAACCCATCACCAAACCAATCAACCTCTTTACCTCATAATCTTGGAATACATCTCTAAACCAGTAGACTCTCCTCACCCTTTAAGAATTCCTCCTTTCCCTTAAGAATTTACCCAAGGAGATATGGACTTCACCACTTTCTTGGATAATAACCCTGTGGCCTTTCAAAATTATCTTAACACCATGCCCCATCATACCCCTACTTTGGTTCCACCTATGGACCCACATTATGACATGCCTTCCCACCTCATGGGAAACACTTATATTTCCATGATCACCACCCAACCATTGACTACCCAAACTTCCTCATACACCAATAATCCCTTTGATATTACTATGGAAAACCAACTTGCCTAACCTACAAACACCCTTATACCTTATAACCCACCAATAAATCCTTTACCTTTTAAGCAAGCCAACCTATAGCCACTTACACTCCCCTCACCATGGGAGTGCCTACCAAAAACATTTCCAACCTTCCTTTGACCACTACCCCACTTTAAAATCTTATGGTGCCTATACCTTATACCTTATCCCCAATTAGCACAAAGGTCACTACCCTTTCTTTGATCACCAACCTAACTACTACCCCTACCCAATAGGTTCCCATTAAACCGAACCTAGGTTACATCCCTAAGCCACAAGGGCATGTACCTCTACATGCTACCCAACCAACCACATCTACTTACCCTTACATATCTTCCACCCAACCACCGATATCTGCATACCAATATGTAGTAGCCCCTTAGCCTCCTACTAGTTATCAATATGTTACCCAACCACCACAACAATATGCACCTTACAACCTTATGAGTGCACAAACCCAACTAAACCTAATGAAGATGCTCATGGATAAGATGACTACCTAAGAGTCATCCATTTTTGAAGCCCATAATGTCTTATCATTTGATTAGATCTGTAATGAACCCATTCACCCATCTATTCCTATTAGACCTTATCCTCCCCATTGGGAACTTCCTAGATTCACAAAATTTTAAAGTAAAGAATATCCCCAATAACAATTGAGGGTATTTAGGCATCCATGTTATCTGATTTCCTATAATGATGTCCTCTTTCTTCATACCTTCCTTATGTCCCTATTCAATCTATCCCTAGAATGGTATAGTGCCATAACCAAACATTATTTATTCTCCTTCACCTAGCTAGCCCAAAACTTATTAGATCAATTTTTGATAAATATCTCCAAGAATATTTCTATCACTGACCTTTACTCTATCTAACAATTTGATGATGAATCTATTGCTAGTTTTGTATCTCGTTGGATGAGCCTAATCAATCAACTTTCCTTTTCCTTATCCCAACCCAAACTAATAGTGATTTTTTCTATGACATGTGTCAATAACATCTCCTCTATACTACATGTCCAAAGTTTTAGGACTTTTGATGAAGCTTTTACCATGGTGCATAAATTAGAGAACAAATCCATTGATGAAGGAAAGATAAAATTGAAAAACAAAAACTCTACCTACAAAACCAATGAGGCTTCCTCTTCTTAACTGAGTAACCAACCCAACACCAAGACTAAAAGTAAGGAAACTATGAATGTGTTTGTCCTTAAATCCACTTCACCATTTGTTAACTAACCAAGTTCTTCTAACTCTTCAAAACAAAACATGAGAAACAAAAATTAGAACAATTAGAAGAAATTTACCCCACTTGGAGAATCTTATGCTTCAATCTTGGATAAGTTATTGAAATCTAATATCATATAGCTTCCTCCTATTAATCCAACTTATTAATTTGATTTTTATTGTCCTGCACCTAGCTGGTATAATGAGAATTATTTGTGTGCTTTCTATCAAGTAGTTGGGCATGACATTAGTAGGTGTAATAACAATAAGTTTTTTTTCCAATCTCTCATTTACAAGGGTTAGCTTGTGTTGGATAACCCTAATGCACCTCAAAACCAAGCCCTTGAAATTTTTAGGCAACCTTTCCCCAATCATGTACCTACCAAAAATGAGAGCAACAAGGTTGAGTGTTCCCATGATTCTCATACTACCAATATGGTTCTTAACACACTCATCACTGAAGAACCTACCACCCAATTTATCTATTCTTCACCCTATCTAATTATTGAGGTAGTGGATTTGCCTTCTCTTTTATAAATCCAAATTGAGGAAGCAACCCTTTCCCCTCCACTTATTGAGGTAGTGGAGCCATCAACCCCTCCTTTAACTAACATACTATAATAATCACCCATTTTACCTTTGCCCTCAACCATTGAGAAATTTATTACCCCTTCAAGGATCATTATTGAAGATGAAGCCCCCATGTATGTACCTCCCATAGAGGAGTCACTCACTCAAACTTTTCATATTTTAATTGAGGGAAAGGATGAGGTTATATTTAAAATCCACTATCTAGGGAATAAGACTAGTATATAAATGATTCTCTAGGTTAGTGCAAAAATTGGAAATTTTCTCCAACCCTAACATAGATTGAGCCACCTTTTAGAAGAAATTAGGGCTCCCTTACATTACCAAACAAGAACCTCCAACTATACCATTTATAGGCCAACCTCCTCCTTCCATTATCCACACTCCTATCTTACCAACCAAACTAATGAAAGCCTTTGCCAACCCAACTATGTAACCAGCCACCAAGTTACCAAGTCATCATATCCAACCAAACTAACCAAACCAACTAATAACCTTGGCACCTTGCTTACACAAAGTCTTAATAACCCATCTATGAAAGTGGAACTTACATCACCAAACCTAAAAACCAACCACAAAACTAAGTTGACCAAGGAAGTAAAGATAATAAAAGGCTAGGGAACCAAACTCTTACCTCCCTCCACATTACCCTCTATCTTGGGGCCTCATCCATCTACTCTGATTAGGAAGTTGGTTGTCCCAACCAAGACCCAACCACCATTGTTAGTTACACCAACACACTTAATTTTTGACACACCTATCTTCATCAAACCATTAATGACCAATATACCTACCTTAAAACCTCCTACCTCCATTTTATCAACCTCCACCTTACCAAAACAAAAACCACCAATTAAATACACCACCTTACCCAAATCTTCCACTACCAAGCCTATTTCCAAAAATAATTCCATCTCACCAACCAAGACTATAACCTCTAAACCTTCTTCACCTTTAGCTAAATCCTACTTTACCATTTTTCAAAGGTTACTACAAGATTTTTGTTTGACCTTACCCTTATCAGGCTATTCGACCCTCTCAACTCAAAACTTGTCTAGTATAATGACCACAAAGTGTGTTCATATCATATGACACTAGGCCATGACATGGAGAAATAGAAATATCTCCAAACCATTATCCATTAGCTCTATGATGAGGATGATCTATTACTATAAGAACCTTCCATGAACCCATTACCAATCCAATAACCACCAACCACTAGCTAGAATCTACCTATTCCTTCACTCTCACCTCAAAGTAACACAAAACCAAACAACTCTCTTACCCCTATTCTTCCCTCTATATATACAATCAACATGGTCATGAGACAATAATATAAGGATAAAGGTAGTGCCAAAGTGTCCATACCATGGACATACCCATCTCCTACTCCCCAACCAAACCCTACCCAAACATCTTCACCTTCATCCAAACCCAAGGTATCTATCTGAGGTGCCTCTTAATCTAACCCCTTAGAATCTATCAAGAGAGTATTGCTAAAAAAACTCCACTAGACCCTAGTGAAGATGAGATTATATGAGTTGATTACTACTTCACCTCATCATCACCAAGTAATGATCGAGAAATTGCAATCGATAGAGATCCAACCTAAAGACCCTTAACCTCTCACAACCTTTGTTGGTGCTCTCCAAATTTCCAACCTTGTCACCTTCAAGGATTCAAAAATAAATTTTATCCAACCTAATGACTCCAATAACCCTCTCTTTATTTCGACTTACATCTACCAGACCCATATCAAATGGATCATGATTAATGGGGGAGCTAGTATTAAAATCATCTCCTCCCATGCCTATTACCAACTCAACCTACTAGACAATGTCATGTCCAAAACCTTAGTCATCCTCCAATCCTTTAATGACACCATGACCACTATCCTGAGAATGGTTGTCCTTCATATTTATTTAGGACCTTGCATGTTCTCTAAACTCTTTTATCTAGTGGAAAGAGAATTATAATATAATGTTTTGCTAGGGTGACCTTATATTTGCTCCATGGGTTGTATTCTCTCTAACCTTCATCATTGCATTAAATTTGAGCATGAAGGCTAGGTAATCACCATCCAAGCTAACCCAAGTCCCTTATCAACATGCAACATTACCTATCAACCTAATGACATCCTCATACCCTCATTTAACACACCTTCCTTAACCAATGACAAGACCCCCACCATGAAAGAGGAAGTCCTGCCTCTTTCTACCAAAGAGGCATCAACTACCTTATCCATCCCCTTTAATCATAGCCCTACCTCAAACCACTTGGAATCCACATTTTAACATATTTCACTAGGGGAATATCACCTCCTCACCCTTAATGCTTTCCCTACTCCCCAAGAGTATGGGAAACTTAACCACTAATCTAGATATGACCTTAATGTCAGAACCATTGTTCCCTTTGGAAATTTACACTATCTAACCCATTTCATCTATGGGGGACTTGATAAACCACTTTATTGTTCTACCACCTCCTCTTCTCCTTGACCATTCACCTCTAACTTCTCCTAACTAGATAAGCAAAGTTTTTCCAAAACATAACTCCATAGGTGTGCTTGGAAAAGATTTGGTCTTGGGTGATATGATCATGGCCCACGTGATTTGATTTTGATTGAGACCAAAAATCCTCATAAGAAACATGGCCTTATTTTAATTCTACCCACCAATAAGCAAACCAAACCACCTATCATCACCATTATTGAGGGAGACACCCCTTCCTCACTGACCTCTCCTCTACCTACATGTGATGATGATGACATCATCCCACCTAACTTTTTTTTGTCATCATGATCAACCTAGGATCCCTAACTTATCAAAAATAAGGGACAATTATAGCCATACCTTTGATCCATCCTAAGATAATAGGAGATGATTCTCCTATAATTAATACTATTTATTACCAAGATGATGATTCCATTCTCACCTACCTTGATGCCTCAGATTCTTCCATTCACAAATCCCTTCCTCCTGAGAATCTGACCATGTTGAATGAATCTAACATGGATATAAACTTGGGCACTTTATATAACCCCTACATTGTCAAAATTGGCCAATTACTAAATTTTGAAGAACTTTGGGACTTCCCTTCCTTCCTCCAACACTATAACATAACATTTGCTTGGTCTTATAGTGACATTCCTATAATTGACCCTACCATTGCTACCCATAACATACCAAATATGATGCCAAACCTATCAAGCACAAAATTTAGTGCATGTACCCTCACATGGCCTTTCTCATCAAAGAAGAGCTTTAGTGTCTTCTATTTATCAATTTCATTCAACCCATTTACTATCCCCAATGGATCTTGAATGTCATTTTTGTCACCAAAGCCATAGGGGGACTATGCTTTTTTTTGAAATTTTGTGACCTCAACCTTGCTTGACCTAAATATGACTTTCCTCTACCAAAAATTGATCAGTGAGTTGATCGTATAGCCAACCATGAGATGTTAACTCTCATGGATGGATTTTTAGGTTACAATCAGATCCTAATTGCTCTTAAAGAATAGTAGAAGACCACATTTACCAACCCATGGGGAACCTTCTGCTATAGAGTCATGCCTTTTAGATTAAATAATGCTAGTTACACCAACTATTGAACACACCTATATACTTAGAGGGGGGGGTGAATCAGTAGATCTCAAAATATTGGTTACATACAAATTTTAAGATAAATGTTAAACAAATGCCAACTTAAACAAATCAAAGAAATATATCACATGAACAGAAGTAAAACACATAACACCTAATTTATACATGGAAAACCAAAGGGAAAAACCATAATGAGAATGTTTCTAGAATTTACTATTCTAATCTAGCCTCACAAAGTTTGTCTCACTGAATAAACCTCACTAGTTACATTTAAGGACACCCATCCCAAGGAGACACCAATACCCTATTTTAAGATCACCAACTTTAAGGAATCATCCACTCCCTATACTGAGCACCAACCCATCTCAATCTAATGGCACCAACCAATCAAACATTTACACTTCAAATTAATGAATTAGATTCACAAACAAATCCAAGTCTATCTATTTCATTATATGTATAATTTGTAATTGCTCATTTTTTATTCAACACACTCTTGTGTGATCTTCACTCTTCCTGCACCCTTTCTCTATGTCCAAATTTATCTATTTGATACTCTGGTATTCCCCAATTTGACCATTACTACTCTATGCTCAGATGAGTCTTATATTTTTACATCTACAACTCAACTCCTTTTGACTCCTCTCATTCCAAAAATGAAAAATGACTATTTTTCATCCCTACTCTTATTCATTTTGGAATTTTGCATCAATCAAAACTTAGACCATTCTCCTTTTTATATATTTTGCATTCATTTCTTATCTCTTCTCAATCTAAGAAAATGATTAATTCACTTCCATTTTTTGAGCCTCTTTAAATTTTGCCCTTTTCACTTCATATACAACATTCAGAAAATAGAAATTGATCTATGATTAATCATTTTATTTCATAGTTATTCAAAAAATTGACTATTGATTTTATTCAACCATTGCACCAAATTTTTGTAACTAACTCACTTCAACGGTTCTTTGTTTATTTTTCATTCCAACTTTGAAATGTGTGCATTGATATTTCCATCTGAGATCTATGTGCCATTTTATCTCTTGAAGATGCATGATCTTTATATTGGTTTGGTCATTAAACTTTGGCATGTTGACTTCATCTCATTTTCTTCAGCATTCATGTATTATTTTTGCTCCTTTCAATTGTCTTAAACATGCTCGATCTTTATCTTTGACTATATGCCTTTTAAGATTTTTTCATGGAAGCCTTTCATCTTTTTTGAAATGTCCTTGTGTCTTACACAATTGTCCTTCAGCAGGTATGGAAGGTTCCTATCTCTTCATTTGAACTATCCTTCAAGATTTTGCAAACTATCTTTCAGAACTTTACAAGTGTCATTCTCTCCTTCAAAAGTGTCCTTCAAAAAAATTTCAAGTGTCCTCTATCCTTCAGAAGTGTCCTTTAAAAACTCTACAAATGTCATTTCTTCATTCAAACTATCCTTTGAAAAAAATGTTGTGGGTTTTTTATCTAATGCCCTTCAAGATAATTTCTATGGACTTTTTGTCTAAGTGTCCTTCGAGATAATTTCCATGGGATTTTTATCTAATTTCTCCTTAGGATAATTTCCTTGACAAAATGTCTAAGTGCCTTTTAGGACTTTTGAACTGGCCTTCACTTATGAGTAGGACACATACCCTTTAGAATTTTTGCAATGGTCCACATACCCTTCAAAAACTTTTGATTAGATCACTTTCCCTTTGGCATTTTTTCAAATGTACCCTTCATAACTTTTGATCGAATCACTTGCCATTCAACATTTTTTTCAAATTTACCCTTCATAACTTTTGCATGGTACTCATTTCCTTTAGGACATTCCTTCAGGTTAATTTTTTTGAAAGAATTCAAAAGCTTCAGAGTAATTGATGTGGGATTTTTGTCCAAAATGTCTTCAACACTTTTTTTGAAAGAATTTCCTCTAAAATTTTCTTTAAAGAATTCCCTTATTTGTTGAGTGGTTTTTTTTTTGAGAGAATTATCTTTACGAATATTTCTAAAATAATTCCCCTAAAAAATACAAAGGCACAAAATTAACTATGTTTGGAAACTTAGTAACCTTTTATCTAAAGAAAAACCTTATGCATTTGTAACATTTTATCTATTCATCCTTATGACATAGAACTTAGACTACAAAGAATAGACACAAACCTGAATATCATAGTGTGATCATTTCCTTTAGATGTTTCCATACATGCAAATGTTGATAACATGATTCTATGCTCTTATCCAAATCTTATCAAGATAACCATGTGAGCAAAGGAATTCAAAGTAAACACACAAGTCTGTTCAACTCAACAACTTTGTCATTAATGCATGATAGCACATGTTGCCTTTGACATCAATGGCAATTATCCAGACATCAATGATTATGTCCAATAATTTCCCCCTTTTTCATTGATGGAAAAAAAAAGTATCACAATCTTTGTTTTGCACCTACATCCTACTCTTTTCTCCCATTTTGACATTAATGGAAAAGCATTTATACCAAAAAAGGTCAATTAGCTCCACCTAAAGTGCACTTCTTCAAGTACTACATTGTTCTGATCCTCTAACCTATAAGATAAGAACCATTTATGAAAAGCTCGCCCTTAGGCCATGAAAGAATTTCCTAAACTCTTCTTCTTCTAGGAGTTAGTAATGTTCCTTTTATACTCCCCTTGGAGACATGCCTAATCACTAGGAACTAGTGATGTGGTGTACGAGCTACCACTTCCAACTGCTATCTCAGTTATTCAAATTGGTCCTTAGGAAAAGGTTTAGTGAATATATCTATAATTTGATATTTTATTAGAAAATATTCCATTATTACTTCTTGATCACTAACCTTCTCAGAAAGTGATACTTGATTGATATGTGCTTTGTTCTAGTGTGCATCACTAGATTCTTTGATATATTTGTAGAAATTGAATTTTCACATATAATGGGAATTGGTCCTTTGAACTCTAATTCAATATCTTTTAGTTACTACTTCATATATAACACTTGAGTGCAACATGCCACTACTACAAAATATTTTTCTTCTACTATAAATAGTGTAACTAACCCTTATTTTTTACTCAGCCATGAAACAAGTCTATTACCAAGGAAGAATGCACCACCACTAGTACTTATTATATCATATATGATTCCTACCTAATTAGCATCTATGTATGCTGTCAAAGTGAAATCATCACTTAAAGGATACCATAAGCCATAATATAATATGATTTTGATATATCTGAAGAATCTCTTTATTGCATTTGCATGTGTTTCTTTTAGTGCAACCTAGAATCTATCAACCATGTATACAACCTACATGATGTTTGGTCTTGATGTAGTGAGATATAGAAAACTACCAATCATAGACCTATACATTTTATGATACACTTTATGCGATTCATCACCTTTGCTCAATTTACATCTAGCTATCATGGGAGTGCTAATCAGTCTGCTATCCTCCATACTAAATTTCTTGAGCATCTCCTTTGCATACTTGGTCTGGGATATTAATATTACTTATTTGAATTGTGAAACCTATAGACTAAGAAAAAATGAAAGTTTTCCTAGCATGGACATTTCAAACTAATCTTGCATTTGATTTATAAATTCTTTGCACATATTATTGTTACTATCATAAGAAATGATGTCATCAACATAGATAACTATGATTGACTTATGTCCATTTTTAGACTTAACATACAAGTTATTATCTACACATCCTTTGATAAATCCTTGTTGTTTTAAATATTTATCCAACCTTGGATACCATGTTCTAGGTACCTATTTTAGACCATATAGTGATTTCTTTAGTTTGTACATAGACTCTTCCTTATCTATCAGCTGAAAGCATTCAAGTTGTTCAATATAGACTTATTCCAAAGTTCCTTTTAGGAAAGCTGACCTAACATCCATCTGATAAAATTTGAACTTCTTAAAGATTGAGAATGCTAAGAACATTTTTATGGCTTCCAATCTTACCACTGGAGAAAATGTTTCCTCAAAGTATATTCCTTCTACTTGAACATATCCCTTACAAACAAGTTTAGCTTTTTTTGTCACAATAGCTCCATCTTCATTCAACTTGTTTTTAAAAACCCATATTGTGCTGATGACATTCTTGTCTATGGGTCTTAGAACTAGCTACCAAGTTTTGTTTTTTTCTATTTGAATTAGTCCCTCATCCATGGATTTTTAACAACTTTCATTTTTGCTAGCTTCAACATAGCTTTTGGGCTCAATTTCAGATAGTAAAGTAAAGATTACTTATTCTTTGCTCATTACAACCCTTCTCCTCATTTGGAATCCTTCATTCATGTATCCAATGATCTACTCCTTAGGATTATCCTTTTGAACAAAATTTAGGGGTGCCTTTTTAATCCTTTTCATCTTTTATTCTTCATCTTCTAACATTTCATCCACATCTTATTCTTTCAGTTCTTCTATTTTGATCTCCTTTATAAGTTCAGTCTCTTACTTGAGAATTTATTCAACTTTAACATGGATTCTCTCCACTAGCTTATTCAATATTTTGTTATAGTAGACATAGGCTTTGTTATGAGTAGAATAACCATGGAATATTCCCTCATCACAACTTGACTCAAAACTACCTAGATTTTTCTCATTCCTTCAAATGTAACACTTTCTTTCAAACACTCTAAAATACTTAACTAAGGCAGGCTTTCCATACCACAATTCGTATGGAATATTATCATTGTTCACTCTCAATTGAACTCAGGTCAAGATTTTTACTACTATTTGGATTGTTTCTCTCCAATAACCATCTAACAAGTTGGCTTCTTTCAACATTATTCTAGCCATATCCTTGATAGTCCTATTCTTCCTCTTAACAACTCCATTTTGATATGGAGTTCTTGTAGTAGAGTAGTGTCTATTCATTCCATGCTTTTCAAAATAGTCTATGAATTCATTTGAAGTGAATTCACCACCTTTGTCAAATCTGAGGCACTTGATCTTTCTACCAATTTCATTTTTAACCATGGCCCTAAAAATCTTGAATCTCTCAAAGGATTTAGACTTTTCCTTTAAGAAGGTTACCCAAGTCATTTTAGTGTAGTAATCTATGAACAACATGAAATAATTCACTCCTTTAGAACCTCTTATCTTGGTTGGTCCACAAAGATCAATATGAACTATCTAAAGACATTTTGTAGTTGCATACTCTTTAGTTTGGAATGAGACCCTGGTCTGTTTACCAAGCTGACATCCTTTACATGTTGTATCTACAAGCTTGATTATCTTAGGCATGTGTTTTACACAAATTTTATAACTTAAATTAAATAAATTATCAAATTTAACATGACCCATCCTTCTGTGCCATAACCAACTCTCATCAATCTTTCCCATGAGACAATTTGTATCATTTACCTCAATCAAATTATATATGTTACTCTCAATCCTTTTTCCTTATGAAATAGTTTTTACAGACCTTCTTAATTCATAACCTTCAACATCAAATATGAATTTATAGCCATTATCACACATATGAATGACACTCAACAGATTATGTTTTAGTCCTTTAACATAAAGAACATCATGTGTAGAGAGTTTGTCATCAATGTGCAAGGTTCCTTTGCCTCTAATTTTGACTACATTATTATCTCTTAAGCTAATAATCCCTTCCTTGCATCGGCTCAACTTGGTGAACTTACTCTTTTCATTGGTCATATGCTTTGAGTAGCCACTATCTATGATTCTTAGATTTTTCCCTTTAGCATACAATGCTATTTGAGTGATCATAGACTAATTTTTTGTTTTCCATATCTCCTTGGGCTTCTTGACTATAATTTTCCTCATTATTTCATTTATTTGTGAGCCTTTGTTCACTATAGGAGTCTCAACCCTTTTTTCATTGTTAGACTTTGATTTAATAAGATTTTTTCTATAATGTTTTGTGATATGCCCAAAATTATGACAGTCATAGAATAAAGCATCTAGAACTAGCAGAGGGGCAAATGAATTCCTACTTAATAAATTTATCCTTCTCTTAGGTACAATATTAGAATCCATTGATTTATGGACAAATTAATTATAACTATAAAAATAACCATAAAATGATGAGGAATACCTAGTTATCATTCTCCTTTGTAGGTATAAAGGAGGTCTCTTAAACTCTATCTTCTTCACGGTCCTTGGTCTTTATAGTAATAGAGTTATTAATTTTCTTCTTATCTTCAAGAATGTGATTTTCTTCTTTTCTAATTCTTGATTTTGTTGTAGCCTTAAATTTTTCATATAGATTCCTAGTATACTCAACATGGGACTCTTGCTTTTTTCATACCCAAGACCTAATTTTTCTTTGAGGGGCTTTTGAGAGCTAATCATATCATCTAGTATTGTAGATCCTCCTTTTAGTTTAGGCCTTTATCCATTTTTTATTTATCCTTTTTGAGCTTTTCTCTTAGGTCCATGATTTCTTCCTCCATTTTCAAGCATTCTGAGGATTTTTCTTGCAAATTAGTTTTGAAAACATCCTCTATCCTCTTTGCCTCCTCAACTTGGGTCTTCAAACTCACTATCATTTGATCTATTTCCTCATTTATTTTATTCAATTTCTCAAACTCATTTTTACTAAGCTTCTTTTGTTTAGAATTTTCTTTTCTAAGCTTGTCAATTTCTTTTAAAGTATAGATGGGTTCGCATTCTAGATTTACTTCTCCTTCTTCTTATTCATCATCATCTAAGTCTTGTTTTGGCTGGCATAAAGAATTTGATTCATAATTCATGAATATAAATTCATTTTGTTTGTCCATAAAAGTACTATCATGCTCATCACATGAACTACTGATATCATCAACTGAATCACTATCTTCTTTTGAGTACATCACCTTTTTATTCTTAAAGAAGCTTTTCTTCTTCTTGGGATAATAGGATTTATCCTTTTGATTTTTCTCAGTTGAATCAAAGTCATCCTTCCTTTTATGTGGACATTTAGTAGTAAAGTGACCTATCTTTCCACAATTAAAGCATTTGAATGGTAACTTACCTTTATATTTTCCTAAGCCCTTCTTCAACTTTCTAATGAAACTAGCTTGTACATCATAAACCTTCTCATATTTAGAATTAGGAGTTTCTTCTTCTTTTGCTTGCTTAGAAATTTTGAAAGCAACTTCTCTCTTGGATGACTTCATCTCCCAACCTCATCTCATATGTAGTGAAAGTTCCATGTAACTCATCTACTGTGAGCTTGTTCAGATATCTTGCTTATTCAATTGCAAAATTTTTAGAATCATACTTTGTTATTAGAGATCTTAAGATATTTTTAACAATAATTTCTTCATCCATTATTTATCTGAGTCCTTTGATTGTATTAACAATCTCATCTACCCTAAGAAGGTAATCTACAATCTTTGCATTCTCATGCATCTTGAGGATTTCTAACTGTCCCTTATGAGTTTAAAGCTTTACTTGTCTTAATCTATCATCTCCTTTATAGATGCTCTCAATTTGACCCATATGTATTTTATGCTTTGAAAATTCATCACTTTGACAAACTCATTTTTTGATAATCCAAAAAGAATGGCATTTTTTTCTCTAGCATTGTTTTCACATGCCTTTTTCACTAACTGATCAATATGAGGAGTTTCAAGGGGTTTTTATCCATTTTCAATGGACATCCAAACATCAAATCCCAAAGAAGTCAAATACACTTCCATCCTTATTCACCAAAAAGCATAGTTAGTCCCATCAAACAAAGGTGCTTTATTTGATGAAGTTCCTTCATGACTAGTCATTTTGTGTTTAGACTCCAAGATTAACCTGAGATGATTAAGATTCTCACTAGGAATATAAGAATCTGATACTAGTTATTGAACACACCTATCTAATGAAAGGGCAAGGTGAATTAGTAGATCTCAAAAACTTAGTTACTTACAACTTTCAAGATGAATGTTAAACAAATTCAAACTTAAACAAATAAAATAAATATGTCACATGCACAGAAGCATAACACATAACACCTAATTTATACGTGGAAACCCAATGGGAAAAACCATAATGAGAATGTAGTTAGAATCTACTATTCTAATCCATCCTCACAAAGTTTGTCTCAATGACTAAACCTCACTGGTTACATTTAAGGACACCCATCTCAAGGAGACACCAATCCCATATTTTAATAGCACCAACTCTAAGGAAGCACCCACTCCTTATACTAATCACCAACCCAACTTAACATGATGAAACCAACCAATCAGACATTTACACTTCAAATTAATGAATCAGATTCATAAAAAATCTAAGTCTCTATTCTTTGTTGCATATATAATCTATAACTACTCATTTCTCATTCAACACACTCTTTTTCAATCTTCACTCTTCCTATACCCTTTCTCTATGTCTAAATTTATCTATTTAACACTTTGGTATTCTCCAATTCAACCATTTCTACTCTATGCTCAGATGAGTCTCATATTTATACACCTACAACTCAAATCCTCATGACTCCTCTCATTTCAAAAATGAAAAATGACTATTTTTCATCCCTACTCTTCGTCACTTTGGAATTTTGCATCAATTAGAAATTAGACCACTCTCCTTTTTATATATTTTGCATTCATTGCTTGTCTATTCTTATTCTAAATAAATGACTAATTATATTCCATTCTCTGAGCCTCTTTAAATTCTACCCTTTTCACTTCTTATACAATATTCACATAATAGGAATGAATTTATGATTAATCATTTTATTTCATAGTTATTCAAAAAACTGACTGTTAATTTTCTTTAACCATCATGCTAGATTATTGTAACTAAATCACTTCAATGGTTCTTCATTTATTTTTAGTTCCAACTTTAAAATGTGTTTGTCTATCTTTCCATCTAATCTCCACATGTCATTCAATCTCTTGAAGATACATGATCTTTATATTAGTTTGGTTGTTAAAATTCAACATGTTGACTTCATCTCATTTTCTTTGACATTCATGTATTGATTTTTCTCCTTTCAATTGTCTTAGACATGCTTGATCTTTATCTTTGCCTATATTCCTTTTAGGATTTTGTCATGGAATCCTTTTATCTTTTTTTAAATGGCCTTGTGTCTTATGTAATTGTCCTTTAGCATTTGTGGAAGTGTCCTATCTCTTCATTCAACTTACCCTTCAAGATTTTACAAACTATCTTTCAAAACTTTATAAGTGTCCTTCTCTCCTTTGGAATTGTCCTTCAGAAGATTTTTAAGTGTCCTCTATCCTTTGAAATTTTCCCTTAGAAACTTTACAAATTTTCTTTCCTCATTCAAAATATCCTTCAAACAAATTATTGTTGGTTTTTTTTCTAAGTGCCCTTTGGGACAATTTCTACAAACTTTTTGTCTAAGTTCCCTTTAGGACACTTTCCATGATCTTTTTGTCTAAGTGCCCTTCAGGACAATTTACTTGACAAATTTTAGGACTTTTGAATTGTCCTTCACTTCTTCACTCATATCTTTTGAAACTTCTGTGTAGGATACATACCCTTCAATTTTTTTGTAATGTTCCACATACCCTTTAGAAAATTTTGATCTGATCACTTGCCCTTCGAAATTTTTTCATATGTACCCTTCAAAATTTTTGCATGGGACTCATTTCCTTTAGGACTTTCCTTCGGGACAATTTTTTTGAAAGAATTCCAAAGCTTAGAAGTAATTGATGTGGGATTTTGTCTAAGAGGTCTTCAATGATTTTTTTGAAAGAATTGCCTTTAAAATTTTCCTAAAAGAATTCCCTTATTTATTGTGGGATTTTTTTCTGAGAGAATTATATTTAAAAATATTTATAAAATAATTGTATTTACCAATATTTCTAAAAGAATTGCCTCAACAAATATAAAGGTAAAAAATTGACTAAGTATGGAAACTTAGTAGGATTTTAGTTGAGGAAAAACTTTATGCATTTGTAACATTTTATCTATTCATCCTTATGACATAGAAATTAAACCACAAATAATAGGCACAAACTTTATTATCATAGTGTGATAATTTCCTTCAGATGTTACCATACATGCAAATGTTGATAACATCATCCTATGCTCTTAGCTAAATCTTATCAAGATAAAAATGTGAGTAAAGGAATTCAAAGTACACACACAAGTCTATTCAACTCAACACCTTTGTCATTAATTCATGATAGCACATGCTACCTTTGACATCAATGATTATGTCCAACACCTACCAACATGCCATGATTTATATCTTCTATGACCTTATCCACAAAATTGTAGAGGACTATGTGGATGACCTTCTCAAAAAATATAAAATCTGAAAGCATCATTTAACCAATATCAAGATCATATTTGAGAGAATTACCCATTACCATGTTTGCCTAAACCCCAAGAAGTGCATTTTTTGGGTCTTATCAGGAAAGCTCCTTGGTTTTATTGTCTCCCTCTAGGGGATCAAATTTGATCCTACCAAGATTAAAGTAATCCTCAATATGATTCTTCCAATCAACCTCAATCAAATCCATAATTTTTAGGGGAAGCTCCAATCCATTTGTCACTTTATCTCCTAGTTCTTAGACCAATTCCAACCCTTCCACCACCTTATAAAGAAGGACGTATCTTTCAAGTGGAATAAAGACTATCAAAAGGTCTTGATTCACTCAAAAAGTACCTTTTGTATCCACATATCCTCAGCCCTCCGAAGGATTACCAACCTTTCTACTTGTATATATCCACCATTGACCACTCCCTAATGGTAATTCTTGTTCATCAGGATGAACAACACAAAGAGCAAGCCATCTATTACATCAACTGCATGTTTGTAGAATATGATACTCAATATACCCATACTAAGAAGTTTTGATTAGCTTTAAACTTTATGGCCACCAAAATTTTCCACTACCTCCTTAACCACAAAACCTACATCATAACCAATACTGACCTAGTCAAGTACATGCACTCCAAGCCATACCAAAATTAGCATATGGATAAATGACTCATGATTTTAGTGGAGTTTAACCTTGAGTTCCTTTAGTAAAATTCAATTAAAGGGAAGGTTATTGATAACCAATTGGTTGAGGCACCATTAGAAGGAAATTAACCTCCTCCTCTTGAGTTCCCCAATGAGTCCATCATGCCCCTCTCTGAGGCATACTTCACCTATCAAGTCACCATATTCTTTGATAGATCAAAATATCAATGTGGTGTGAGAACTAATATCATCCTTATTCTCTTTGATGATACTATATCAAAACCAATATAGAGAAAATTAAGTGGGCCAAGTTTGATTTCAATTGTTTTAGACCCTATATCATAACCAAAAAAGTATGAATCGGTAGCTTACTAGTTATCCTCTCTTTAAGGCAACTTAGAACTCAAGCCCCTTAATGCTTCACATCTATGTCTATCCTTTTGTTAAAGAAGGATAAAATTCACCTTTTATTTTAACTTAAGATCATCCCTTTATTTCAAACACATTCATCTCCCTATTTTAGGGTCAAATGACTAAAATTGAATCATGAAATTATCCATCATAGTCATAACCTAATCTTGAACAATGGGTACCATGACTCTACCCATTGCATGACTCTCATGTTACTTTTTGCCCCTTTCCCAAGACAGATTCCCATAATCATTGCCACATAAACCTCCTTACACCTAAAAAACCTCCTTGTACTTATAGTTTACCTTCATAAAGGTGAACCCTTAATCCAACCTAAGCAAATTTATGTCAAGCAAAATCAAACCAAGTAATAAAAACAAAACTCCCTACCAATAGCAATCAAGGGTCATTCCTAGCATCTGTATACTATCGCCTTGAAGGATAGCTATTAAAAACATATTTGAAATTATTCAACATAAGGTGGATTGATCACTTGAAGGAAAATTATAAAAATCATTAAACAAAGCACATAAACTTATACCACTCCCTCGAAGGATGGATGAGTAAAGCATTTATCAAAAGCATAGAAATTTCTTGGAAGCTTCCCACATCGATCAACTTCCCATATAAAACAACAAAGTAAAAGACCCATTACCAAAATCACAACAAAATAAAACTAATTTTGAAATCCACAATCGGCTCTCACACAACAAAATAAGGTGGAAGTCATAATCATCTTTCACAAGTAGACTTCCCACATCGATCTACCTACAAGTTATATGACATAGAATTTTTTATACTAACTCTTCAAATGCATATAGAATAGGCATCCTAGTCTCATAAGGAGGTTCTATTTTCATCCATCCCCCTTTTATGCACTATAAGCAAGGGATTTTGAGCTTTCTTAACATTACATGATCTAGATACCTTTTTTATACCAACTAATGAAAGCTAATGCAAAAAATTTAAAGGGATTGTGTTCATTAAGCCAAGCCAAATTTAATTTTGTTTTAGTCCTTGTCAAAGAATAAGAATCATGCCCTCTTCCTATCCCATCGTGACTAGTTGGTATTTTCATAATGACATTTGTCTCTCTATTATATTCTATGTTCTCCCATCTAGTTTTGTTAATCAACTTACCCCATGTGTTTTATCTTAAAATAGATTAACAAAAAACATAAGCACATGTGTCATAAGTAAATGCATAACCATAATCATAACCACAAAAAGCATAATAACGTCATAGTGTCCATGTGCAATAAAATAACCAACCATTTTCATCACATGTCTAAATATAAATAATGAAGCATATAATCAATAAAATTTATCATGGCATAAAACATACCCAAAAATAAAATCCATCTCTTGCCTAGCTAGGTAAGTCTACATTAGTGTCTATCATCCATAACATAACCATAAATCCATAATTAATAAAAACATTATATCATAAGCAATGATACAAAATGAAATCATAGACCATGAGTATGAGCAATAAACAAAGACCATATATATATATATATATATATATATATATATATATATATATATATATATATATATATATATATATATATATATAAGTTGTGAGTTAGATAACATCATAATGTGTAAAAACATATATACATGTCTCTCTCTCTCAAAATTTACATCTCATTGCATCAGCTCATAGGCTAGAATCCAAATGATATATGACATAATATGGTATGCCATAAAATATGTCTTGTCTATGCCTTAGGGGCACCACTATCTCTTGGAGCACTACTAGATCATGGTGCCTACCCCTTATAGTATCTACCTATCCCCCAAATTCACATGTCTATCTAGTTGTAGATTGGGCCCACTGACCTAGAGTCACCATGCTGGAAACACTTGCCAAACTCACTTTATTCTCACCCCATCAAGGATCCATTAGGTAGTGAGTGAAGACTATAGCCTCATAGTATCATAAATCTTAAATGGTTTCTATGTACCTCTACATATCAATGGTCCTTTCTAGACCTACTAGTACTACTACTACTACTTGTTTAGCCTATTGTAAAGCATCTCGCTCCTAGGTGACCTAGGCTAGTGTAGGTCTAGCCTAGTACCTCTTAATTATAATAGTGGCTAGCTAACCCTATAATGTATCTACCTACCCATATAATTCTATGATATATGCCTATGTATTAGTTAGCACCACTCTTTCCTATCCATTAGGTCCATCCCTCTATACTTATGCCCCTGGGCTTCCTCTCCTAGCTGGGTCTATAGCCATTTGCCACTAACTCAACCTTTGGGAATACCTTCTCCACCCAAATTGACCACCTTGTTAACTCACCAAGAGTCTAATTTAGCCCAACCTAGTGCATGTTTTGTGGTAAATTTTTCCTATTCCTCTGACATAATGACAATATTACCATATTGATCACTTTGTGAACTTGTACCACCTAGTACATACCAAACTAACTTATGTCTTATTTATAAAACTTCATACATCATATACCCATGAAAATTGACCTATTTGTGTTTTCCTTAGGATCAATTCCTACTTTAGATACCCACAAAAACATAGACATCACCTAAAAGACTTGTGTTTATGAGTGTTCCTAACCACCACACTTAAATGTGATCATGTGGTTTACTTATCACTTATCCTCTTAGAACCTACCCTTTATTTTTTACCAAGTATGAAAACATAATATTTGCATGATCTCAGTTATCTCACTTTTTTATCATACTTCATTCACATGTTTATGCCTCAAGTGCCCAACCTATCACCCACCTTTATGATGTTCACATGTTATCATCAACCTCCACCTTATCAAACCCACACTTTATTCTATTTTACCTCATCAACTCCTAATTTGAGGGTGAATACCTCATCCCATAATTAATTTAGATATACCTTTGACCAATAATCCATTTTTATTATGTATCTTGTTGATTCAAAGCTACATAATAAAAAAGGTCAAAATATAGACACCAAAAATTTGCACACCATGATTCTAAATGTCAAAATTCACCTGGACCACCTTAAGACCCCCTTGGGACCAATTTGAAATTTTGACCACAAACAAAGTGTAACTATAGTTAGTTTGACCAAATGACTTAACCTACCCCTTTAGCCACTCTTTACGTTAGCTCTTGACCATCGATGACTAGGATGACCACTGATGGTCACCTTGACTATCGATAGTCAACATCCACTATCCCAAAAGCCAACATGAAAATACTTACCTTAATTTTTTTTTAAAAAGTCATCTAAATCCATGTGTGATCTATTGTATACATGATTTAAAATTAGGAAGCCCAATTAACATCTTGTTGTACCTCTTACCTATGCCTATAAAAAGAAAGGAGCGGGGAGGTAAAGTCATCTATAATTATTATCAAGAGCTTATGCATCTAGAGTTTATTTATTTGCAGGTAAATAATTATCAAAAATATAGTGATCTATCCATCACATCAGAGAGCCAACTTACCATCATCTCTCCACCAAAGTGTCAAGTACTAATAATCTATCAGAATGACACCAAAATCCACCAACCAACCAACCACCTTAGTTAATCACCAGATCAACCTCTATCAAGATAAGTATTTTTTTGATAGGAATTTAATTTATTTGTATTTCAAAATCAGCCCAACACAAAACCATCTCTTATAATCTAATTTTATGATCACATCAATCGACCATTTCCCAATCCAGACCTACACACAATAATCATTGATGGTCACCTTGACTACTGACGGTCACCTCAACCACCAATGGTCACTATGGTAGGAAATTATAGAAATATATTTCCACTTACTTACTCTTAACCAAATATAATTTTATGTCCCTACCTATTCACAGATCCCTACCTAATTTTTTAAAACACACTTGACCCATTTAGCATTAGTGTTGACTTGCTTATCGCTATATTAGTCATTTTAGTCTATTTTCTTACCAAACATTTCTTGTATTCAATTTTAGTACCTTTTGATCATTGATTTAAATAATTTATCTTTTTTTTATAAACTTAATTATTTAAAATGTGTGGATTGATATCCCCTAAGGAAGCTTTTGCTTATAAGATCTAGCTAGCACTAGGCAATATAGTGATCTATCTATGTAACCAACCATTTTATTTAGTTTTGTCTTATATGCAGGTCATCCTCCCAAGCCAAAGAGGATCTTTTCACAATCATCTAATTTAATGTTCACACAATCTAATAGGTTTATCAAATGTACCTATATTTAGTTTCTTCTTCTTCCCTTTTTGAAATATAAGCTAGAATTCACTGAAATGCTCTTATCCTTATTTATTGGATTCCCACTCTCCAATATACCTTTATATATTGTTAAATCAGAGTGTGAAGTTTCAAATTTAAATGGGATAGGTCATGTCAATGGTTTGATCACATCTTTTGGTGTGATTTTGAATTTTGAGATTGATATTTTTTGTTTGAAGTTTTCTTTTAGTTTTTATGATATGTTGTTTTAACTTTTGATTTTTTGGGGATTTTAAGATTTCCTCCTTCATATGAATTTTAAATATTATTTAATTGGTTTAAAAATTTAAATATTACACCTATACATTAAAGAGGAAAACCTATAAACCAAGATACTTAGACATTCCTATAATTTCACCTTATAAAAGATTGTGATATTGAATCCAATTTTGGTGTACTCAATAAGGAGGTGAAAATAAGGAAAGAAAAAGTAACATGAAAATGACTATTTTTCCCAAGGAATAAAAAATGAATATGGGAGGTGATGCAATAATAGACATATTCAAATATTTCATCATAAGAAAGGGTAAAACATGATTGAAATACATGTAGATATATTAAAGTAGATGTGCCATAAGGATTATAATTGAATATAGTAAAGAACATAACACTCTAAAAAAATTCCTTATCTTTCTAAGAAATACTTAGTTTGTGTTGGGAAAGAGAGCCAAAGTAAATAGGTAACATAGGAGCTAGATGATTGTGATGAAGGCTTAATTAATAAAAAAATACATTATAATGAAATTATAAAACTAGAGTTGAGACATATAAAAACTAAGGTAAGAGCCACAAGACACAAATATGTATATATATAGACAAATGGAAAAATAATAGGTAGGAGCCAAGAAGCATAAAAAAATATAAGGAAAACCCAAGAGGTTTAATAAAGTAAGATCTAAAAGGTAGAATATAAATATTGAAACCATGATGCATAATATATTAGGAAAGAGTTTAGATGGAAAATAATAAGGGATGGGTGTTTGTGAAAATGGCTTGGTTGATTCCTTAAGGTCCTACAATGCAAATCATAAAATGAAAGTCAAGAGACGTAAAAATAAGAGGTGAGAGCCATGAAGCATATAAAAGTATAGGAATAATTAATAGATAAATTAAATTAGGTAGGATCTAGAAGTTGTAAAAAATGAAAATAAGAACCATGAAGAATAATAAAGTAAGTAGGAGCCAAGAGGTGGAATAAAGGTAAGGAAAGAGCCATGAGGCATAAAAAATGTTTTAACTAAAAGTGGATTAGGGTTAAATAACCTAAGCACAACAAGATAAAATATACATAAGGGAGATATAACGTATGATAATATAAAATAGTAAATCAAATCTACTCTAGTCTTTAAAAATAGTAAAAAATTTAAATTAAAATATTTGACAGGTAATGAATTAAAATAAATAGTGAAAGTGATGAATCAAACACATACCTAGGAAGAATATTAAGATTTTGAGAGTGAAAAAGTGGTTTGAAAGTTATATATTAACTCTATGTGAAATTTAAAAACCTTACTATTAGAGAACATACTCAGTACTTATTAGTCTACTTCTTCTAAGTTTTCCTTGGGTGTATTTGGCCACCGAAGATTCCCCTATTCTATTTCTACCAAACATGTTTTGTTTCACCAAATTTGTTTTATGCTAAGTTATAAAATTTAAATTTTATTATGCAGGTGCATTATTTGATGATGTATAGTCCTATGTTGTTTTTTTATTGAAGGTTGAAAGTCTAATTTCATATATTCTTATTCTTGTGACATAAATTGACATAAATTCATACTATAAAATAAAAAATTCTATGGGTTGAGAAATTATTAGGGAGTTGCATCTACATATATCAAACATTAGAATTAAACCAACTATAGTTATATTTATTGTGTAAATGGAATACAAATCAAGGGATTTTAAATACTTGTCCATAGCTATATGATGTACCTAAATGAATATTCACATAAACATTTTTTAGGTACAAGTGGATGATGTCACAATATCTTGAAATGATGAATGATCAATGTTGGTTCAATGTGTGAGATCCATCTTAAGTATGGAAAATGATTTTATTAATGAAGGCTTGAACTTATGGAATAATTTCCATTTGATTCTTACTTGGTAATTGAATATGAATTATTTTTATAGATTGGGATCTCTAGGACATAATACACACTAAATTTGACTATGGAAATTTGTGATATTCAAAATAAAAGGCACAAAAAATTAAGTCAAGGTGGAAGGACCATAAAAATACATGAGGAAACTTTAGAAATATACCTTCAATTATTAAATTTCTCCTTGGAGAAATAGTTTTTATAAATAGGGTAAGCAACTATGAAGATAGATAAATGATCCTAAAAAACTTAAATTATTGAAAACTAAAGACATATATAAGGCTAAAATTCTAATGAGGGAGAGAGTAGTGTTGGATAGTAAATGTCCTAAAAATAACCAAATTTACAAAAGTGGATTAAGTGTGAAAAATGCACAAAATACACTATTGAAGAGGAATTTATACCAAAATGGGTGTCTACATAATGCCCCTACTTTGATGTGCATATGCAAGTGAATAAATGTACGTGTCAAAGTGTAAAATAAATAAATTGAAGAATGTATATTGACCTACCTAGGGAAAGATGGATGAATTAAATGATTTTTGAAATAGGATCCATCTAAAAAATATTGTTCTTTCTTTGAGAACTATGATATACCTAAAACTAGTGGCCAATTGCAACAAGTAGTCAATGTCATATCAATGTGAAAATATAAAGTTTTTGATTTTTTTTTGAAAAATGAACATAGGAATGAATAAACTTGGTGGTTCTCAAACCATGTTTCCATAACTTGAAAATAAAAATCTATTTTATTTATTATAAATATGAATTTTTAGAGAACCATAGACATACTATCACTTTCTTAGGGAGTTTTGAAAACCCAATCCACTTCATCAAGGAATTAGATAAATGGACCATCTCTATCTCAGTTCACTTAAATTTTCTGGACCCTTTTCCTAAATCTTAAAAAACCTTTGCTACATCATGAAATATTTTATAAATTTTAATAAACATTCATATTTGTGCTATAATCAATCATCTCAAAATAAAAATTTTAATGCATCATGTGTAATAAAATATATAGACAAAGATTTGAAAATACTTGAATTTTTTTTATAAATCACATGCATGTGACCATTGTAAAATATCATCATGTAAAATCATTGGAAATTTTATATAAATTATATGTAACCATTTATAAAATATCATCATTTAAATCTCAATAGGAAGGTTTGCATCCACATTTCAGGATGAAATAGATGGGGGAAAAATATGCCCCAATAAATGCTCTATATGCATAAGATATATACCATAGTAATAAACTTGAGGATATAGGTAAGGGTATGATTACCCCAATGGTAGAACAAGGTAGGAAAAAATAACTTCCCCCAATGTCATATATGTGCCCCTAGTATGGATAGATAAAGTAATTAGAAAAATAAATAAGTAGCATGCCCCTAAATATGCATGGTAAAAACAATGACAATGTAAGAACCCAACATAGTTATATCAAAAAAAAAATATACATGGCACCAAACATATTATATGCATGGTATGAATCCTATTAATAATCATATAATATTGCATTAATCAAATTTAAGTATGTGGTTACATATAATAATTTATCACCTAAAGACATAAGTTGTATAAGACATTATGACATGAAAAATAAAGGATCCTATGTGGATAAAGGCTAGGTAAAACATTTGCTATCATCATGCTCAAACACAAACAATTATACACAAGCAAGTAATCATACACAAAATTCTACACAACACAAAATGTAACTGTTGACGCTGGAAAGTGCACCCTACGGCAGGAAAACAGATTCCTGCCCTCTCCCCACAACATGGAAACCCCTCTCTCGCCTGTGGGACGGCAAAGCAGGAGAGGAGAGTCTCTAGGTATGGGCTAGTTCCCTCTGATGTATCTTGTTTGTTCTCGGTAGCGCAAAAATATAGGTATATAGGTATACTGGGGGGATGAAAAGAGAGAGAGAAAAAGCATGAAAACAAATAGCCTACTCTAAAAGAGGTGATACACCAAAAACAAGTTGACCTTCCACATCCACACTCAGGATCAGGGAAAAACATACATACACTCAGATCTGGCAGAAAAGACCAGGTCTCTGGGATGACAGGGAAGTTTTTATGGAAAGCACAAGAAATAGGGACTCACCAAGGTGCTGAAGAATACACACTGTAAGTGACCTCACCTGTTTTATACCTCCAAAATAGAACTCTACTCCTGGCAGCAGCAGACAGTGGCACTTTGTAGATCGCAGGTTTGCTGGTGTTGAACCTGTGAGAACATCAAGAGACAATGACTGGACACAGATTAACATTCAATGCATACATAGAAAGATCCATCCAAATAGAGGTAAAACTGTCTTTTATTGATTCAGGTGGGAAATTTGGAGAGCAATGCTCTTTACAAAAGTGGGGAAGATCCTGATAAATGAACAAGTCTGCTCATTTATAGGGAAAAGCCAAGAGGAGTCTCATTGGGAAGAGTGAAAAAACACTGTAGCTGATGTCACAATTTTGCCAAGACCATGCTTGTTGCCTCATTTTGCATGCTAGTCTTCTCCTTCGGTGGCTGGGCAGGTTTTTTCTCGTGCACTGCAAGTGATTTTTGCTGCCATCTGTTGTGGGTGGCAAATTTGCTGCCCACTGCATGGACTGTATGTAGGATTTCTGCCGACGTCAGCCGATAATCTACCGATGGTGGCAGTTTTGCCGACGTTAGCCTATGTAAGCTGCCGACGGTGACAGTTTTGCCAACGTTGGCCGATGTTAGTGGCCTCTTTTTCTCTGTCGGCGTTGTGGGCGGTGATTTTGCCACCCTATGCATTGTGTGTAGGGGGTCTCTATTTACCCGCCCGTGTTGTGGGTGGCGATTCTACCACCCTCTACATTTTGTCTGCCCTTCCTTTTTTGCTAATTGTCGAACGCCCTGGTTTTTTCCCTTCTTCTTGTGAACGTTTGAAGACTCTGCCTCTTGCTACTGTGAATGCCAACGAACTAGGCCAATGAGCCAATGCTCTGAAATGGAGCTATTGAACCCTGATGATGGACCTTGCAACCTGAAATGACTGGCCATGTAAAGCAGGTGTAGGAGGTGACCGGGATTTTGCCTGAGGGGCAAAATTGGGTCAACAAATTGGTGACTCACAGGGTAAGCGTGCCTGCTATGCTTAGAACCCAGTTGCCTCTGAATATCCATTGGGTGCAGAGTTGGATGGTAACTTTGAAGAGAGTTCACAACAACTTTGAAGATCCCAGAATCAAATACATAGAATTTACCTCTAGACAAAGGGAAACACACAAAACTAAAAACAACTACCTGTGCAACTGCACTTAGGGAAAATAGGGAAAACAACTAAAAGCAAATTATTATATACAGTTAACCAGGAATGTTTGCATCCCTCCTGGATCGAAAGGAAAATTTCTTAAGTCCCCTTTCTGGCAAAGAGACTTATCATGACAGGCAAGTAGCTAAAATAAAAAGAGAGATGGTGACTTGCTCTTCTTCCCTATCACCTGAGTTGGCTGGGAACCGAGGCGATTGAAATCAAACATGCCTCCAATATATACGTACTCTGATTGTTCCAGGAGGCCTGTTAGATGCTAGTCCTTGAAATTGGTGCCCCTCACCAAGAAATCAATTGCTACCCGGTTTATCACTGTAAGTCTTCTGATCTGCACAATTCTTCTGCAATGTATCATGGTCTGATTTGTTTCCCTCTACTTCGCTAAAAACTCTGTCAGACTCATCCTCTGTTTCCTCTTGGCCTTCTTGAAGAAGGGTGAATGTGGTAATGTCCAAAAGGGGCTCACAAAATGATTGTTCATCCCATAGAACATCACTTATCTGTTTAAAGTTTAGTTCTTCAAGGTATTCCTCCATGAAGATAGACTTCTCCTTTTCCTCTTTACTGATCAGGTTCTCTAGATTTTCAAAAATATTCTCTTGATCCTCCTCTAACTCAGGTTCTTCCATGTAGTCATCCTCATCAATACAGTAAGGAAGTTCATCGAACAGAGGAGAAGAGGGCTTACCACGCATTTGTTCTTCTTCAAATTGCTAGAACATCTGCATATACGCAAGGCCTGCATCTTCTCTACTGCTGATAAGGTCTTTACAAGGAGCATCAATGATGATTTCTTCTTCGATGTCGTTCATGACAACCTCCTGAAGGACTGTAGATTGGATCTTTTGTTCCTCTCCTACCTCTTGCAAAATAGGGTCTTCCTCGAGAAGGGATGAAGTGGAGAAAATATGTGGGAGAGGGGGCAGCCCTTGAGCTAGAATCAAACGATTCTCCTCCCTCCACTTGATCAGCACTTCATCAATATCAGGGACAGCCTGATAACTCTCTTGGAAATGTGTAGGTGGGGTGTGTTCAGGCATGGAATATGCTATTTGGTCTGAACCGTCCAACACACATTGACTGAGGGAAAACTCTCTGAATTCCAAATCTGCTATTCTCTTACCCAGATCTTCTTGGAAAAGCTTTTCTTGGAGGCTGCCAGTATCATCATAGGCAGGCACAACTTCAGCTTCTTCAAGGTTTAGAGAAAAACCTTGCTTTTCTTCTTTTTCTTTGCTGCCCCATGATTCCACTGTCTTCCCCCAATTTAGGATCCCTAAATTTGAATTCTACTCCTATGAACACGCATCAACTTTGTTCTCCACGAGGTCCTGAGGCTCTTCCACAAGGTCTAAAAAAATTAACTCCCTTTCAAGGAGTAGCTTCATCCTAGCCTCTAAGTTTTCAATTTGTCTAGCTAGGTTTTCTTGGAAGAGTCTTTCTTGGAGGTGGCTAGCATGATCTTCTTCAAAGCTCTGAGCTAGTCCTTGACATTCTTTCCTCCAACTTGGAATTTGCACATCGTGCTAGAAAACTTGGGGAGGCTGAGGAATGTGAGGAAAACATTGTTGGTGCATTGGAGGAGCCTCCAGAAGAGGGACGTGCTGGCTGGTGGTATTATTCTTAATGGAAGAACCCTGATCTAAGGAGTTGAAAAGATTGATCTCCATAGGAAGTTGCTCTGATGCCATTTGGTGTTGGCAAGCCAGGTGCACGAGATTCGGAGTAGATGTATTTGATGAGTTTGAGTGAGCAAGTGCAATTTGGTAAAACGGATTTGGTGCAAAAGAGGGAGTTTTCTTCAGGGTAGGAGGGGGCACGCAAGGCTGGCTGCCTTGAAAAGATGGATTTCTCCATTTTGGCACCTCTTCCTTCATGGATTGTATGGCTTGTGCTTTCTTAAACAAGCACTCCTCTTTATGCATTAGCTCCTCCTGATACTTGTGTTGCTCTTCCAATCTATTGATTTCTTTTGTCTGCTTCTCAAATTCCAATGCCACCTCCCTTATAGTTGCAGGGCAACTAGGAGAGCTACTTGAGGGGATTCCATAAATATTTTGAGTCTGATCGATATTATATGAAGGGGAACAAAATCCATGATTTTGTGCAAAAGAAGTATACATACAAGGAAATTTTTTGGATTTTTGAAGGCACCACGCTGCTTAACCAGTGGATCTAACTCAGAGTCTCCAGATGCTGAAGAAACTTGATTTGTTGTAACAGGACCAGCATCAATCCTAAAACCTTACTACATTATAAAGACTTGAGGTCCCACCGGGCGTGCCAAAACTATTGACGCGCACGGTGTTGTATTGGTGGTTCCTCTACTGTAATAGGATTAGTGAGTAACCCTGCAACTTTTCTGATTAAAAACTTGGACTCCCACTAGGCATGCCAAAACTGTTGACGCGCACAGTGTTGTATTGGTCATTCCTCTACTATAATAGGATCAGTGAGTAACCCTGCAAATTTTTTGATTAAAAACTTGGAGTCCCACCGGGAATGCCAGAACTATTGACGCTAGAAAGTGCACCCTGCGATAGGAAAACAGATTCCTACCCTCTCCCCGCAACATGGAAACCCCTCTCTCACCTGTGGGATGGTGAAGCAGGAGAGGAGAGTCTCTAGGTATGGGCTAGTTCCCTCTGATGTATCTTGTTTGTTCTCAATAGCACAAAAATATAGGTATATAGGTATACTGGGGGGGATGAAAAGAGAGAGAGAGAGAAAAAGCATGAAAATAAACAGCCTACTCTAAAAGAGGTGATACACCAAAAAGAGGTTGACCTTCCACATCCACACTCAGGATCAGGGAAAAACATACATACACTCAGATCTGGCAGAAAAGACTAGGTCTCTGGGATGACAGGGAGGTTCTTATGGAAAGCATAAGAAATAGGGACTCACCAAGGTGCTGAAGAATACACACTATAAGTGACCTCACTTGTTTTATACCTCCAAAATAGAACTCTACTCTTGGCAGCAGCAGATAGTGGCACTTTGTAGATTGCAGGTTTGCTGGTGTTGAACCTGTGAAAGCATCAAGAGACAATGACTGGACATAGATTAACATTCAATGCATACATAGAAAGATCCATCCAAATAGAGGTAAAACTGTCTTTTATTGATTCAGGTGGGAAATTTGGAGAGCAGTGCTCTTTAAAAAAGTGGGGAAGATCCTGATAAATGAACAAGTCTGCTCATTTATAGGGAAAAGCCAAGAGGAGTCTCATTGGGAAGAGTGAAAAAACACTGTAGCTGATGTCACAATTTTGCCAAGACCATGCTTGTTGCCTCGTTTTACATGTTATTCTTCTCCTTCGGCGACTGGGTGGGTTTTTTCTCTTGCACTGCAAGTGATTTTTGCTGCCATCTATTGTGGGCAGCGAATTTGCCACCCGTTGCATGGACTGTATGTAGGATTTCTGCCGACGTCGGCCGATAATCTACTGACGGCGGTAGTTTTGCCAACGTTGGCCTATGTAAGCTACCGATGGTGGCAATTTTGCCGACGTCGGCCGATGTTAGTGGCCTCTTTTTCTCCGCCAGCATTGTGGGCGGTGATTTTGCCACCCTCTACATTGCATGTAGGGGGTCTCTGTTTACCCGCCCGTGTTGTGGGCGGCGATTATACCACCCTCTGCATTTTGTCTGCCCTTCCTTTTTTGCTAAGTGTCGAATGCCTCAGTTTTTTCACTTCTTCTTGTGAACATTTGAAGACTCTGCCTCTTGCTACTGTGAATGCCAACAAACTAGGCCAATGAGCCAATGCTCTGAAACGGAGCTGTTGAACCCTGATGATGGACCTTGCAACCTGAAATGACTGGCCATGTAAAGCAGGTGTAGGAGGTGACTGGGATTTTGCTTGAGGGGAAAAATTGGGTCAATAGTAACCAATGTAATAACCATATGAAAACATAAAATGTAGATATCCATGTAACACACTAGATTTAGGTAGTTGCACGATATGTATAATTAATGTAAAAGGATAAATATGATAAATGGAAAGAAATAAAGACATCGTCATAGAATTTTTACTATATAGAGATGCCTCTAAGGTAATGTATATTTATCATACCTCTAGGGTATGGGCAAGAAAGTATCCATGAAATATGTGAAATTACATAACCATATATATATATATATATATATATATATATATATATATATAATTTTAATCTTTCATTTCACCCACTCAAAAAAATACCATGAAGAACACCCGTGAAAAACCTCTACCATAGGAATATAAAAATAATATATATCAATAAATAAATATACCTTTTATTTATAATGGTTTTGAATTTTATAGGTTTCATACAAGAATAATAAGGTTAAGGGGTGAAAATAAGGAGAATCCTATAAATATTAATTGAACAAAAATATAATCTAAAGGGAAAAAATAAGAAATAGATGAAAATAGGTAGGACAAAGGAAAAAATCAAGAATAAGAATAAGAATTGGAGATTAAAAAAACCTATAACATCCTTATAAACCAATGCATTATATAGAATTGAATGACTTGATATATATCTTATAATCATCGAAAAATATGCATAAGTATTTATAATTTGATAAACAATCAAAGGGAAAGGCCAATGCAACATAGAAAACAACACAAACTAAGTGATTAGAATAATTTTGAGGAAAAATAGAAGGTAAACACTATCGGAGTTGTCACCAGAATCTGGATAATGTGAATGCAATGGAGACGTGATCACACGAGATGAAGCAAGTGCACACCACATAGATGCTAAAGCAATTTGAAATTATACAAGAAGATAAATTGCACAAGACAAAATGGAGAAAACCAAAATTTGATTAACATGAGATGGCCAAAGGAAGAATACATATAGGAGAGCATGTAAGTAACTCCTCCACAAAAGGTGGTCAAGGCACCCCAAGAATAGACTGTAACTCCTCCATGAAAGGTGGTAACAAGGTGCTAAGAATAGACAAGTAACTCCCATCAAGGGAGTTACTTATGACATTCTTATGACACCTATGACACATCTATGACACACATCTCCACATAAGCTAGCCTATCCCACAAATGTAGGAAAACTCTATCTATGCACAAAATAATTTCTCTAATTGAATAATAGGGAAAAATAAAAACCTACACTAATACCCCCCATAAGCGCAGCTTAGGTGGGAAGTGTGGAAATATAAAATGGGTCCTGGTAACTAGGATTGATGAGGTACCCATGTAAAAATGCAATCTCCCATAAGATAGAGAAAAGGAGAAAAAATGTAAAAAAAAACTCCCCCCCAAAAGAGAGACATAAAAGAAAGGAAGAGGCTAGTGCCCCCCCAGAAGATGATGCTACTATAGATGTGGACCACACCCCAAGAAGATCTCATAGATGAATGAATTTGCTCTTAGTGAAAGGTTTGGTGAAGATGTCTATAACCTGCTCAGAAGACTAGCAAAATATCAAGTCAATGACCTGATTATGAATAAGCTCCCAAATGAAATGCATGTGAATCTATATGTGCTTGGTCTGCTGGTGCTGAACTAGATTCTTAAAATTTTGAATGGTACTCTGGTTGTCACAATAAATTATGGTGAGCTGCCTGATAGGAATGCCAAACTTAGAAAGAATCCCCTAAAGCCAAATAGCCTCAATAGCTACATTAACAGCTCCCTTGTCCTCTACCTCTATGGATAATATAGCAATAGCATTCTACTTCTTGCTAGACCAACTGATAGGACTAGAACCTCAAGAGAAATAGTAACCATAAGTGGACTTGTGAGTTTGTGAATTGGCAGCCCAGTCTAAATCTATATATCCAACCAAGTCAATCTCTATGCCAAATTATAATGAATCCTATATCTATGTGAAACCTATATGTAATGCAAGATCCTCTTAGTTGCTTTCCAATGTAGCTCATGAGGTTCTTGCATAAACTTGGAGACAAGTCCCACTATATATGATATATCGAGCCTGATGTGAGTCAAGTAGATGAGACTACCAACAAGTTGTCGATACTGAGTGGCATGAACCAATGGTGAAGAATAGTCAACCTCAAGCTTGACTCTTGATAGAATGGGAGTCAGAGATGGCTTGAAATTAGCCATGTGAAATTGATCCAATAAGTCAAGAGCATACTTAGGCTGTGCAAAAGAAATCCCTAAATTTGACTATAAGATCTTGATGCTAAGGAAGTATTGCAACAAACCTAAGTTTATCATGTCAAATCTATCCTGGAGAGATGCCTTCACCACTGTAATAGCCGATGAAGAACTCTTAGTGATCAAAAGGTCATCAACATATAGAACCAAAATTAGGAGAGAATATTCTTGCTGTAAGAAGTAGACATTGGGGTCAGAATGGCACCTAGTGAAACCCATTTTGAAAAGGAAGGAATCCATCTTGGCATACCAAGCCCAAGGGGCCTGTTTGAGGCCATAGATAGATTTCTTAAGTCTGCATACTAAGGAAAAATCTTGAACAAATCTTGGTGGCTGCTTCATGTAGATCTCCTCCTCTAGGTCTCTTTAAAGAAAGGCACTCTTCACATCCATTTGATGCACATCCCAACCATGTGTTGTGGCAATAGCCAAGGTGAGTCAGATAGAAGTCATCTTTGCAACAGGTGCAAAGGTCTCTAAATAGTCAATGCCTAGCACCTATGAGAAACCCTTGGTGACCAATCATGCCTTATACTTATCAACTGACCCATCTGTTGCAAACTTGATTTGATATATCCACCTACATCAAACCATCTTTCTTCCCTTAGGAAGTGAATTCAAGTCCCAAGTGTGATTTTTGATTAAGGAAGAATATTCTTCCTCCATAGCATTATCCCACTTAGGTACCCTTGATGCCTCTCAAAAAGTCTATGGATCTGAAACTGAAGCAAAGAAGGCATGTGAATCTCTCTAAAAATCCCCCCTAGTACGCTGTCATCTGTGATATCTCCTGCCCAAGTGCTAGCACTCTCAAGTTTCTGTCTGGCCCAGAGTGGCCCAAAAATGGGTGAGTTAGGTGCTAACTCCTCATCCTATGACTGACTAGAGGTGGATGACATGGCATCACTGTCCTCGATGTCTAAACTTGAAGAATAAGAAGATGTCTCTGGCTCAGGAACCTCCTGTGGCTGATCTAAATCTAATGAGAAATCATCATGAAGAAGTAGATCCAATGAGGGAGAAGAAGTGTCAAGTGTTGAGTCTCTAAGACTCTTCTGAAAATGGACACTTCTATCGATGAACAACTCATGAGTGATTGGATCTAGAAGGTGATACCCCTTAATACCATCTAAATATCCTACAAAGATGTAAGGCTTAGAATGACATTCCATAGCTTTGCATTTCTTCTTCGATATGTGGGCCATGGTTGGGGATCTGAAAACCCTAAGGTTCTCAACATTAGGTTTCCTTTTATGCCAAGCTTTAAAGTGTGTTATCCCTTTCAAAGCTTTGTGAGGAACCCTGTTTTGAATGTAGTAAGTACAATTGATGGCTTCAGCCCAGTACTGTGGTGCTAAGGATTTAGAGTGAATCATACAGCTACCCATCTCTTTCAAGAACCTATTTTTGTGTTCTGCCACCCCATTCTATGAAGGACTGTAAGTGACTGTGTACTACAAATCAATCCCCTCTATGGTTCAAAACTACTCAATCCTAATGCTGAGATACTCCACTCCATTATCAGTTCAAAGAACCTTGATGGATTTCTCACTCTGTTTCTCAACAAGAGCCTTGAAGTCTAGAAAATTTTCAAACACTTTAGAATTTTGTTTGAGAAAATATATCCAAGTGTACCTAGAGAAATCATCAATGAAAATGAGGATGTACTTGGCCCTTGTGAAAGATGGTCTGGGAAAGGGTCCTGATACATCATTATGGACTAACTCCAAAGATTGTGAAGCCCTCCAAGTTTTGCCTTTGTCAAATTTTGCTTTAGGATGCTTCCCAAGGGAGCACCCCTCGTAAAGTCCTTTTGAGAATTAGACACGAGGCAAGCCAATAACCATGTCATGTTTACAAAGTTGCTCATGGTAGCGGTAGTTAAGGTGGCCAAACCACTCATGCCATAATTTGCTAACTCCATCTAAATGAGTCAAAAATGCTATTGGAGAAGAATCAGGTGCAAAATGTGAGAAGGTGTATAACCTTACTTGGTGATCTACCCTACCCACTGCCATTGTAGTATCACTATGCAATTCCCTGATAGCCACTAAATCTGGTGAAAACTCAACTCTCATGCCCCAACCAATGTGAGTGATTTGGTACACTAATAGGAGATTGGTTGAAAGAGAAGGAACACTTAGAACATTATTGAATGTTCCTCCTTCCATTTAACTGACCCTCTCCCTATAATAGAAACTAATTGGTCATCACCCAAACTAATTGAAGTCATGGTACAAGGCTCTAAAGATGAAAACTCAACTAGTGAAGAGCCCATGTGGTGAGAAGAACCCAAATCAATGACCCATGATGTTGTATAAGATGTCGTTGCTACAAGGGCCTTGCCCTTTTATTTTTCCTTACCCTTTCCTTTTGCCTTGGTAGAATCTTGGGTAGATGAATTTTGCTTGATGGACTCAAGAACACCTATGTTGTGCTTCTCTAGAAGATGAGTTAGGTGATCTATTTGTTTCTTCATGCATTTGTGTTCATCATGCCCTATATTTTTATAATAGGCACACTTAACCTTCTCTTTCTTAGGTTTAGCATTGGAGGAGGAAGACTCAATGTTGTTTTTGGTAGGATTATTGTTTTCTTTCTTCTTCTCCTAGTCTTTGTTCTTTTTTTTCTCCTCCTTTGTTGAAGTCTTATCCTTACCATTTCTAGATATCAAAGCTTGGAGTTGATTATACTTCATTGTGCCCATTTAAATTGGCTTGTTTTGCTCCCTAGTCAAGTCAGCAATGAATGAATCCAAAGAAGGCATTTTCCATGTAGTGCCAAGGGCAATTTTTGTGGCATGGAAAGTGGAGACAAAGACTGAATAGCTTGGACCTAGCTTTGTGAGAATAGAAAGGATGAGTTGATCATATTTCTTCTCTATCTTTCATTATTTCAATTACAATTTAAGGGCCTTAAACTTAGTGAAGAAGTCCTTTAGGGTGTCAAAGTTTCTAGGACTTAGACTTATGAGTTCGTTTTTGAGCTCATGACCTCTAATCTCATCAAGCTTCCCAAATAAGAGTTCTAAGGTGTCTCGTATGTCTTTGGGAGTCTTGGAGGTTTCTAAATGGAAGATAAGTTTTGGAGACATAGACAATCTTAGTAATCCATAGGCTTCATCACTACGGTTGTACCACTTGACCTTTTTAGCATCAGTGTTGGGTTCTACTTCAGTACCCATGGTGATCCTATATAACCCTTTGCTTCTAAGAATGATTGAAATTTTAACCTTCCATTCATGATAGTTGAAGGGTATTAGGGGTTTAAGTTGAAAATAATCTATTTTAAGCTAAATTTAGGTGAAGTTGTGTTGATTGCAAGTTGTGAAATTATGCAGAAAGGAGAATGAAATAAAATATTTACAAGTTGTGAAAAGCAATCACACCTCCCCAAAATGTTGAGCCCCCCCCCAAATATGCAAGTTCAAACTCAAAATACATTAGGCTTAGTTGAGAATGCGTCTTAGAGCAATTAGTGCAAGACTTAAGCAAATAGGATGTCAGACTCAGCCGAAAATGTGTCCTGGGAGACCTAAATTTTTGGTACTTTATAAACTAGTTTTTTAAAATAAATAACAAGCCTAGATTGTGGAGAATTTAATTACAAACACTTTTTTAAAAAATGGCACCCAAATCTGAGCTACTGTTTGCAAGATATTAAAGATTCAATTTTCTCGTAAACTAGTGTTTTTGCAAAAAAAAGCACTAAAACATTAAAAAAATGCCTATTTTGAGAGAGAAAGTGGCCTTCCAATCACCTTTTGGATTCAACACGGAGCAAGGAATTCAAAGGAGGTATTTGTGAGGAGGAATTGGCCTCTTGCCATCCTGGGCCTCACCCTTCATCTTCGACAGGCGAAGATACAAGTTTAAATTAAAACCCTCAAAATTTCAAATTGTCTAAAATACTTAATATTCAGTCAAATTGACTGATTTTTTTTAACAAGTCAATTTTAACTAAAAAATTAAAGTAACAGATAGAATGAAACTATTGGTCAAGTATCAAAGGGCCCACAAGGGATGCCAAACAAGGAGAGGGCACCATTTTCAAGAAAAAAATAGGCTGGCAAAATTATCTTACAAAAAAAGGCACAATTCTGATTTTGTTGGGCAAACAAATATTGAATCTGTAGACCTCTCAACGTACAATAGCAAGTGACAAGGTTTTAATTTCAATGCACAACAGGTCTGGGAGAATTTTCTCACCAGAATAAGACCAGAATTTTTCTCACCAGAATAAGGTGTAGGAAATGGAAATGGATGCCAAGCTGCTGGAAAAGGATGCCAGGCTGCTAGAAATAGATGCCAAGCTATTGGAAATGGATGCCAAGCTGCTGGAAATGGACACCAACCTGCTGGAAAAGAATGCCAAGCTGTTGATATTTCCACAAATTGCCTTGCTGAAGCCACAACAGATATATACAAGATGTCTTGGCAAATTTTAACTCAAAAGGAATTTTTTTAACAAGTTTCTGTATGGATTTGAATGAGTTTTCAAGAAACTCTACCAAAACTCTCAAATGCAATGGAGTTAAACAAAAAAACTACTAAGAAAGCAAAGTAAGAATTTCAGAATAAACTAATAGTATAACTAGACTCACGATTACCGGAGTGGCTCTAATACCATATCAGAGTTGTTGCTAGAATCTGGATAATGTGAATGCAATGGAGATGTGATCACATGAGATGAAGCAAGTGCACACCACATAGATGCTAAAGCCATTTGAAATTATATGAGAAGATAAATTGCACAAGACAAAATGGAGAAAACCAAAATTTGATTAACATGATATGGCCAAAGTGAAGAATACATATAGGAGAGCACATAAGTAACTCCTCCACAAAAGGTGGTCAAGGCACCCTAAGAATAGACTTTAACTCCTCCATGAAAGGTGGTGACAAGGTGCTAAGAATAGAGAAGTAAATCCCATCAAGGGAGTTACTTATGACATTCTTATGACACCTATGACACATCTATGACACACATCTCCACATAAGCTAGCCTATCCCACAAATTTAGGAAAACTCCATGTATGCACAAAATAATTTTCCTAATTAAATAATAGGGAAAAATAAAAACCTACACTAATAAACACTAAGGTGTCAAGTCTAGTATAACAATGAAATAAAATTCAATGGAGGAAATCATAATAAATACATGACATATAGATGATCCTTACAATGTATCATGAAAAAATAAAACTACTTATTGGAGTAATAATAACTAATATTAAAATTAGTTGGATGTGAGAATAACTAGAATAATACTAGCAAATGTGTGTCATAAGAAACCCACGAATGATCAAAGTCTTTTGTTTCTTCTTACATTATTTGGAAAATTAAAATGGATGGAACAAAACATAACCCAAAGTATCCACCTTATTTCAAATAACGATTAAACAATCAAGGTAATTATCTTGTAGTGACGATTGGTTTAGATTATGGAAATCAACATATATATGAATTTATTCATTCCTTTTCCTCATAGAAATGATGTTAGTTATCCACATTTAGTGATGTATAGGAAAGATGATTCTATCATTTATCGTCTTTTGTATCTTAGCAAGGATGGTACCTAAGATTTTAGGATTGTATTATCGTTGATTTTCTTGTGAGGCAGTGACCCAAATTTTAGAAGAATATCATGCTAAACTTCCTTGGGTTAGAAAGATTTCAAATCAACATATGAAAATGAAAACACATCAATTTACTACTATAGAATTGTCATAAACTTCTTTCTTTCCTTTAATGAGAAACATTTCCTAATTTTTATCATTTTGGGATCATCTTCTATTCCTAGATTAAATTGCTCAACTTCTACTGATGAATCTGATTCAAATTATTGTCATTTGATAAAGTGATCAGGTTTATAGAAGAGTCTCTCCAAAGAAACCAATCTTTGGGAATATTATTTCCTTTCATCTATAAAATTTCTTCATGAATTCCCTCATTCACCTCAGAGATTGATTCTCAAAGAGTAGAGTCACTCCCCTCAAAGTATAATTCACTAAAATTTTCTACCTTCTCCAAACAGGTAATAACTTGCTCATTACTATTAAAAACTTGTTAACGATTGTCATTGTTAGGAACACTGGGTCTAAGTACCAATTCAATGATATACTTAGTTCCTTGGAAATCCTTGTGAGGAATTAGGAGGGTGGCTGAAAAGGCCAACAAATCTACATTTTTTTTGTATTATCTTAGGACCACTAATATATCAAAAGCATCAAAATATTCAATGTAATCCCAAACATGATTATGATAATGCCTTAGACTTTCATTCTTTATTTGATACAAATTTTTGACTTGGTAGATGACTAATTTAACATCACCTCAAACATGGAGATTTTTAATTCCTTTCTTTTGTGCAACATCCATCCCTAACAACAAGTCTTCATATTTAGTAGTATTGTTAGTATTATCAAATTACAAATTGAAATAAAAAAGAAACATATTTCCATTTGGAGATATGAGGATTATACTAGCTCTATATCTAATTGAAGAGCAATGAAAGTCTAAACATCATTTGAACATTTTAATTTGATAGTCTCAAAATCTAAAATTACTTCATCTGAAGAGGGTGATTCATCTACTTCCTGACCTTCATTTGAAACATCATTCATGATACTATATCCTCATCTATGGTCAAGAAATAAGTGCCCATTCTAGAGGTTTTAAAAATAATTTAAGCTTTTGGATCCTCAGTCTTTGTCATAGTATATTTCACTTGCTTCTCTGGATGAAGTTTTCATATAAGACCTTTGATAGGAATTCTAGCCTCAGACCAATCCATGTTGATTTTACCATAAATATCTTTGGAGAATATTTATCCCAATAAAGCTTCATATGAGGCAGGAACATCAGCCACAAGAACCATCATCTTTATCTTTTTCTTTAAAAAAATGGAAAATGCAAATTGTGTGTCTTTGATTTGACCTATGAGGGGTACTTGCTTAGTTTCCATTAAAAATCAATGGGAAAAAGTCTATATTATATTAACCCCAAGGTAGTCATTTCTTTGGCTAACATCACACTATCAGAAGTACCTAAATCAATGATACAATTACTAATCTTATAACCATTTGTAAATAGGGAAACATAAAAAGGATCTATTTTTTTAGAGATGGATGAAGGAATTACAACCAAGTTATTTTACTTAGGCTTTAGTTTAGGGTTAATAGGTGTACTTTTAGATGAAACCTAATTGAAATTGGCTCCCTTGCTCTTAATAAAATTAACCAATCTTTCAAATTAATCATGATTATATTGGAGGTATTTAACCTCATATATTTGAATTTTTATCTTCCTAACATGGTCTATGATATCAAAATCTAGTAGGGCAGCTAAGGAAGATGAGGCATTTTCATTTTTAGGTTATGGGTTTTGGGCACTACATCTAGACATAGAATGATAAGAAGTAGAATGATGGGGTGTACGCACTTATTTATCCCCCACTATGTCCTTTATTTGAACTAGAAAATGAGGTCCTTTTTTGGTAATCATAGCCTCTTCACATGGTACATCCTTGGATTTAATTTTATCAACCTTCTATTATTGATTTAGCTAGCTTTAATAATGTGTGAAGATGGCATAAGATTCATTGTGTGTATCTTCCTCTTGTTTAGATTCTTCTTCTTCAAAGTTTAAAAGCTTGATATCAGAGTCCCTAGCTTTTCCTTCATCTCCTATGAAGGGATTAACATCATCGTATGGAGCATGTTATAGCTCTAGAAGATCATCATTTTTAGGTTCTAATAAGTTTACTACTGCAGTGGTGCCTCCAATGCAATCCTTGCTTGCAGTGGATGAAGCTTATTTTGATTTTGATTCCTTGTAGTATTTTTAGAATAATTAGAAGAATTTGGGTATGTTCTTCTTGGATTATCTTTGTATGAAGGAAAGGACATACCTTGAGACATTTGCTTCTTGAGTGATATAAATTCATTTGCCAGCTTTTAACCATAGGATCTGTGGTGCTAGTAGAAGGTGAAGTTGAAGAGGATTGACCTTTATGCTTGATTGAATCCTTTATCACTTTTAATTCCAAGATCAAATCATATTATAATTAAATATCCAAAATTGAATAGATTTAATAATAGTTAGGGATTATCTTCATAAAATAAACCTAACCTTCAGTAACTAAGAATTAATAAAGAATCACTTCAAGTTCTCAGGTGTTAGTTGTGCAATAGTGGGATCTTGTTCCTCAGCTTATTAAACTTTGCCACAAACTCATGCATGGGATCATGTAATTCTTTATACATTTTTGTGAGTTGAGATAACAAGGCATGACCATATTTTTTTGGCTTGAATCTTGCCTCGAACTTAGTTTTAAGTGTTTCCCAACTTGTAATGGTTCTTATTGTAAGATGGTTAAACCAATCGGCAACAATGCCTTCGAGTGTTTCTATAAACAATCATATAGAAAAATATTCATGTTCCACTCCTATAACTTTGTATGTAATATAAAATGTAGTAATATGTTCATGCATATCTTGCTTACCATCACCATAGAACTTGGGTAAATATTTTCATAAACCATGAGGTAGTTCATGGGATGGTGGTGTCAAATTCAATGGACCAAAAGTAGTTCCACATAGACCTTGAGCAGCCATTTTGTGTAGGTTGTATGGAGGAATAAGAAATCTTTGTAGAGGTAAAATAGGCAAAGCCCTATGAACATTAGAATCTTCCCCTGGTATAGGATATCTAGTATTGGTAGGAGGAAAACTTATGATATGATGAGGAGGTGATCTTATACGTGCTAGAAAAAGATCAAAGTTATGCTCTTATAATAACTAAAATATAGGATCAATGTGTCCTACTTCCCTTTTACTATGGGTGTAACTCTATTCTACCAGATCATGGACTTATCCTAAAAATGAAAGATATTAGCAACAACTAAATAATAACAAATATAAGGTACTAGTTTAGTTTCAACTGAATGAGTGTAGCTCTTAGTTGTGTGTTCATCCCTAGTAGAGTCACCAAAAACTATTGGGTGAATATTTTCTCATCGATAAAATGGTACTTTTAATGATAGTATGATGAGATTAAATACCTCCTCAAGGAAAGGGGAGGCACCTTTTTTATTGCTAATTAAAACAATGAGCAATTAATTATACTTATTTACACTAATTTATCATGTAGCTATTTCCATATCATCCAATTCTCTTTTTTTAGAATTTATGTCTACTTACAAACTTATGTTATAATCCCTTTGATCCTTACAATGTATCATGAAAACATAAAACTACTTATTGGATCAATAATAACTGATATTTAGATTAGTTAGACAAGAGAATAACTAGAATGATACCAGAAAAATGTGTCACAACAAACCCATGAAGGATCAAAGTCCTTTGTTGCTTCTTAAATTATTTAGAAAATTAAAATGGATAAAATAAATCACAGCCCAAAATCTCCACCTTATTTCTAATAAATATTAAAAAATCAAAATAAGTAAATTGTATCCCAAAGTCTTTAATGTCACTCCCAATCTTGAACACAAAACACAAATCTAGAGATGATATTGTAGCTCAAAGACTTCAAAATTAGATTTCTGTCACTTTCTAGTTTAAGTAGATTCGCACCATAATTCGATAAAATGAACAATAAAATGCAATGGAAACGATGTAAGAACATTCCTAAAACACCACAAGATTATTTCAACACAAAGATTAAATGGACACTTCATTTTCTTCTATTTGATTAAATAAAGATTTACAATTTGAACACAAAGTTTCAAAGTTGCTTCTCAAAAAATTAAAGTTTCTATTCAGTATCCAAAAGATCCATTTATAAAAGAGCATCCTCTTATTTGTAGAGAGGAACAATTAACAAAAATAGGGAAATCCTAACTACCTTGACCTATTCTTAGATAGAGTTTGATTTTTCTTAGGACTCTATAATTTTTCTACATGTAAATTACCTACAACAAAACTACATACATATATTTTTTTAAAATAATCTAAGTGTCTGAAGACACATAAATTTCTTAATTTTTATTCTTCTCCAGGTAGGCTTCATATATCTTCAGGGCTGCTTGAACCTCATTATTATCTAGCCCTAATGTGATTCTAGAGATGGCTAGGACTCTTGTGATGGATTCCACTAAGTTGACAAGTACACCTTTTATTTTATTCAATATCCTCCATAATTTATCTATAATCACTTCGAACTCAACTAGCTTGTCAATGGATTCTAATGTGAATGTTCCTATTTTGACTTCAGTGCAGACCAAAGAAGTGAATGCTTGAACAAATATTTTTGTAGGAAGTATTTTTTGAGTGTCATTCATCACCTGGTAAGGAATTTCCCCAATCTTTTTTGTAAGTTCCATCCCCTTATCAGTGCACATGTCTTGGGATTCTTCAAGATCCTTGATCATGTTATGGAGGGTTTATTTTTTATTCTTCATTATCTCCCTATATTCTAAAAACATCTTCCTTTTTGGAATTACTTTTTACTCAACCAAAAGTTCCAACTTGAGTTGATGCAGTTGGGTCCACGTATGGATGTCATTATTTGTTAACTACAAGTCTTGAGAGAGTGTATCAACTAATTAGTGCATTTCTATCTTCACATCACTCAAGTTATTAGAAAGCTCAATAATAGAACATATCCATTAAGCACCTTGTGTTAACAGCCTTTCTATCTAGGCACTAACTACCTAACCTTGTGACCCAATCTTCTTTACCTATTGAATAGCTTTTTTAGTATCCTCGCTCTTAACATGCCATACTAGTTTACAATATTGAGTAATTTTTAATATAACTAAGGTTAATTATTCTACCTAAACCTTAATCTTATCCTTTATCACCTTATTCATGTCATATCTCTCAAGTAAGGATGCCATTGTTACCTACATATCTTCTTTTGCACCTTCATATGTTTATTTACCAAGATCTATCTATCCAGTTACATAGTTGGATGCTTGGATATTTTCAATATTTTTATCTTCTAGTGGCTCTACAACCTCAACATACTTATTACTAGATGAATAAAAAATTACCCTTGATATTAATTTGGCCTTCTTTGATGATTTAGGCTTCAATAGAACTATTTGTCCAAAGTCAAAATCATCTGGTGACATAACTTGATTTTTCCTCTTTGGCATTTGAGATATCAACCAAAGGGGAAGGGTAGATGAATATTCATGTGAAGATGATGCCAAGGATTGAGATTATGGAAGAGGATCAATGGTTTTTGAGGTGAGTGGAGTAGAAGGTGGAATGAAGGTATCCAGTAATGGATTAGATACCAATAGAGTGGTGGTAATAATAGGTGGTATTTAGGTCAGTATGATAGAAAATTTTATTCCCACTAACACATTAGGAATGGAAATGGATGAGAATTTAGTTGCCAATTTGGAATATGAATCAGACATTAACTTATCAATGTCATATTGGATAATGTATAGATTGGAAGGGGATCCTAAATATTTTTTAGGACTAGGTAAATAAGAAAGATACCTAAATACTTGGTCTAGAGTGCCATGAGTAGGAACTTGAAAGAGTGTGTCACTAGTTGGTGAGGAAGGAGATGAATAAATAAACTGAAGGGGAACTATAGAAGAAATTAATATAGGAGTGAGTAGGGGAAGATAAGAAGATGATACCTATGGAGCCTCAACTTGAGAAGTCACTGGATGTACTAGTGCTTCTCCCATGGTAGGATTTTATTCTACATTTGCCTAAAAGCATTTCCCCTCTACATTGATACCCTTGTATTTGCCTTTGCTTTTGAAAAAAAATTTCATCTTTTTTTGTAGAGGATTAAGTATATTCCTTATTTTTTTTTCTTATCTCTTCTCACTTTATGGAAGTTTCTTCATCATATTCCTCCTTTGATCTAGTCTTGAAAGGTTTTAATCTGATGTCCTTTCCCTCTAACTAGGCATTGATTTTAGTGAGAATGAGTTGGAATATATCTATTATATAAGTAGATTCCTTTATTGACCATTGTATTAGTATAAGAGGAGTAGAAGCCACCTAACTACTCTCATACAGTGGTTCCACTATATTTTCATCATCTTTCATTCCTTCAAGAACATCACCCAGTTTCAAATTAATAATTTGATCTAGAGTGAGATAGTTGTAGTCAAGATTTCTCACATCTTCATCTTTTCTACACTCAGCCCAAATATCTTCAATTTTGTGCACATGAGTGTAGTTTCCTTTGATCTTGTCTTTCATTTTCCTATAGTTAAAGTCATCTTATCTCTTAAACCTCTTAATATTAATCTATTTCAATTTAGTTTCCATTGTCTTGACCTTAGGAGTGGTAGACACTATATAAAAACCAAAACTAAGTGGAAACTTGAATCTAGGCTTGTGAGCCTCTGAGTATTTATTATGGACACTCATCATCTATCAACACATCTCCATTAGTATTATATTGTCACTTGGATATCTTGGTAGCATATAGGGTTGTTCACTAAACCCTCCCACTTTGATGTAGGAGAAGGTTGGGAATTACAAGAATATACAACCAATTTTATTCACCTACTCCTATAATACATCTAAAACTCTTTTCTTCTCAAGGTCCTTATCGAAAATACAAATTTACTTTTAGAATAAGGCATCATTAACCCTTCTATAATGCTTTGGGATCTCTTTCAAGGTCAATTATGGATAATACACATAAACATGAACTTGCCTTCTATCACCAATACTAGTTAGACCTGGAAAATATTTCATACTTATGAAAACATATAATAGATAAGAGGTCATGAAGAAATTTAGAGAAGTGACCTCAAAAATTTAATGACAAATAACATCACCGATCTAATTTACCTAGAAGATCTTTTGCTTATTCCTCTTGATGACCCATATGTAATGATACATCCACTCTTGAAATATGTTGGACATTGCTATGCCCTTAACTCTACTTAGATGAGTGACCATATACTTGAATTCTTCCAAGAATTCACTATGATAAATGTACTTTGGCCACCTAGCAATGGTATGCCAGGAGTCTTGAGCCAGTGGGAGTTGATGTGTTTCTTGCATTTCTTAGATTTTTTATCATAATGTTCTTGGGTTGATCTCATGGTTATATTTGAATAATATTATATGTTAGGGAGATGAAATATTTTGTCAAAATAATCCTCATCAAGCTGGATGACAAATTTACCATCTACATATTTAATTGATCTAGTTTGCTTATCAAAATGAGTAGCAATTGTTAAGACAAACTTTGAATCTAGTGTTAAAACTAGGAAAGTGGCTTCCAAGTGAATCCCACTATTTAAGATATCATGCATGTGAGGTGTAATGGGGTCCTTGTTTAACCTATGTAATATTTTTGTCATGTCTACATGACTAATTTCTATATCTTTTGTTTGGTTAACATTGGATTCAACTATGGACAAGGGAACCACTCCTTGGAATTTGTACTTCATGTATTTTTAGTAGAAAAAACCTCCATCATTGGTCAAGAAACTGTATAAGAGTGTTCAAATCCTCCATAGTTATCATCTTATTCTTTTAGCAAGAAATATGCATAGGTAGAGAAAAACTACATCTGTACATGTGCTTAAAAATTATGTAGTTCAAATAAAATTATCTGAACTACATGGGGTAAGATGTTTTGTGTAGTCTAAATAAAATTATATGAACTAAATGTGGTTAATTAATTTTGGGTATAGTTTGGATAAAATTCTCTGGGCTATGCTTTGGGTAGGTTTAGGGGTATAATCAAAAGAAAACTCTCTAGATTACATAATATGGGAAGGAAATGATGTCGGCCAGATAATTTTCTCTAGCTTGCATGAGGGTTAAGGTTTTTGGGTGTAGGTTAGAGGAAATTCTCTAGCCTATACTAGGGTTGGGTAGAACCAGGTGAACTTTAGAGAAAATTCTCTGAAGTGAACCAACAAAAGAAGCCTTGGGTATTCATTCAAGATGTTGGGTGTACTTTAGATAAAATTTTCTAAAGTGCATGGGTATTAGAAATATGGTCAAGTGCTCTTCAAAGAATATTCTCTGAAGTGCACCCCATTAAGAAAATACTATGCTAATCAGAGAATTATTTGAAACACACAACTTACTATGAAAAGGCAAGGTTTTGAGAACTAATAGGTTTCAAGACTACAAACTAGGTTTTGAGACTGAAACAATGGGGTTGGAAAAACAACAATTATATTTTCATAATTTTTTACAAAGTTAAATGATGCAAAGGGTATTTCAAATGTTGACATGTAGGGTTTGCAAAATAACACACAAGGTTAGGAAAATACTGCATAGGGGTTTTTTTTTTTTTAAATGTAGAATTGGATCACAAATGATGAGAAAAAATAAGCTTGGGTCAAAATGAAAAAAATGAAATAAAATAACTAAGAATAAGAAAAATAAACTCACCTATGATCTACCGAAGGGGAGAAAACTGTGGATGAGCTAAGGTAGGTTGGCACAAAAATGGTGAAGGAGGAGGTGTAGTTGAACTCAAAAATGGTGAGTGAGGAGGTAAAAATAATTTACATGGGCAATTTATTTATAACCTCCTCATAATTAATTCTCATTAATTTCACCTTATGGTGGGCCATGATGCAAAGGTAGAGAATTTATTTGACCTTGCATCTACAAGAGTAGAGAAATTCTTCAACCTTGCATATTTTGTGAAATATAAAGAGATATCATTGAAATCATTATCCTAAGGAGAGATGTGTGAAGAGTGAGATATATACATCTAATTCTTAATACCATTTTGTTTAAGTTGTCAATATTACTCAAAATTCAATCAAATGCACAATTTGGCCCAAAATCACTAAAACATGCTAAATGGTTTGAACTATCATATACAAGTACCTATTTAGGATAATGTATCCCTAAATGGGGTAATGAATTTTCTTTGATTATTAAATTTGATAAAATCATTTCTATTAAAAATTTAATTTGACACTATAAATCACATAATTATTCTAATTTAGAAGCACATGACACATGTATGTGTTATTTCATGTCAACAATTTCCTAAATGGGGTATTGGTCTATACACAACTGACACCTATTTATACTCCAGTAAAATTATGACCCAGTAACTTAACATTCTGACTAGTTTGATTATATGGGCAACCAATTTCTAAAGAATTTCATAAAATTTAATTAATCCTACTTAGGCAAATCAATCCAAATCAATAGCTTAAGTGGAAAATCCATGGAAGTTATTGAATATATTTTAATGGGAAATTGATTTATAATATCTACATCATCAAGTTATATCATTTGTGGGGTGGCATCCATAAGCCATAAATGTAATAAATATCAAGTTTAAGACCTATAATGCCTCTCTAATTCCCCTTTCTTCCAAATATTTATGAGGTTATTTATGATTTAAGCCTCCAAAATTGAATGGATTCTTGGTGACATATATTGATCTCAATATAGATGATCATGGTTCATTCTGATCAATTTCAAAAATCTATAAATAAGAGGCCTCTCACTCATCTTTTTAAGCTCTTTTGGTTTAAACTTATTATGTAGAATTCTCTCCACAAGTCATCTTTGTGTAGTGTTATTATGCTTAATTTGCAATAGGATAACTTCACTATAGGCATAACATTGATCAAATATAATGAGCCTAGTTTTATTGGTGTACTTGAGATGACAGAGAAGCAAGTCATTCATCATTGCTAAAGACTTAAACACCAAATCAAGGGAAAAATCATATTTTGATTTGTATTTGGAGGTAGTATGCTCTTGGGAATATTTTATGTATATGCTTTGCTATAATAGCTCTTAATTTCATTTTACAAAACCTCATTGAAGGAGTTGGCCTAATTAGTTATGTTCTTTATGCATTTTTTGAGTTTTCTTGACTAACGCTTGACCTAACTCACTTTGGATTCCATCTCTACATCTTGGCATGCCCAATGGGACCATACATCCCATACAAGAAAGGAGAACAATTTGGCATTCTTAGATTTGCTAAAAAGTGATTAAAATTCCTAAAAATCAAGTTTTATCATTATTTTTCTCCTATTTTTTTATGATTTTATTGACACGCAGTGACTGACATCAGTTTACCCTAATCGACATTAGTCCTATCTTAACTAGCATTGGTCCTTGTGTAGGGTAAAACACAATAGAAAAATTGGTTTTTAAGTTTCCTTAAAAGTTGTAGGATTTTATTTGTGATTTTATAACTTGAATACTCTTTGTCTAATCATCTTGTTATAGGATCCAATGGTTTTTTAGAGATTTTATACCAATTTTGGCTAACAAATGTTTTTTGAAAAAACATGTTTTTGTGTGTGGGTTCACAGGTAACCAACATCAGTTTTTATCGAATGACACTAGTTTTATTATGACTAACATCAATTTTAATGTAACCAACATCGATCACTATAGAATGACATTGATTTCTATGTAATAAAAATAGAGAAACCTGAGAGTAAGTTTTAAATCTTAATTTTCTCATTGATAATTATGCTTTGAGGAAAACATAAACCATTTAAAAATTGTAAGTCACATGTTGGAAAAAGTGCCAAATTTGAACATGGTTAACTTTTGAGAACTTTCATTTGGTGCTTAAAAATAATCTAGGTGCTTATGTTTGATTATTTTTATGAAAGTTTTAAAATTTTGTAATTAAGGCCAAGAGGCAAAAAAATTCACAAATACTTGCATTTGGTGCATTAAATTAAACAATTATTTGTTTTATGATATATATTTTACACTTGTTTAATTTTCACAATATGAAGGAGTGTATGCTCTCCCCCATCCCCTTTAGGGAACTTAGGTGACAAAAGCACTCTTTCCTTGCAAATTATGCCTTGTCTAAGGCATCAAAATAATATTATTAAGGCTCTCCCCAAAACCTATATGGTTTTGGTGATCTAAACACAACCTTTGAATTCTTTTCACTTGGTCATTTATTTTATACAACTTGGCTTATGAGAAAGAGTTAATATCCTCCTCATGGGTTCTTTAGGGAAGCATTAACCTAGGAATTCATCTCCTGACATCATTTCAACCCTACTCCATGTTGGGATATATAAATCGAGGGTGACCCATTGGGATGTTTCCTCAAGAGGTTAAGCAAACTATGTTAATGGTACTCCTACTCAGACTGTAGGGGTAATTTTGGCATCATAATAAACTAAGAAATTAAAAGATGTAGTGGTTGTGAAAAGGATAATACCTTTTCAAAATAATAAAATTGATGTGAATCTAATTAATGAAAGGCATCTCTAGTGTTAGCCATACTTAAGACCATCTAGATATTCAAAATTTTAGTTTTAGAACAACCCCACTTACCACAGATATATTATTGATGTAGGGCAAGTAGCCCAAAGTTTCATGTCGCCATACAATCTCTTAGGAGAAGGGGGGTGTAAAAAACCTACTACTTCATGTGATTTTATTTTTATATTAACACTTCAAATCCTCCCAAGATCATGTATATAGATGTCATTTAATAGTATGAAGCAACCTTGTCAGTTTTAGGACTTTGGATGATTATACTTGTATTTTATCATATATCCTTTACTTGGTCTTATTGAGTCTAATAATTATTTTTAAACTAAAATATGTGAACCAAATACATTTATTATCCACCATTTTATTTTAACAAGGAGGTGTTACGCTGACCAAATCAAAATCACCTTTTGCCTTGTCCAAATCCTCATTTGAAAAATTGTGTTTGTATTATCTAAACAACATTTTTATGTTATCCATTTGAGTCTAGACCATAATGACAAAATATTTAAGTCATTCATTTTTAATTCAAATTCAGAATCTCACCTTTCTAAGTTCTAGGCCAAGGTGTTAATTAGTTTTCCATTTGCACTTGGTTTGAGTTAACTTGGGTATAATTTCCCATTTGTATTGAAGGTTGTTATATAGACTCATCATCCCTTTGATCAATGATAACATAGGTTATCTTGTGTATCAATCACACTCTAAGTTTTATAACCACTCTATTTCCTATTACCATGTGGTGGTGTTTTGATGCCTATTTGGTTTTAGTTTTATACTTAGGATTTATTATGTGTTTTCACATCTTTCACCTCTCAATTTGCATTATTACCTTCCACATCAGAAAAAATTTCTTCTAATTTTCTAATAGCAACTCATCAAAATTGTACCTAGTTTTTAAAACATTGACATATCTTTAAACCTAAGTTTTTTGTTCTTCTTAGACTTTGAGTTTCAAAGTTATCATACCTTCTTCTAATTTAATAATTTCAACACACCAAAGTTTCATAAATTTGTGACCATTTCTTTTAATTGTGTGGTACTATGACACTTTTGTTTACTGTAGTCTATTTTACCTTATCACTTATTTGGAGAAAATCAAAACTTGTTAACATTTACAAAACATTTTCTAAATCTTGACAAATGTAGAGAACAATCTTCAAGACATGACACAAAGGTATACTCACAATGATGTCTCTTGTAGCCCTAGTTATGAGGAAGATCATTTTTATAGTAGATATGAGCATTTTATCGTGTTTGAGGATGTCACCCTTTTTGGGCCTAGTATTTGAACAATAATCTAATTCATTCCTATTTTTGTATGTCATCCCCATACTTACTCTTCATCTTGCACAGGTATCCAAACTCTATAATTCTCAAAGGTTACCATTTTAGTTTATCCTTTTTTTAGCTTGCATGAGCAATAAAGCTCCACAACACATGAAGGTTACCATTTTAGGTTATCCCCCTTTAGCTTGTGTGAGAAATAGATCTCTAAAACATGTGATGGTTACCATTTTAAGATATCCTCCTTTAGTTTGTGTGACCCATCAAGCTTTATAGAATGTGAAGGTTACCATTTTAGGCCCTCTTCCTTCGGAGTGCTTGAGAAACTAAGCTCTATAATGCCCTGGCATTACCATTCTAGGCCCATCACCAATATTTACTAAACCTATTATTTGGGAAATTAATTTTGATGAGATAGTGTTTGTTGATCCCTTATTCGATTGTCTAATATTTGGAGAGCCTATTATTGAACCACAAAAAAAATTTCACACTGTACCAACTATTCCCAACTTTAGAAAATATATGTTGACCTTTGATCCTCAATAGAGCCAATCATTACCTCTTCAAGAACCATCTTTTGAGGACCAAAGTGTGTTTAAATTTGATATTTTAAAACCAATTATAATCCAAGGTCATGATGTTATTATTTAAACACCCATTTGTCATGAGTTAACATGTGATGAATTATCCTTTGATACTATATCTATTATCGAGGAGACTCAATTTGATAAGCCAATCTTTGTTGAGTCATTTTTTAATGATTATAACAACCTTTGAGATTACCTCGACCATTATCCTATTTTTAAAGAGCCCCATCTCCTTGAAAATCCAATTTTTAAGGAGTTCTATCTTGATCTTTTACACTCATTGAAGAATCTCAATTTGATAATCCAACCTCTATGGAGTCACCCCTTGAGTGGTTCCTTATGTTTGAGGGGCTTCACCTAAATGAGTCAGTCTATGTTGAACCCTTCCTAGATGAATCTATTTTTACAAATCCCATTATTCCATTACAGGCCATTATTTGTCTAATACCAAATGTTCAATAAGACATTATTATAGATACATCCACACCAGATGAAGAATTAACATTGAAGTTAGGTTCTATCCTTGAAATAAAATCAAATTTAGCATCAAAATAATAATCACTATCAATTTCAACATTATATTTATAATTCCTTGACTTGGAATCAACTTCATAATCAACATACAATTGTAGTTATTACAACATTGGTTATACTTGCCTTGTTGATCAATTTTATTATATTTGTGATACTTCGAAATATTTTGAGGATGATTACTTCAATATAGATATAGGTTCTCCTACTATTTTATATGAGGATTGTGCTACCTTTCATAATTTCATTTCCACCACCCAACATAGCCTTTATATTGAAATTCCACATCCCACAAGTGTCAATTAGGATTGATAAAATCACACTTTGTTGAACTGTAACCATGGATACATATCAAGTGAAACATATCAGGGGGACAAAGACCACATTCATTCAAAAGAATAATAATCTCCTAGTGAAAATATCTCAAAGGTGTTAGGTGATAATCAAAGTTTAAACTCAGCATCTTTTAGGGAAATCTTTTTGAAGGCACAAGAAGACAATCAAAGTCAAATGTTAACATCCCTTAGGGAAACCTTCTCAGAGGTGATATGGGATAATCAAGATAATTTCATTGGTTAAAACCTCATTGAGGTGCCAATAGCTAAGCATAATAATTCTTCACTACTTGATGAAGTCATTATCAAAGATCAAATTAATATATCTTCCAATATACAATAGAATTAGATGGTAGTGGCTCTAAGGCCCAAACAACAAAAAAAATTGGTGGTCCTATCAAGATCATATTAAAAAGTCTTCAACCTTACAAAAATCAAAATTATGTCAAATATATAATCAAAAACATTATGTGTGCCTGAAAATCCTAACCTTCACATGTTTCCAAACCATTATACATTCCATTATCATCCCCATTTTCATTAACCATATATACCATTTATCCTATGCCTCACATTACTTACCATCCCTATATGTACTTTCCTTTATAGAGGATATTAAGGTATCTTTACTTGAGATTTGAAGGAAGCAAAATCAATGACCAATGAGGATCACAACAATATTATTGAAGTTCAAATTTGTGTCTAGTTCTTGACAAAGTAACTATTCAAATGAGGTACTAGTTAGCAATTTTTATGATTAATTATCTTAGTTTTCTCATATGTTGACCAGGATGTGAATCTCAATGTCATCAAAAGTAGTAGGATTATTTACCATTGGGTCCCATTTCCCATGCATTTGAACTATATTGACTTCACATTCTTTGAGAGTATGTAGGTAGTGCTTAATTTCTATTAAGGTTAGCTTACTCACCTTAGACACACTCTCACATTTTTTAACCAATTTTTAAAGTTTTAATGATCTCACCATTTTGAGAGAAATCTCAACCATGTTATCACCATTTTGAGAGCAATTTTTAAGTTTAAATTCTCTCACCATTTTATGAGAAAGCTCAACATATGTTCTCACCAATTTGTGAGTAAACTAAGTCAATCATTGCTTGGGGGTAACCCTTTTCCCATTGTATCCAATTGTCATCTTACTTGTTACCTTATACCATTTTAATAGACCATGCCTTTAATATTTACCAAATCTAGTTTATTTATGTTAAGGTCAACTTAGTATCTCATTTCCATATGCTCTCATAGTTTTGTGAGCAATTTAAATTTAGCATGCTCTACCCATCTTATGAGCACTCATTTGAATTCTATCACCATTTTGTGAGCCCATTTTCCTTATTTCCTCTATAATATTGATCATGTTTTATTATAATCACCTTTCTTCTATCCCATTTTCTAAGAGAACTACATTTTGGCTTGAAGTTCATGTTAGATCTAACATTCATGAAACTATGTAGGCAACATACACTTATCTTGTACATCTGGAGTTAGCTCAACTACCCCATTCATTTTCTTCTTTTCCCCCATTTTGCTTTGTATTTTAGTTTCCATATCACTTAGGGGCAAATTTGTGTCCTTTGTTCTTGTTACACTATTGTAGAAAGTAATACCTCTACTACACGTACATGAATGATTATTTTTTTGCTCTCACTAACATTGTGACTAACTCTTGTTTGTGTATGTTTATTTTATACTATTTTTGTTTTTATTGATTCCTTGTATATCATTTTATTTTATTTTTTTATTTGTTCCTTTTTATTCCTTTTTTTTCTTCTTGTTTATTCTGGTCTTTTACATTTCTATTTTATCTTGTTATTTTGTTTTACTTTTTAGAACATCTTGATAGTACACATGGATCTTGATTTTTCATATCATACTTTCATGTTGTTTATTAAGTTGTTATTTCTTTGATTTTATACTTTCTTATTCCTACTTAAATATTGATTGTTCATATATTGATTTTAAGCTAGGTTACATTTATGTATTGTTTTTCTCTTTCTCTTTATTTATTATTTTTTAAATGTAAATAGTTGTAACTCTAGTATTAGTAGTTCTTATCATTATCCTTAGTTATAAATATTCAAATTTGAACCATTTCATCATAATTGAAATAAAATTTCATTATAGGTTACTCATACTTATGATGCATAATTTCATTTTGCTAAATTAAGCACAAAGTGCTTTGAATCCAAGTCTCAAAACCAATGCCACTCCAAAGATTAGCTCTTAGTGAACTAATGACACTAAACACCAATGGATTATGCATAAGAATCTATGAAATATGTGCATATATTGGCATATATTATGCATCTAATCAAATGGTGGTCCTTTTTTTCTATTTTCTTCATTCTTTATTCCATTTTTTCCTACTTCTGGGGGAGCTACATTGACTTGATGTCCCTTTGGACTATGCAGGAAGTGCTTGAATACATGACATACCCTGAGTCAAATCAACCAAATTATTTCTTTTATTCATCTCTTTCATCACTTTGTGCATCCTTGTATGCCTATTTTTAGTGGATTCTTTAGTCTTTGGACCATTGCATCTATGTTTGTCCCTGGTCATATCTAATCTATGCACTAGGTTATATCCTTGAGTTGTGATTTCCAATTTTACTTATTGGGGAATAAAATTTAGACTAATCACCAAATAAAATCAGCCCTACTAGGTAAAAATTAATTATTAGTGATAAAACTTAGCCCTATTGGGGAAAAACTACTTTATCAACCGATCAAATCTTCTCTACTAGGGCACATTATTATTTCCTTTATCTGGAGTAATTCTCTAATATTGCTTCTAATTCTAACATCTACATATTTTTACCCTCATTATATAAACTTAAAGATCTGAAACTTGTCTTAGGATTGATCATTTGGTAAGAAAATATCTTGCACATTTTTTTGTGTGTTCAAAATGTGTCACTTGTATTTTTGGATTATATCTTTCTGACTTCTCTTCACCTTAGGACCCATTATACTCAATTATATTTTAATTATTGGGAATCAATGCATGAAAGCATTAGCTCATATGGATTTGATCTCATCCATGGGTTAATTTTATTCTTTCTCTCTCTTTTTGAGAGTCCATCCTTATCTTTTATCCTTGTATGTATTCTTGAGGGGGAATCATGGTAATTTCCTTCCAACTTATTTTTTAAAACTCTTTTCTTTGAAAAGATGTTGCTTCATCTAAATATCTCACCATGCCTTCTCAAATAGGGGAAAAATTTAGACATCTAATTCCTAACACCATTATGTTGAAATTATCAATTTTACTTGAAATTCATTGAAACGCATAATTTGGGACAAAATCACTAAAATGTGCTAAATGGTTCAATTTTGTTGTATACAAGTACTGATTTTGGCTAATGTATCCCTAAATGGGTAAATGCATTTTATGTGATTATTAACTTTTCTCAAATCATTTTAAGTCAAAATAGCAAAAACATAATTTGATTCTATAAACCACAAAATTCTTCTAATTTTGAAGTATATGACATGTGCATCTATTATTTCATGTTGATAATATCCTACATGAGGTATTGGTCTATATGTAACTAAAACCTTATTCTAACTATACTCCATCCAAATTATGACCCAATAAATTGACATTCTAGCTAGTCTGATTAAATTGATAACCAATTTCCAAAGAATTTCATAAAATTTAATTAATCCCACTTAGGTGAATTAATCCAAATCAAGAGATTAAGTGAAAATCCATGGAAGTTATTGAATATATTTTAATCGGAAATTGAATTCTAATATATGCATCATTAGGTGACATCATATATGGGATGGCATCTATAAGCTAAAAATGTAACAAATATCAGGTTTAAGGCCTCCCATGTCACTTTCATGCCCCTTCATTCCAAATATTTATGATGGTATTTATGATTTAATCTTCCAAAATTTGATGGATTCTTGACCACACATTTTGATCTCAAGATGTCCGGTCATGGTTCATTTTGATCAATTCCAAAAATCTATAAATATGAGGCCTCTCACTCATCTTTTTAAGCTCTTTAGGTTTAAACTTATTATGAAACATTCTCTCCACAAGTCATCTTCATGTAGTGTTATTATGCTTAAATTAAAATAGGATAACTTCACTATAGGCATAACATTGATTAAATATCATGAGCCTAGTTTCATTGGTGCACTTGAGATGATGGAGGAGCAAGCCATTTATCATTGCTAAAGACTTGATCATTAAAACAAGAGGAAAAACATGTCTTGAGCTACATTTGGAGGTGGGATTATCTTGGGAAGGTTTGATGTATATGATTTCTTTCAGTATATCTTAATTTATTTTTTCAAAACCCATTGAAGGAATTGGATTAGTTAGTTATGATCTTTATGCATTTTTTGAGTTTTCTGACTAATGCTTAATCTAACTCAATTTGGATTCCATCTCTACAAGAACCTCTTTATAAGCATGCATTAGAATATGCCATGATAAAAAAGATGATTAGATATGATCCTTAGAAATAGGTTGTAAATAAATCTTAAGATGCGGATGATTTTTTATTATATGTCTTAAAGGTGCAACTATGATAATCAAAGCTTTAGTAACTCTTAGAAGAGATGGTGGTGGTGTTATAGACACACATTTAGTTAGAAATATAAATAATGGTGGTAAGATAATATAAGGTGCCATAACAGGTTGAATTATTTTCCTAATTATAAATAACACTAAATGATTTTTCATATGATCTCTAAGTTGGTTAGGTAGGTCACAAGTTATGCACCAAATTTAATGCACTTCATCATTATTAACAGACTTGAGATAGTGGTGTAGTAGATAAGGTATCACTCTAATTTGATTAAGCCATGGGTGTCCAAGAAATATATTATATGATCTAGTATTTATAACTATGTAAAACTAAACTAGAATGGTCCTAGAGATGAATATAGCTAGAAACATAATACCACCAAGTGGTGTACCTAAAATGTTATCGTAACTACTAAGTATAATATTCATACCAAGTGAACATTGTTGAGAATAATTTTGACTAGATAAAACTGATATACTAATAAGATTAATGCTAAAACCATTATTAATTATTATGTCATGTGTGTGAATGATTATGGACTATAAAACCATGAATGTACAAAGGACCATTATTTGACTAATTTTATGGTATATAATGGTCATATAATATAATATAAAGTGTCAAAATTTGTTGATGGTTTTTTTGATGGGATGTTACTATTGACCAAATTTGGTCTACATACCAAAAATGTGCCAAGTACAAGAGTTTAGTGGAAGGACCAGGATCTTGATTTAAGATTGATCCATTATCATAAAGAGTAAATAAAACTTAAGAGGAAATCATATAGATTTTACAAATCTTTTGAAACACTTTAAGCAAACTCAAAGTGTAATCTAATTGATCTTCAAGAGATAGGTTTAGCATTTTAGGTGAAGGATCCAAGAAGTTTTCATGGTGTCTAGGAACTTGAACAAGGTTGCACAAGCTTTAGGAGATCATCAGAGCCTTGAAATATTGAGCAAAATATGGACTATGAAAATATGAAGAACCAGACCATTGCCAAGACATCTTGAAATAAACAAAAAAACAACTATCTTTCACATTTACTATATCCATTCAAAGGGCCTCATGAGCAATAGGATTGCATCACCATAAAGTCCCTTATACCAAGAACATACTTGTAAGTTTTAAGTCCATGCAAGCTTCTTAGCTTAAGTTATAGAATTATAAACTTGGTCATGCAAGTATCAAATTTAGGCCATGATGAGTAGCCATTGAGATTCAAATGATCAAATGGGATACGTTCACATGGACATCATGTAAAGACACACATACCAAATCATTTGAAATTTTTTTATCTCTAGTTAGAAAGCTCTCAAAGCCAATGGATCAAGTGGGAACAATGTATTTGGTCTTAGGAACATCCCCAAAAAAATTTGGTCCCTCCATGAGTTTTGTGCATCAAGATATAAATCTTCAAATATGGTTAAATAATAGGATATGTTCATGTGAAAGTCAAATTTAAGCCACTATAAAAATCCATACAAATGTAAATTATATAACAATTGGATTTAAAATCATGGGTCCCAAGCATATCTAACAACGTATGTTCGATCATATATTTAGATCTAATGACAAGGAGAGGTCAAAGAGGTCAATGGATCTCAAAATCAAATGCATGCATGACAAGTAGCATAACTACATTAACTTAGCAAGGGATGAATGATCAATGGGAATTTGTAATAAGCATAATCAATGAAGTAAGATGGGTTAAAATGTCAATGGTTCAAATTGGTAATTGACAGCCAATAAGCAAAGGTTGAGCCTAAGAAATTTTTGATAGAAGTTGACAGGGTAGTCTTCGACCTAGGTAAGGTAAAAACAAAGGGACCAAAGCTATAACAAGAACTAGTTGGAACCAATGGGACTATGCATCACCATTAAATCTCTATATAGGTAAAATAAGTCTTTTGGGTCTAATACAAATGTCTAAGATAGATCAGTGATTACAAAGCAAAGTCAAGAAGTTTGTAGGTTTTCATGAATATTGTGACTGTGTGAAAACTAATGGTTTTAGATTGGTTTTATATCTATAATGTGGACCTAGGCTTGATTTATAACTAATAAATATGTAAATCTGATCATGTAGAAGTGTCTCACCTATCATTATGGTCACATTTCTAATAAGCAGGTTCTTATGGCCACCCAAAGCACATATGGCATAATTCTATAAATTATAAGACATTTATTCTCATCAGTAGATCATTAGATAATGACATAGAGCTATGAGAAAGACACCTAGTGGTTGGATAAGGAAAATGGAAATTTATTTATTTTACAAGATTTATTTCTTAATGATAAGGTCATGAGTCAACATCCTTGAGAATGCTAATCCATCAAGAGTAGTTAGACCTCATTCAATGTTTTCTATCTGATCATTTCTCTCTCTCCTTTTATTTTTTATAAATACATGCTTCCAAGCCTTAAAATAGATCCCTCTTTTTGAAATTTGTATTGTAACACCTTTTGATGCAATAAAGGCTGAATTCCATCATTTTCTAAGCTAGATTGAAGTGTGTTCGATGAATTCATCTACTATGATTAAGCGAATGTATGTTCCTTGTCTATGTCTAAGTTTTTATCACCTTTAGGAAATGCTTGGTAGCTCTCACAGGTCATTATAAGTGCAATTTATAATTTTTTATCTATATTGAAAGTTGATATTTGCCCTCTCATGCTAATTTGATAATTGATTAATGCCTTATTCTAAAATATTTATGTGAGATTGATATTATTTGGTCTTGAAAGTGTCTCATAGTGTGTATTTTATGGGTTTGAATGATAAAATCATTGGTGCGTGACCTCCTTTACATGATTTTATAAGTTATTATCAAAATATATCTCCCTTTTCCAAGCAAGTGCTAGTTTAGGTTTAGTTAAGGTGATAGATCTAGAAGGAAGCTGAACTTATTCAAAGGTTTGATATATTATTAGCATACCCAAAGCCTAGGATCAATTTCATTTTGAAATAGATTTGAGGAGGAAGATTTGAACAATCTCCTTCTCAACTAGGGGGAAAATCTAGAACACCAATAGTTTTGGCACCCCTGATGGGATAATAGATTGGACCAAATCTGGTTTACATGCCAAAAATGTGCCTAGTACAAGAGTATAATGGAAGGAACAAGATCTTGATTTAAGAGTGACCCATTGTTACAAGGAGAAGATAGATATCAAGTGGAGATCATATAGCTTTTGCAAATATTTTGAAACATTTTAATCAAACTCAAAGTGTGATTTGATTGATCTTCAAGAGATAGGTCTACAATTGTAAGTGAAGGATTCAAGAAGTTTTCATGGTGTCTAGGAACATGAAATAGGTTGAATAATATTTAGGAGTTCATCAGAGCCTTGAAAGATTGAGAAAAATATGGGTTATGCAAATTTGAGGAACTAGACCGTCACCAAGACATCACGTAGGAAATAAACAAACAAAATATCTTACACATTTTTTTTATCTCCACTTAGAATTGAGAGAAATATGATTGTAAATACATAAAGTCCCTTGTGATAAGAACATATCATGCAAGTTTTAAGTCCACATGAGTTTCCTAACTTAATTTATGGAATTCTAAATTTGGTCATGTACAATAAGATAATCATGTAAGTGTGAAATTCAAGCCTTGGTGAGTAGCCATTAAGTTTTAAGTGATCAAATGGGATATGTTAGCATGGAAATCATGCAAAGGCATAGACTAGATCATTTAAGAATTTTTTTATCTCCAATTAGAAATCACCTAGAGCCAGTGGATCAAGTAGGCACTATGTTTTTGGTCTCAGGATCATCTCGAGTAAAAGTTGGTCCTTCCATGATTCTTATGCTTCAAGATATAAAACGTAAAAGTTGGTAAAATAATGGGATATGTTCACGTGAGATTCAAATTTATGCCACTATAAAAATACATATTATTTTAAATTTAATGGTCAATAAGATATTAAATATGTCTATGAGGACATCAAATGATGGTCATAGGGATGTCAAATTTAAAACTTGATAAATAGCCATTGGATTTCAAACCATGAGTCCAAAGTAGATCTAACAACACATGTTTGATCATACATTCAGATCTAATAGTGAGTGAAGGTCAAAGGGGTCAATAGATCTCAAAATCAAATGCATGCATGATAAGTGGCACATGCATGTTAGCTTGGCAAGGGATCAATGATCAATGAGCATTCATACCGAGTATAATCAATGAAGAAAGATGGGTCAACATGTTAATGTTTTGAGTTGGAAATTGACAACTAATAAGCAAAGGGAGAGCTCAGGACATTTTCAATAGAAGTTGATGGGGCATTCTTCAACCCAAGTAAGGTAAAAATAAAGGGACTCAAGCTCAATAAAGAACCAGGTGGAACTAGTATGACCAATAATGACCATTAAATATCTATATAGGTAAAATAGGTCTTTTAGGTATAATATAGAGGTTGAAGATACACAAGTGATTGTGAAGCAAAGATAGGAAGTTTGTAGGTTTTCAGGAAAATTATGACTATGTGAAAATCAATGGTCTAAGATTGGTTTTTTGTCTATAAAATGGACCCAAGTTTAAGTTGAAATTAATACAGATGTAAATATGATCATAGAGAAGTGTCTCACCTATTAGTATGGTCACATTTTTAATAAGTAGGTTCTTATGGCCACCCAAAGCACATATGGCATAATTATATCAATTCCAAGACATTGGTCCTCATTAGTAGATCATTAGCTAATGAAATAGAGTTCTAAGAAGGACACCTGGTGGTTGGATAAGGGAAATGAACATTTAATTATTTTAAAAGATTTATTCTTTGTATATAAGGTCATGAGTCAACATCCTCGATAATGCTAATCTATTAAGAGTAGTTGGACCTCAATCGATGTTTTCTATCTGCTCAATTCTCTCTCTCCTTATATTTTCTATAAATACAAGATTCCAAGCCTTAAAATGGATCCCTCTTTTTGGTATGACTAGACTCTTCCAAATTTTTTACTATAACACCTTTTGATGCATTAAAGATTGAATTCTATCATTTTCTAAGCTAGATTGAAGAGTGTTCCATGAATTCATATATTATGATTAAGTGAATATATGTTACTTGTCTATGTCTAAGTTTTTCTCACCTTCAAGAATTGTTTGGTAGTTCTCATAGGTTATTATAAGTGTAATTTATAGTTTGTTTTCTAGCTTAAAAGTGGATATTTACCCTCTCATGCTAATTTGATAACTGATTAATGCCTTATTCTAAAATATTTATGTGAGATTGATATTATTTAGTCTTGAAAGTGTCTCATAGTGTGTATTTTTCAATTTTTTGTGATCAAATCATTAGTGTATCACTTCCTTTACATGATTTTATAAGTTATTTCCAAAATCTCTCTCCCTTTTCCAAGAAAGCGCTAGTTTAGGTTTATTTTAGGTGATAGATCTAGAAGGAATCTAGACTTCTCTAGAGGTCTGATCTATTATTAGGATAACAACAAACTAAGATGAGTCTCATGTTGGAATAGATTTAAGTAGAAAGATCTGAATAATCTCCTTCTCAACTATGTTGTAAATCTTAAACACCAACAATTTTGGCACACCTAGTGGGACAATAGATTTGACCAAATTTGTTCTACATACCAAAAATGTGCCTAGTCCAAGAGTCTAGTGGAAGGAGTAGGATCCTGATTTAAGAGTGACCCATTGTCACAAAAAGAAGATAGACCTCAAGTGGATATCATAGATATTTTTCAAATATTTTGAAACACTTTAAGCAAACTCAAAGTATGATCTGATTGATCTTTAAGAGATAGGTCTATAGTTATAGGTGAATGATCCAAGCAATTTTCATGGTGTCCAAGAACATGAACTAGGTTGCATAAGCTTTAGTAAATCATTATAGCCTTGAAAGATTGAGAAAAATATAGACTATGCAAATTTGAGTAACCATAACATCACTAAGATGTCACATAGGAAACAAATGAACTGACTATCTTAAACATTTTCTATCTCCACTTAGAGGGATTCATGAGTAATAGAATTATAATGCCATAAATTCCCTTATGCAAAGAATATATCTTGAAATTTTTAAGTCTACACAAGCTTATTAGCTTAAGTTATGTAATTCTAAAGTTGGTCACATATAGTAAGACAGTCGTGCAAGTGTTAAATTTAGGCTTTAATGAGTAGTTGTTAAGATTCAAACAATCAAAAGGGATACATTCATGCAGACATCATGTGAAGACACATAGACTAAATCTTTTCAAAAAAATTTATATCCACATAAAAATATCTTGGAGCCAACAAACCAAGTGGGCACAATGTTTTTCATCTCAGGAACATATCCAACAAAATTTGGTCCTTCTATTATTTTTTCAATTCAAGATATAAATATTAAAAGTTGTATAAATAATGGGAGATGTTCATGCAAGAGTCAACTTTAAACTACTATAAAAATCCATAAATTTTTAAATTTGATAGTCTACAAGATTTTAAATACATCTATAAGGACATCAAATGATGGTCATACAAATGTCAAATTCAAGACCTAATAAATAGCCATTAGATTTCAAACCATGGGTCCTAGGTAGATCTCACAACATGTGTTTGATCATATATTCAGATCTAATAGTGAGTAGAGGTCAAAGGGGTCAATACATCTCAATAATAAATGTATACATGATAAGTAACATAGACTCATTAGCTTGGTATGGGATCAATGATTAGTGAGCATTTATACCAAGTAGAATTAATGAAGCAAGATGGGTCAATAAGTCATTGGTATGAGTTGGTAATCGATAGCCAATATGTAAAGTGAGAGTCTAGGACATTTTCAATGGAAGTCAATGGGGCATTCTTTAACTCAGGTAAGGTAAAAAAAAGGGACTAGCGCTCAAGTAAGAACTAGGTGGAACTAGAAGGACCAAGAATCACTATTATAGCTCCATATAGGTAAAATATGTCTTTTGGGTCCAATACAGAGGTCAAATATAGACTAGTGATTATGAAACAAAGTTAATTAGTTTTTAGGTTTGCATAAATATCATGACTATGTGAAAAATAATGGTCTCAGATTAGTTCTTTATCTATAAAATAGACCTAGGTTCATGTTGGAACTAATATAGATGTAAATGTGATCATGGATAAGTGTCTCACCTATTGGTATGGTCACATTTTCAATAAGTAGGTTCTTATGTCCACCCAAAGCACATATGACATAATTATATCAATTCCAAGACATTGGTCCTCATCAATAGATCATTAAATAATGGTATAAATTTATAAGGACATCTAGTGTTTGGATAAGGGCAATGGGCATCTAATTATTTTATAATATTTATTCCTTAATGATAAGATCATGAGTCAACATCCTTGAGAATGTTAATCCATCAAGAGCAGTTGGACCTCATTCAATGTTTTTTATCAATTTAATTCTCTCTCTCTCTCTCTCTCTCTCTCTCTCTCTCTCTCTCTCTCTCTCTCTCTCTCTCTCTCTCTCTCTCTCTCTCTCTCTCTCTCTCTCTCTCTCTCTCTCTCTCTCTCTCTCTCTCCCCCCCCCCCCTCTTTTATAAATATAGGCTTCCAAGCCTTAAAATGGATCATTTTTTTTGGTATGACTAGACTCTACCAAAATTTATATTGTAACACCTTTTGATGGAATAAAGACTAAATTTAATCATTTTATAAGCTATATTGAAGTGTGTTTCATGAATTTATGTATTTTGACTAAGTGAATGTATGTTCCTTGTCTATGTCTGAGTTTTCCTCACCTTCAGGGAATGTTTGGTATCTCTCATAGGTCATTATAATTATAATGTATAGTTTGTTGTCTAGCTTAAAAGTGGATATTTTCCCTCTCATGCTAATTTGATAATTGATTAATGTCTTATTATGAAATATTTATGTGATATTGATATTCTTTGGTATTGAAAGTATGTCATATTGTGTATTTTTTGAGTTTGAGTGATCAATTAATTAGTGCATCACCTCCTTTACATGATTTTATATGTTATTGTCAAAATCTCTCTTCCTTTTCCAAGAAAGTACTAGTTTAGGTGATAAATCCAAATGGAATTTAGCCTTATCCAAAGGTTTGATCCATTATTAGGATACCTAAAACCTAGGATCAGTCCTATTTTAAATTAGATTTGAGTAGGAAGATCTAAACAATCTCCTTCTCAACTAGGGTGAAAATCTAAAACACCAACATATTTGGCATACCCGATAGGACTCAAATTATTTGGAATAATTGAAGTTTGAATATTGAGAAGAAGAAATTTTAAAAATAGGAGACATCTACCATCATAAAAAGTTGAAGATCCTTCAAGTTGTAGAGTTCATAACATCTTCTAGATAGTGCTTTCATGCCAAAGGTTACAACAAGATCATCAAGTAAAGGTACTCTTTTTGAACATATTAAAATACCTTCTAATTCTTATAAAACATAAATATTCAATATTACAAGGCCTTATCCTCCAAAGTAACATTTATCTCCTAGTCATTCTATTTTTTAGTCCTATCTATTGTCGCCATAAGACAAATCTTTTTTGCCCAAATGGTTAATAGGATTCAATTGTTTGTTTTATTTAATAGGGGTAGTCCCCAAAATTTACCCCAATATGATGAAATCCTTGTGTCTACCCTAAAAGTATCCATTTTTTATGAGGATAATCAGATAAAACTACTACTATTGAGCATTTCCAAGATATTTCCAATCTATGTTCTATCCATAATATTACTCAAGATAATGTGGCTATCATATTTATTATTTCTTTCTTCAATGAAAAATCATCAAAATGGTTTAGGAATATCCCTTTGACTTCCATTATTACTTGGGATTATTTAGGTGTATCCTTAGTTAGGCAATTTGAAGACAAGTCTAATCACCTATCTTTGGTCTAATACCTGACTACCATATAAAGGTACCCCCATGAATTCATGTCTGATTTTAACCTCATATTATAAAAGACATGGAATATAATCTCTACATTAGTTAGACCATCTCTAGAGTATGCATTTTTGTACTATCTTAAAACCCTTAATTTTGATATAAGTGTTATGATAAAATCTATGGGTGGTAATACCATCTCAAATACCTATGAAATTGAAATAAGAGTATAAAATAGCTTAATATAAGTTGTTAAACTAGATTCAAGGCCTCTAATGACCATATTTATAGAATTTCAACTTGTTCATTCTCCTTAAGTTCCCAAGGTTCCATAGATAACCCCTATTCCATCTCCAAAAGTCCAAGTTGTAACCCTTCCTAATCAAGCTAATGAGATTGGTGTTCTAAAAAGCATGTTACAAGATTTTAAAAATGATATTGTTTAACTCAAGATACAATGATACCAAGGTAGACCTTATGAAAAACAAAACTAAAACACTTATTAGTCTTTAAATAACCAATGACCTGCTTATCAAGGTTTTAAGGATAATAGGCAACTTTATCAAAATTAAAGAGCCATAACCTAAACTAAGCCATATGAAACCCTTGATTCTAATATACATTCCATTTAAAAATATATTATTCCTCAAAATAACTTGATGCAATATTTATGTTGGCAGCCTTCTAATCCAAATTACACTTAGAACCAAACCTTGGTATCACAAGATATTACTATGCCACAAATGACATAAAAATAATTCTCTCTTCAAGGTGGTTAGAATCAAGACATGAATATATAATTCCAAGGAGAAGCTCAACAAGTTTTAGGGCAGCCTAATGCTATCAATGTTAATTGGCAATTGGGTGATCATATTGCATTCAACCAAGATGATGAAACTAACAACACAAATGGTCAAGTAGTAACTCTGACTAGAGCTAAAATAAGATCAGTTGAAGAAGCTCAAGATGTGATAAATACTTCTAGTGTTCCTAGTTTTATTTTCAAGAGTTTCAAGAATCAATTTGTTGTTCCTATATCATAGAAGGTTCAAAATGCAGAGACAGTGAAAGTTCCCCAAATGCCTCTAACTAGAGAACAACCAATGGCTCAAAATTGCAGTCAAAATCTAGTGGAACGTCATTCAACATAATAAAACAAATGAAGAAATAAAATTTTAGAATTAGTATGTGTTATTCCATTTCCATTATAGGTCAAAAAGACATGCTCATGTAATAGCTTTTAGATCTTAAGGTATCTAAAGAACCAATTGAGAAACAAGGAGCTATCTTGGCCAATTAAGACTAGTAAATCAAGAAACTTGATTAGCAGGTACATAACATGACAAAGGTGGATAAAAATAATGTCAAATCAAACAAAACCCCTCACTTTTATCTCTCTTTGATAGTACGTGACTTTTTATTCCATAATTTTATGATTGATAGTGGAGCTAGCAACACTGTCATGCCCAAACAAATTATAGATAAGTTTGGTCTTGTATATGAGCCAAACACCAAAGGAGTATTGTAATTATATGGGTAACCAAAAAATATAGTAGGCATAATAAAAGATATAAAATTGACATTACATGCTTTCCCCAATTTTATTATTCAAATGCCTCCCTATTTTACCATGTGCCTATCAAGAGACTTTACTTCAAAGATTAGAGGATATTTTTCAGCTAATTGGACCTATTTAATGTTTAGGATCAGGTATAGTACTAAGGTAACAATATGTTCTAAACCTATTTCAATATTTCATTTGGCGATATATATGCCAAGTATGGTGATCACTAATTGTGTTATCTCAAATAAAGTACTAGAAAATAGTAAGGTGGAAACTGAATCATGTCTAGATGGAGTTCTAAATATTTTCCTTGATGAATAGGCCTCTATTTTGAATGATCATGATACCTAAAAGTTAATTGAAGAAGGACTTGGTGTCTATTATCTTCATGAAAATGATGCACCATTTCCAACATTGATGAAAGATGATCAAACTAGTGATGGACTATGACAACTATATTTTAATGGATCATGGAACAAACATTTCATTGGAGCTGAAATGATGTTAATTTATCTAGCCAATCAAAGGTATTTCTCTTCTCTCAAAATTTAATTTGTTTGTTCCAATAATGTTATTGAATATGAAACATTAGTCTGTGGTTTGTAATGGGAAAGTAAGATGAAGTTCAATTCTTTACAAGTTATTGGAGATAGTGAATTGGTAGTTCACCAAGTAAGAGGACTTATTATATTCAATAACCCACTACTTAGTTCATATAATCATAAAGTAGGGGACCTAGTTGAAGAATTTCAATATTTGAATATTTAGGCCATATCAAGAAATTAGAACAAGCATGTAGATAGGCTGGTTACTATTGGGTCACAATTTAGTATTCTAGATGACATAAAAAATGAAAAAAGTTTAACCATACATCAAGGTAATTTTAAGACCTTATGTCCTAAAAAACCATCACAATTGGAAAATATTTGAAGATGATAGTTAGATTATTGAATTATTACAAGAGGAAGCTAAATTTTCCTTAAGAAACCAAGACAAACATTTGCAATAGTATGATGATTAGATTTTGAAATTGAAGACAAATGAGTTACCTAAAGGGTTGGTCACCCTTGCAAATACATTCAATAGAGATGATGAATTGAGAAAAGAAAAGTTTGCTTTATCAACCAAATAAGAACACTATACAAATGTGGATATTGAAACTAGTAAGGGTTTAAAGCTTGGAAAAGTTTACATAACTTCAAATAAGGAAACTTTTATTGAGTTATGTTCAAGTTTTGCAGATGCATTTGCATGGTAGTACGGTGACCTTACAATATTTGATGCAAATCTAGCTTAACATACCATTGAGTTAGAGGATGATACTAGGCTTGTTAAATAAAGACAAAGGAAAATTAACCCAAAGCTTAAACCTTTGATGAGAGCTGAACTATATAAGCTCATTGAGTTAGATATGATATTTCTAATTAAGCAATCAACTTGGGTGGCAAACCTTGTTCTAGTATGGAAAAAGAATGGTGAAATAAGGCTATGTGTTCACTTCCATGACTTGAACAAGGCCTCTCTTAAATATCACTATCCATTTCCATCAATGGAGTAGATTATATAGTTAGTTGTAGGTTCATAAAGGTTCTCTTTAATGGATAGATACAGTGGATATAACTATATTTTGGTCAAAGAAGAAGACTAGTTCAAAATAGCCTTCACCACAAAGTGTGGGACATTTACATACAAAAAATTCCTTTTAGTTTATATAATGTTGGATCCACTTTTTATAAAGCCATAGACATGGCATTTTAGGGTCTCCTCAACAGGTTTATTCTCATTTATTTGGATGATATTAAAATATTATCTAACAATGTAAATGAGCATATGATTCATCTTAGACAAGTGTTTAAAAGGTGCAGGGAATTTGGAGTATCTTTAACTCCAAAAAAGTGTTTTTCTTTGTTCATAAAGGTAGGCTTTTTAGACATGTAATTTCAAAACATGGTACAAGCATAGATCCTGATAGGATAGACTTAATTCTTGCATTTTCCTTGCCTAAACACAAGAAAGCCTTGAAAATATTTTTAAGCAAGATAAATTTCATAAGGAGATATATCTTAAATTTTTTAGGCCACTCACAACCATGCTAAAGAAGGGTCAAATTTGCAACTAGTATAAATAAGGGGTAAGAAGTTTTGAATAAATCAAGAAAGCTAAAGCCAATGCTCCTACACTCCTGAACCCTAACTTCATAAAATATTTATTCTTATACACCTATGCTAACATTGACATATTTTTTGGTATTCTCATGCATTAGAATAAAGATACTTTAGAGCAACCAATATCCTTCTTCAGTTAAGGCTTAGAAAAATATGAAATAAGGTATTATTTTATCAAGAAGCATGTACTTTCAATCATAAGCCCTCTTCAAAAGTTTAGGTACTTAATATCTAATAATAAGACACAGTTGATGGTTTCACATCCAAGTACCAAAGGTTTCCTTCTGAATAAATATATAAATGATAAGAGATCTAGTTGGATAACCAAGGTCATGGAAAATGATATTGAGATTAAGGTCACAAAGCTGGTTAGAGTAAAAGGACTTTGTGAACATCTAGCCTAAGACTTACAGGAGACTAATGGGATGGTTATGATGTTAAATGATGAAGAAGATGTAACTAATCACACTCCATCTTCTAGCTAGTTCCAAGATATGGTAAGATACTTATAGGATAGTTTTTATCCTTCTCATCTCACTCCTTAAAAAGAGATATTTTAGATTACATTCAATTTCTTTTATTCTTGTTGATAAGGTGTTATTGATAAAGGATATCAATGTCATACTTCTAAGATGCATAGAACTAGGCCAAACACATAGGTTACTTGAGTAGTTCCATGATGGACATGGTGGAGGTCATTATTCAGCAAGGATCAAAACCCACAAGATCATGAGAGGTGGGTATTATTGGCGAGGTTTATTTAGTTATTATCATACATGGGTTAGGAAATGCATACAATGTGCCATATTTGTTGGAAAGGTGGAGTTGCTAGCCTTACATCTACAATAAATTTTAGTAAATCAACCCTCTTTCGAATGAGAATTAGACTTTATTGGTCTTATTAATCCTCCTTCAATCTTAGGACACAATTGAATCCTAACTGCCACATATTATTCTACTAGATGGATAGATGAAGTAGCATTAAAAGAAGATAATGAAACCAATGTTATAGATTTATATGAAGGTTTTATTACCATATTTTGGGTCCCTTCAATTATAATTTATGATAATTCTATGGATTTTTTGGGGTCTAAGATTAGTTAGTGGGTAGTTCAACATAGTGTTTTTCTTATTACCTCATCAAACTATTATCCATAGGGCAATGGCCATGCTGATTCCACTAATAGGAATTTGTCAAAGATCATTAAGAGGACTATTGAAGACAATCAAAGATCATGGCATCTCAAATTGAAGTTAAAATTATGTATTGACAGGATCACCTATAAGAAGTCAATTGCCAATTTTCCATATAAGATAGTATATGGTAAGGAAGCAATAATGCCTATTTCTCTTGAATTACTTACTTTAGAATTAATGCATCAAATTGAGATTTTGGAAAATTAGCCAATGGAAATTAGATATACTGAACTCATGAAGCTATAAGAAACAAGGCATCAGTCAATTTTGGATATTGAAACCCATCAAGCAATGATAAATAAATATTTTGATAAAGGAACTTCTTTAATAGGTTTCTAAGAAGGAGATTTGGTCCTCAAGTGGGATGAGGACAAAGCTAAGCTAGGAAGGCACACAAAATTTGATTATCACTAGAGTGGTCTATATACAAGCTCTAGCTACAACTCCCATAATGCTTTCCAACTCAAAAGGATGAATGGTGAATATATTCCTATCCCAGTCAATGGGATACATCTAAAGCATTGCTATTAAGGGAGCTAAGTTACTTATACATAATTAGTTCTTATTTTTTATATGTGATTTTTTAACACATTAGTTTTTTCACTTTATGTTTTATCCTGAATATGTGATTTATTGCATTACTATTTAGTAGGTTAGTTATATTTGCTTTATTAAAGTTAGTTTCCCTTTCAAGTTTGTTTCTTCTTTGTATGTTACAATTATTTGTCTTTATAAGTCAAAAGGCTATCTTGCAGTCATGTAAATGGTCACATATAATGTAAATGATCCCAGAGTTATGTATCTAGTCCAAATTCTTGAGCATAGAAGGCATGTTTCCCAACCAAGTCACCAAAGATGTTGACCAAATTTATTGTACATACCAAAAATGTTCCTAGTTTAAGAGTCTAGTGGAAAGACTAAAGGGTGATCCATTATCATAAGGAGAAGATAGACCTCAAGGGAGATCATATAGATTTTATAAATATTTTGAAACACTTTAAGTGAAATCAAAGTGTGATATAGTTGATCTTAAATAGATAATACTACAGTTGCAGGTGAAGGATCCAAGCAGTTTTCATGGTGTCTAAGAACATGAACTAGGTTGCATAAACTTTAGGATATCATCAAAGCCTTGAAAATTTGATTAAAAGATGGACTATATAAATTTGAGGAACTAGACCATTGCTAGGACATCATGCATGAAACAAATCAACAAACTATCTTTCTCATTTTCTATCTCCACTCAGAGGGCCTTATGAGCAATATGATTGTAGTTCCATAAATTCCCTTGTGCTAATACCATATTATACAATTTTCAAGTCCATGTAAGATTCCTAGCTTAAGTTATGGAATTTTAAAGTTGGTCATGTAAATAAAGATGATCTTGTAAGTGTCAAATTTAGGCCATGATGAGTATCCATTGAGATTAAAATGATCAAATGCGATACCTTCACATAGACATCATGTGAATACACATATACCAGATCATTTGAGTATTTTTATCTCCACTTAACAAGGTCTTGGAGCTAAAAAATCAAGTGGGAATAATGTTTTTGGTCTCAAGATCATCTCCAACAAAATTTTGTCCTTCCATATTTTTTTCACTTTATTGGAAATAAGCCACAACTAGACTAATGATGGGCTGGTTATAAAGGGGCTAGAAGATTAGTTGGTAGAGCACTTTAATAGCAAATAAAAAGTCCTATGTGTGAGTCCTAGCTGGTCCATATTCAAAATATCACTAAGAACTTCAGTAATATTTTCAAATTTTTGATGTGTCTTCAACTTGACTATTGTCTGATCTAATTCTACCTTCAAGGACTCCATTTCTATTCCAAACTTGATGCATTCTTCCTCCTTAGTCTTAATATTTTTAGTGACAATTTCAATCTGAGTTTCCAATTTTTTTATGATCTCCTCATGTTTATTAGTGTTGTTGCTTGGTATCTCTTTAAAGAGATTGATTTGTTCCTCATAACTCTTAGCCAATGATCCTGTTTTCTAATTATTCCTTCTTTGGAACTTCAACTCCTCTAGAGCAATCACCAATTCCTTACAAAAATTCACTTTAACCTCTTCTTCATCTGATTCTTCATCATCCATATGAATTTTCCATTTTGAAAAATCCTCATTATCTATTTATATAGCCATAAATAAGGTTTCATTATTATCATGATCATTACTGTCATCATCACTATCAAATGTACTTGTGTCAATTACATTAGATGAGCTACTATCTTCTTTGGTATAGAAACTTCTCTTATTCTTGAATGACCCTTTCTTATCTTCATACTTCTTGAAACCCTTTTTTCTCTTTTCAAGATTATATACCTTCTTATCATCACCATGATGTTCATCATGTTATCCATCATGCTCATTATTATCCTTGTTAGGATATTTAGATGTAAAATGATCAATACTACCATAGTTAAAACACTTGAATGTCAAATTTCCATTATACTTACCTGATCATTTCCTTAGTTTTCTGACAAACATGGATTTTATCTTGTCATCATCAATGTCTATGTTAACATCATCCTTGGTCTTTTTACCTTATGACTTTTTCTCAGCTTTGAATGCAACTTCCTTCTTGGAAAGTCTTCCATCACTTTTTCTCATTTCATACATAGTTAAGATGCCATGAAGCTCATCTCTATGTAGTATGTTAAGATGTTTGATCTCCTCCATAACAAACACCTTTGAATCAAACTTAAATGTTAGGGATATCAATACCTTTTGTACTAATATTGATTCTTCCAATTTCTCTCCTAGACCTCTAATGACATTTACCACTTCATCTATTTTTAATAGATAATATTCAATGTTTTCATCCTCCTTCATTCTCAGACTTTCAAACTATATTTGATGGGTTTGTAACTTTTCCAACTTGACTTTGGTCTCTCCCTCATAGATGGTCTAATTTTTTTTCTAAATCCCTTTGGATGTATCATAATGCATGGACTTTACAAATTATGCCTTTGAAAAACCACACAGGATGACATTCATTGCCTTAGAGTTGTTCTCACTTTCCTTCTTGATTACTGCATCAATTGGTGGTGTAGAAGGTGGATTGAATCCATCAAAAATAGATTTATATATGTCATAGCCTAAGGAAATTAGATAATTCTTCATTCTGATGATCTAAAATGCATATTTAGTCCTGATAAATACAAGATCCTTATTGGTTGAGAAACTTCCTTGTACCTGATGACTAGACATGCTTCTGCTTCTAAGATCTCTTTTAAGCTATTAGTCCTACTTCAAAGGACCAGGATCTCATACCAATTTTTTTAAGAATAATTATTGAGAGGGGGTGAATTAGTGTACCAAAAAATTTATTTAAATTATAATGAATCATTCATGAACTATGAAAGAAACATTTATATCTAGCAATGCATAAAGACTATTCACACGAGTATAACATAAGAAACATACATATGAGTGAGAAAAACTCAACGGGAAGTAAACCCACTATGATACTTGCATATGGAATACATTTATATAAAACAAAAGATCAAATTATATTGATCACAACCTCAAACTGGAGCACCAACCCCAATGAAGTCAAGCACCCACTTGATTAGGCTTTAATAAGCACCTAATTGCAAGGAAGCACAAACTCAACCACATCATGAATTTTGATGACCAAAATTTTTATCTAATGTTATTGTATTATTTCAAGTCCTCCTTATACTCTACCAAGTAATATTTTATTCACTTTAATTCTATTCATGCAAATAGGCCTAAAACTACCTTATATATATACTGATCTCATAGTCACACACCACTTGGTTAGACACACGCCTTCAACCTCTTAGGTCAGCCATATAATAGGTCTTATAAAATATTATTAACATGATTAAAATTATATTTGGACCCCATTTTTGTCTACAATAACTCAATTAGGCCTCATTTCTCTTTTAAGTCCCACAAAGACCTAATTACATTAGGTTTGTCCTCTTAATGTCAAAGCTTGATCCTCTTAGGCCTATATGGCCATAGAAAATAGAAAACAATTATATCACTTAGATAATTACATATAATTACCTCATATATTATTTTATATACCTATATCCTTTGCTCATAACATGAAATCTCTTTTTATCTTGAAGGTTATTAACTATAGGTTCCATTAAATCTTGCTGTTACGGATGGATCCTGCGTGTGCGAGCCCTAAATTTTTGAAATTGGCTGCTGTGAACCCAATGGCCAGTGTGGCTGTGGAAACCATTGAGGTTTTTTTTGCTAGTAAAGGGATTGAAGACACTACAGCCCTGCATTTGGCCTATGTTCCTGGTTCAGGGAATGGACCTGGGGGGAGAACCTATGCGAATGTGGCGGCCTTTGAAGTGGATATACATGATGCTGTGCCTCATGCAACAGTTGGACCAACCCGTGTTTCACCTGTAAGTGATTTAAAACCTATCAGGGTAACTCTAGACCCTGAATTAGCAGAAAATATCTTCCAATCAGAAAAATAGTTTTCCTCTTGTGCTGCTATTTTTTGTTTCTGTGGTTTCTGGCCCTCTTTTGTAGATCTATAGAATTGGATTTCCAATAATTGGTTGCATATTAAAGATAGTCAAATCTAGCCTTGGGCCAGAGGTTTTTTTATAGTAATATTTTAAAGCCCTGAAGATAGACAGTCTATATTTTGTCACAATAATTTTTCTTGGTAGGGTAGATTTCCTCTTATGGCCAAACCTTGGCATAAGGATTTTAATCCTCTATCAGAATCCTTTAATAAGCTCCCTATATGGGTGTGGCTCCCTTATCTTCCGATACACTTATGGCAAGAGGCGGTTTTTAAAACCATTGGAAACACTATAGGGGATTTTTTATATGAAGTTAGCACGAAAAGTCACCATTCAACTTGTGTACGATTTCTCGCTGACCTAGATGTTTCAAAGGGCCTTCTTGAGGTGATATGCATTGATTCCCCAAGAGGTACTTGGACACAAATCTTGGATTATGAGGGGATCCCTTTTTGGTGTAGGAAGTGTCACCAGATGGGACATATTTCTACTCATTGTGTTGCTAGGAAAACCAATCCCAGACATTCACCTTCTTGGTGGCCTAAGGATTTCTCTGAACATAGTATGGACAAATAACCTCTGGAAGCAACAACAAAATCCAAGACTGAGAAAGAGGATAGTTCACAATTTGAATCGGAAGATGAAGAGGAATATTTGGAGAATCATTCTAATGAAGCCCCTACGGAGGTTGTGGTTAGTGATACAGCTGAGCCAGAGGAGGAGATGGTGGTCTCTTCCCCTGTTTTGGAGGATCTTTCTAAGAGCCAGACTGTGTTTGAATCTCACAAGGAGTTTATGCCCACTAGAGTCCAAAGATCATTGTCTCCTAAGGCATGGGCTACTAAGGCAGCTAAGGTAGAGGATGGATGGTTAGCAGTTAGGAGAAAGAAGTCTAAGCCTTTGGTCCCTCCTCTAGATATGAATCTTCGGTCATGCAAAAAGAAAAATCTTAATTTAAAAGATTAATCCAAAGTTCCCTTTTGCTAACTGGTTTATCGGGGGCTGTAAACTGGTCACTTTTTTTTGGTTTGCTAGTTATTGGTTTGGAAGGTTATTCAGCTTGTTGTTTTAGTTGTTTAACCTTTAGATCAGTGTTTTGACAGCTATTTTTCATGGTCATATTTGTTGGTTACAGGTCCCTGTAAAACCTGGTTTGGGTACTATTCTGTAATTAGGTTCTTTTGTTAACCTGGTTTTGCTTTAAGGTTTTTCTTTTGCCTTGTGTAGGGTTTTAGGGTCCATTCAAAACCTATTTTTACCTTAATCTAAAACACGAAATCTCTTTTAGGACAAACTATCCTATTAGGCCTGTGTACCTAGAAAGTTTGTCTTGAAAAAATGAAGCTTAACACCCTTAAGCTATTGAAATCTTAAAAGAAATGTGGATATATTATGCATGACCTAAAGTTCATTAAAAAATTATTTTAACACTTTAAATTTGGATATAAAGGCTCAATAACATCTATGCAACTCACTCACTCAGAACTACCAATTTACCTAAAAAACTAGTCATGCTAACTTAGACCTCCAACACCTATGTAGACAGTTGTCATGACTCCTGATGAATGTAAATGGTCCTATGAGATATCTAGACCATCTTTAGATATAAATATCATATGTTATAATGGTAAACATTGGTCTTGTATAACAATTTATTGACCTTATATCACACAATCTTATTTGAACCAAATAGGTCATTTTTTGAGTAACATTTTCACCATATTCACTAACCTCCAAAACTTCTTCTAAGCATGAACATGAATCGCAAGTCATAAATAAAATTTTCATTCACTTTTTTCATCAATATTTTTGGAATAAAAATGATTGAGAGGGGGTGAATCAATCTTAAAAAAAACTTTCTAATCAATTTCACTTAAGAAATCATGGACCATTCAAACAAGCATATAGATCTAGCAAGCAAAAACACCTATCCACATAAGAATGAAACATAATAACATATTAAATATGTGTGAAAATTTTGAGGAGAAGAAAATACACTGATATCTACAAATTTACTATAGTAATATAAGACAAAAACCAAATTTAGTGAAGCACACACTTCACATGGAACACCAACCCCAAATAGCTAAGCACCAACTCAAATAGGCTTTAGCAAACACCAACTTGCAAGGATGCACCAAACCCATAGATGACTCAAAAAAAAAACAAATAAAAACCTTTATATCCTTAAAAAAACTTTGTTTCTCATAGAATAGATGATGATCTCCTTCCTTATCTCTTCACACACTTCTATCCCTCTCAAACTAGCTTTAGGCCTCTTTGCTCAACTAGGTCTCTTCAAGACTGATTAGGTCATATGACCTTGATTATCATACATAAAACCTATTTAAAATATTAATAATTAATCATATACACTCTTATAATGGTATATAATTCCACCTTATTCTCAACAAAGTGCTATCTTGTTTGCTTAATATCTTCACTCATTAATAGGACTAAAATTGCCTTGTATCTATACACACCTCTTGTTCATATCCTTCTTATTCAGAAAAAAACATTTACCCCCATAGGTCAGACATGGAATATATATTATTATACCTAATAAACATATATAAAATGCTATTTTATTCCCTTTAGGTTTGGCATACCTTAATTAGGCCTCATTTCATCTTTAGCTCTCAAGGAGACCTAATTCCATTAGGTCTACTTTAGGACATGTTACACTTTACCTTATTTGGAAAAATTTAAGACTAAAAACATGGTATATAAATATAATAAAATAATAAAATGGATATATACTAAGATAATATATTATCCATGTCATCTTTTGAGTCTAATTACCACTTGAAGCACACCATTTACACTGTTCATAATTAGGCCTATGCATACCCAAAAAGTTTATCTTGAAATATTGAAGATAAAGCATCAATTGGATGAAAAACATGGAAAAAATAATATATTTATAGACCTAATTACCTTAATTTAATAAAAAAATTCATTAGATACTTCAACTTAGGGTATACAGGGTTAAACTCTTCTTTACAAAATGCTCACTCTAAACTGCTAATTAGACTCAAAACACAATCATGGAAACTTAAACTTATGACATCTAAAAGTACACAATAAATGAATTAAAATGATCCTAAAAAAACCTAAAAATAATCTCCAACAAAAATATCATAATTATTGGTCTTATAGACCAATTCATTGACCTTCTCTCTCACAAACCTCACTCAGCCAGTCAAGCCATTTTGGATTCAACATTTTCACTAATTTCACTAACTAAAAAAAATTATAAAATATGGACAAGACATATAATTAAAAAATAGAAACACCATTTACATTAAATTATTAAACTCAAGGCATAGAGTCTCAAACTCATCACTATAACTTGCTTACCTAGAGCTACCAGTTTACCTTAAAGCATAATTATGGTGATAATGACCTTCAATCAAATGTATGACCCATTTATATATATTATTGATTAATTTATATGATATTATGATATAATTACAACATTATTAGATAGAAAAGTAATATGGTAAAATGGGAATATTAGTCTTGCAGACCAATCTCATTAACTTGTACCTCATTATCTCATCTGAACTAGATAGGTCAATTTATGAGCAAAATTATCATCATATCAACTAACCTCAAAAACATATATTCAAAATAAAAATTTATTAAAAGTATTTTAAAATGTCTCCATGCACTTTTTTTCATCCCTATTCCATGATAACACATCCCTAATCATATTCTCATTGCTACTTAGGTTTATCACTATTTTCACCATTAGACCTGTTAACGATTGGTCAACTTAGATGACCATTTTAGCACACTTGAGGATATATATATATATATATATATATATATATATATATATATATATATATATATATATATCACCATGGATATCAAATAATAGTCTCAACCTTATCCATATAATGATTTTCATACTTTGACTTGATCAACTTGGAATCCTACAATAAATCTCTAAGAATCTAATACTTTCACGGACGGTGTACTCACACACCTGATAAAAAAATTGCACCTAGATATTCCTAGGAGAGTTAAATTCATGATATAATAATTTATATAGCCACTTGAGACCATTTTGGTTTGTTTTAAATATGATATTTCATATTGGTTCATTGTTATGGTTTTAGATAGGGTTAACACTATTTCTATTGTTAATGATTATTCATAAAGTATTACTCCTCAGTTCAAAAAATAATGCTTACCCATATCTAATTAAAATCTCAAGTTCTAATTTAGAGGTTACACATGCCAATGAGCACCTAAAAGTCCTTCTCAGGTTTGCATGCCTTCATTCTATGTACTCGAGAGACCTCAAAACCATTTTTCATACTTTTTATTATAAACCATGACCTAAAAATTTGTTAACATGATTAATAAAACATATAATACCTTATAAAAAAACTCAAATGTCAATTATTTACTTGGAAAAATAACCTCATACCTCATTATGATTATATTCTCTCTCTACACCATAGTTTTCATACCTTACTAGGCCTTGAACTATCCTTCATGACTTATTCCATGATCTAAATACCTCAGTGTCACACTCAACACCAAAAAAATTACATACAACCACTCTAATTCTTAAGCATAACCAAACATCCTTCATATGTCTTGACAATAGCTCATGATGCCTCATTAGGTCAGCTAGGGTCTAGAGATGGTCTAGGTGCAAACTAGTCTAAAGGTCCTACCCTTGTAGGCTTGCCTTGAGACTCTCATGAGTGATACAATACCAAAAATACATTTTCAATAAACCTAATACAACACATTATGCCTTTTTTCATCAATATCACTAAGCTACCATGCTCAAACAGTCTCACTAGGACTTTATATGCCATGACTAGTCCCATGACTAGGCTTCTCAAGTACTTTAAACTTGACAAATGACCTTGAAACAACTCACATGCCTTACATGATCCTAAAATAATGTAATACCTCTACACATACCTATTGATGTTTATCATACACATGCTTATAATATGATTATGCTTATTATAACTAGACTTTTCAAGACACCTTCTTCTCAAGGAATAGTACTCAACCATGCTTACCTAAATGATATAAAAAAAAATCATTAGATAGTATTATAAAATCAATAAAATAACCTTGAAAACAACCAATAAAATAATCATTAGGATACCTTTAAATTCTCTCTTATCATATGGTAGATATTCTCACACCACTGCAACAACCTTGACAAAAACCAATAGAAGAATCATTAGGCTGCCTTAAAATTCTCTTGTCATATGGTTTCCTTATCACATCAAAGAACATAAACACATATATCATATATCACTTACCAACCATATTCATTAGATTCACCTTGACATAAATGACATTAGATGACATCAACCTTGACATCAATGATAACACTTCTCAAAAAATGCACCCTTTGTCATTGATGGAAAAAAATTCTTCAATATGATCACCCTCATCTCCCACAATCTAGTCAATATTAATTATTGAACTTTCTCCCCATTTGAAATTAATGATAAAGGTTCATAGATACTACATATTTTGGAACCACACCTTGTAACAAAATATCAACACATAGAATATGAAGCATTTATAGGAACATGCTCCCTATTACTCCATGTATACCTCCTTAAAATGAACTCAGATTACAAGATCACTTGTTAACACAAATCAAGATCAGCCAATAACCTCAATATCTCCCTCTCAAACCAAGCATCCACCATGATTATGATAACTGAAAAGTGTCTTTATGAATCCTAATGGAGTCATCCCTTTCTTTAGGGAACTAAAACAATGCAAGCTCAGGAAATTCCTTGATCTCCATGTTCTCACAATATTGAATATCCTTCAATATCCTTTTAGTATTGATTGGAAATATAGGCTTGACCTCTTCATCAACCATTTTATCATTAACAGGAGCTGATAACAAACATTCTTGACTTGATTTCACATCTAAAATATGTCTTACCATATAAAATTATCCATTTGAGCTTGTAGACTGATCATGACTAACCTTGGATGTCTATGGTTTCCACACATTCATTTTCCTTTTATCTTTCACTATATGGGCTTCAAACCTCTTATTTTAACTTGATGGCCTTCTACCTATATTAGGACAAAATCTTGTAATGTGTCCCACATTATGATAGTTATAGAAAATAACCTTATACATACCTCTTGACTGATGATTCTTTTCACAATCCCATGCATATTCTTTTTTAGAGTGTCTTTTACACTCTTTTGATCTATGACCAAACTAATTTCACGTATAATAGTAACCATTGAATGAATTAGAATACCTCATAGCATTGGGTTATCTAATAGGCCTTTTAATTTTGACCTTCTTATCTTCATTATTTTTATCCTTGACTTGAGCTTCTTTATTTTGGTCTTCTTTGAAATCATGACCTGTCTTAACACTTGAAAACTTTTGGCTACTCAAGATGTCATCTAGATCCTCAATGCTATTTCTAAACTTCACAAAGGTCTTCAACTTGCTAGATGATTGATCCAACTCAAATTTTAAGGATTATATCTTAGTCCCATACCTAGTGCATTCTTCCTCTTTAACTTTTAAGCTAGTAGTGACTATTTACATATGTGCTTCAATTTGATTTATTATCTCATAATATTCCTTAGATTTTTTACTTATTGTCTCCTCAAACAAACCAATCTGATCTTCATAGTCCTTAACTAATTATCTTATCTTGTGATTCTTCCTTATTTGTAGCTTTAAGTCCTCTAGAGCACTCACCAATTATACCTCAAGGTTTACTTCAGCCTCTTCTTCATCTGATTATTCATCAACCATAAGGCCTTTCCCACTTTAGCAACCATCATTATCTATTTATATGGCCATGAATAATTTTTCATTGTTATCATGTTTAAGTTCATTGTTGCCATCATTACTATCAGATTTACTTATGCTACTTACATTAGATGAGTTTTTATCTTCTTTGGTGTAGAAACTTATCTTGTTATTGAATGACCCTTTCCTACCTTCATACTTCCTAAAATCTTTCTCATTATTGTTAGGATTATATACCTTCTTATCATCTCCATGATGCTCATCATATTCTTCTTCATGCTCTATTTTATCCTTATTAGGACACTAGGATAAAAAGTGATCAATCTTACAATATTTGAAACATTTAAAAAGGTAACTTACCCTTATAATTACCATATCCAAACCTCAAATTCCTAGAAAGCATGGTTATTAGTTCATCATCATCAACATCTAAACATACCTCATCCTTGGTCTTCTTAGATTTTGAATTATTTTCAAATTTGAAAGATTATACCTTCTTGGGAGTTCCTCCTTCATTTTTTCTCATCTCATAGGTATTCAATATGCCATGAAGCCCATCCATTTAAATCTTGTCCAAATCTTGCATCTCTTCTACTACAAACACCTTATAATCAGGCTTAGGATTTATTTATATCAATACCTTTTTAACAACTATAGACTCTTTTAATTTTTATTTTAATCATCTAATTAAATATAGAACTTCATCAACCTTCAATAGGTAAGATACAATGTTTTTATCTTTATTCATTTTCAGTCTTTTAAACTATCTCTGGTGGGTTTAAAACTTGGCCATCTTCACCTTGGTGTCTCCTTTATATATAGTTTTTAAATTTTCACATATTAATTTTTTTTATTAATTATTTATCACATACACAACATATACCTATGATAGGCCACAAATAATCTCATTCATTGCCTTGAAATCCGTCTCACTTTCCTTCTTGCTTGTTGTATTAGTTGGTTGTGTAGGAGGTGGAGTGTATCCATCCACAACTGAATAACATATGTCATGGCCCATTTAAATTAAATATTTCATCATTATGAAGCTCCAAAATTCATAATTGGTTCCATTTAATAATGGATCCTTATTAGTAGATAAACCACCTTGAGCTTGCTGACTAGCCATCCTTGCTTCTAAGATATCCTTTAGGATATTAGGCCTACTTCAAAGGACCTATTATAATACCAAATTTTATAATAAAAATTATTTAGTGGGGATGGATTTAATTAGTCTTAAAATAATTTTTTTTATCAATTTTACTTAAGCAATCATGAACCATTCAAATAAGCATATAGATCTAGCAAGCATAAACACCTATCCACATAAGCATGAAACACAACACATTACATTTTTCGTAAACCCTCAATTAGAGTAAAAAACAATGATATATACAAATTAACTATAATGATATAATACAAACACCATATTTTTTGAATCACCCACTTCACATGGAGCACCAACCCAAACTAGCTAAGCACCAACTTAGCTAGGCTTTAATAAGCATCAACTTGCAAGGAAGCACCAACCCCCTAGATGGCTCAACACCAAATCAACCACATGATTTATTTTATCACATTTAGGAAAAACAATTTATCAACAAACTGATGATGACCACATCTTCAACTCTTCACACTCTTAGCCCTCTCAAACTGACTTCTAGGTCTCTTTGCACAATTAGGTCTCTTCAAGATTGATTAGGTCATATGACCTTGATCCTAAAATATATATATATATATATATATATATATATATATATATATATATTTTTAAAATCTTGATCACTTATTATATACAATCATATTATGTTATATAAGTCTTCTTTTTATTAACAAAGTAATATCTTGTTTGCTTACTCTCTTCACTCACTAATAGGCCTAAAACTACCTTGTATTTATACAATCCTCTTGTTCATATCCTTCTTAGTCAAAAAAAAACACCCTTAAATTCTTATTTAAGCCATGTAATAGATATTAATACATCTCATAAACATGGATAAAATTTTATTTGAGTCCCTTTAGGTCTGACATACCTCAATTAGGCCTCATTTCATCTTTAGGTCTCATGGAGACTTAATTCCATTAGGTCTACTTTAGGACATGTTACACTTTAAATTCCTTATAAAACTTTTAAAATCCACACAAGGTAGGAAAATATCATAAATAAATAAAATATATCTATAATAAGATCATATAGGCTCCATAATATCTTTTAATTCTAATCACCACTTGAAGCACACTATTTGTACTCTTCACAATTAGGCCCGTGCATACCTAGAAATCCTGTCTTAAAATAATGAAGATAAAACACCAATTGGATTAAAAAACATGGAAATAAATAATATATTTATAAAAAAATGACCTTAGGGTCATAAAAAACTTAACTAAATACTTCAAATTAGAGTATATAGGTTCAAACTCTTCTTTGCAAAATTCTCACTCTGAACTGCCAACTAGCCTCAAAACACAATCATGGAAACTTGAAATTTTGACACATAAAATAACATAATAAAGGAATTAAAATGAATGAAAATTATCCTAAATCATCCATAGAAAAACTTCCAACAAAAATATCATAATCTCTATTTTTAATTATTGGTTTTATACACCAATTTGTTGATCTTCTCTCTCATAGACCTCACTCAGCTAATCAAGCCATTTTGGATTCAACATTTTCACTACTTTAAATAAATAAAAAAAATTATACAAATAATTTATATTACATAAAAGTAAAAAATATAAAAACCATGTATACTAGATGATTCAATCAGGGTATAGAGTTTTAACTCATCACTATAACTTACTTACCCAAAACTACTAGTTTACCTTAAAGGATAGTCAAGGTGATAATGACCTTCAATCACCTATATGACAATTTATAGATATTATTTATTAATTTGAACTATATTATGATATAATTGAACCATTATTATATATAAATATAATATGTTCAAATGGGAATATTTGTCTTGTAGATCAATCTCATAAACTTGTACTTTATTGTCTCATCTGAACTAGATAGGTTAATTTATGAGCAATATTTTCATCATATATAATGACCTCAAAAACTTATATCCAACATTATCATGTCTTAAAATTATTTAAAAATGTCTCCATGCACTTGTTTTCATCCTTATTCCATGATAACACATCCATAATCATCTTCTCATTGCTGCCTGGGTTTCTCATTATTTTCAACATTAGGCCTGTAAGTGACTGGTCAAATTGGATGGAAATTATAGCACAATTCAGGGTTTAAAAAATATAAAAATCACCATGGACATAAAATAATATTCCCAACCTTATATATCTAGTGATTTTCATACTTTGACTTGGTCAACTTAGACTACTACAATAAATCTTTGAGAAACTAACACTTTTCCTATAGGGTCTACTCACACACCTGATAAACCAATCACACGTAGAGATTCTTGGGATATTTTAATATATTATATAATAGTTTTTATAGTCATTTTAGAATATTCTGGGATGTTTTTAACAAGATGTTTAACATTGGGTCATTGTTAGGGTTTAAGACAGGGTTAATGTTATTTTTGGTGTTAACAATTATTCATAAAGAACTGCCCCTCATTTCCAAAAATAATGATTGAGGACATTATTTAGGAAAATTAAAAATATATCCTTAACATATTAGGTTCCCATCTAGTAGTTAAACATGCCAATGAACATCTGAAAGTCCTTAGGTTTGTATGCCTCTATTCTATGTACTCGCGAGACCTCAAAACCACTTTTCATGATTTTTATTGTAAACCATAACCTAAAAAATTATGAACATTCTTGAGATAACATATAATATCTATGAAAACACTCAAATTTCCATTTTTTTCTTTGAAATAGAAACTAATACCTCATTAAGCTTTCATTTTCTCTCCACACCATTATCTTCATACCTTACTAGGCCATGAACTATCCTTCATGCCTTTTTCCATGATATTAATACCTCAATTTCATTATAAAAACATTAATAGCATTCCATATGACCTATATCATTCTTAAACATATCCAAACATCATTCGCATGTCTTAAAAATAGCTCATGATGCCTCATTAGGTCAGGTAGGGTCTAGAGGTGGTCTACGTGCAGACTAGGTCTAAAGGTCCTACCCCTGTAGGCTCACCTTGAGACTCTTATGAGTGATCCAATGCCTCACATAAATTTTCAAGCAACCTCATACAACCTATTACTCCTCTGTGCATCTATCTCATTAGGAATTTACATGTCATGACTAGGATTCTCAAGCATATGAAACTTAACAACTGACGTTAAAACACTCCTTAATGCTTATACACCTTGATTACATGCTTTACATGCTCCTAAAATGATGCCACACCTTTTCATATACCTATTCATGATTATCATGCACATGTTCATTATATGTCTATACTTATTAGAACTAGGCTTATCAATACACCTTATTCTTGAGGACTAGTACTCAACCATGCTTACCTCAATTATGCTATCAAACAATAACATTTATTAGATAATATTATGACAAAATTAAAAAAACCTTGACCAAAAAAAAAATAAAATCATTAGGATACCTTCAAATTCTTTATTTTCATATGGCAAAAATTCTCACATCATTGCAACAATCTTAACAACCAATAGAAGAATCATTAGGTTGCCTTTAAATTCTCTCTTGTCATGTGTCTTCCTTGTCACATCAAACACAAAACCACATATATCACATACCACTCACCAAACATATCGACTAGATTCACCTTGACATTAATGACATCAACCTTTACATCAAATGACATCAACATTGACATCAATGACAACACTTCTCAAAAAACTCTCCCTTTGTCATTGATGGAATTTTTTTTTTCAATCTAATCACTCTCATCTCCAAAAATTAGGTCAATCTTCCTTCTTGAACTCTCTCCCCCTTTGACACTAATTACAAAGGGTCATACATATTATAACTTCTGGAACCACACCTTCTTGCAACAAAATCTCAACACATAGAATATGAAGCATTACAAGAACATGCTCCCTCTTACTCCATGTATACCTACTTCAAATGAACTTAGGTTACAAAACCATTTATCAACATAGATCAAGCTCAATCAATAACCTGAATATCTTCCCCTCAAACCAAGCATCCACCATGCTTCTGATAACTAGAGTGTCTTTATGAATTCTAATGGAGTCATCCCTTTCTTTAGGGAACTAAAACAACACAAGCTTAGGAGATTCCTAGATCTCCATGTTCTCACAAGACTGTATATCCTTTATTATCCTTTAAGTCTTTATTGAAAATATAGGCTCAACCTCTTCATTAACCATTTTATCATTAATATGAGCTGACAATAGACATTATTGACTTTATTTCACATCTAAAGTATGTTCTACCATAAAAAATAGTCCAATTGAGATTTTAGACTAATCATGACTAACCTTTACTATATTTGGTTTCCACATATTTATTTGTCTTCTCTCTTTCACTCTATGGGCTTCAAACCTCTTGTTTTGACTTGATGGCCTTCTACCTCTATTTAGATATAATCTTGTAATGTTTCCCACATTATGATAGCTATATAAAATAACCTTATACATACCTCTTGACTAATGATTCCTTTCACAATCTCATGCATATTAATTTTTAGGGTGTCTTCTACACTCTTTTGCTTTATGACCAAACTGATTACATGTATAAAACTAACCATTGAATGAATTAGAATATGCCATAGAATTAGGCTATCTAATAGGTCATTTCATGTTTACCTTCTTGTATTCATTATTTTTCTCCTTGAATTGAGGGGCCTTATTTTGGTCTTATTTGAAACCAAGACCTGTCTTGTCACTTACAATCTTATTACTATTCAGGATGTCATATAGATCTTTAGTTTTCTTTTAAAAATTCACAAATGTCTTCAACTTGTTAGATTCTTGATCTGACTTAGATTTCAAGGATTATATCTTAGTTTTATACTTGGGGAATTTTTATTCTTTAGCTTTTAAGATAGTAGTGACTATTTCCATTTATGCTTCAATTTGATTGATGATCTCATCATAATCCTTAGATGTGTTACTTAGTATATCCTCAAACAAACCAATATAATCTTCATAGTCCTTAACTAATGATATTAGCTTATGATTCTTCCTTATTTATAACTTCAACTCCTATAGATCACTCACCAATACTACCTCAAGGCTTAATTTAGCCTCTTATTCATCTAATTCTTTATCAACCATAAAGTCTTTCCCATTTGAACAACCCTCATTATATATTTTTATGGCCATGAATAAGGTTTCATAGTTGTCATGTTTAGGTTCTTTACTACCATCATCACTATCAGGTGTACTTATGTCACATCAGATGAGCTATTATCTTCTTTGGTGTAGAAAATTCTCTTTTTATTGAATGAAACTTTCCTACCTTCATACTTACTAATCTCTTTCTCATTCTTATCAAGCTTATAGACCTTATTATCATCTCCATGATGTTCATCATGTTATTATCCATGCTCATTTTTATCCTTTTTAGGATATTGAGATGTAAAGTGACAAATCTTACCACACTTGAAACATTTGAAAGGAAATTTACCCTTGTACTTACTAGATCCAAACCTCAACTTCGTAAAAAACATTGTTATTAGTTCATCATCATCAAAAATTAAACATAACTTATCATTGACCTTCTTGTATTTTGAATTCTTTTCAACATTGAAAGTTTTTTTTTATTTCTTAGGAGGTCTTCTTTAAATTATTCTCATCTCATAAGTAGTCAAGATGCCATGAAGCCCATCCATTTTAAGCTTGTCTAAATCTTGTATCTCTTCTACTTTAAGCACCTTAGAACAAAACTTAGGAGTTAGTTATCTCAATAGATTTTGAACAACTATAAACTCTTTCACATCTTATCCTGATCTTCTAATGACATTGACAACTTCATAAACCTTCAACAAGTGAGATGTAATGGTTTCATTGATCTAGGTGGATCCATGTACCGTTCCATTTTTAAAAGTCTTCAAATTCTACATAAATCATTTGCACATCATAAAATTCATTGATAGATTTCTAGTGCTTCTTTTGGAACAAAAAATAGAGTCCAGATGCTCAAGATATGGCTAGTTGAAGACATCTTGCGATAGGCAAAAAAAAGGGGGTGTTAAAAGTGACGTGGCACTATTGAAATATGCCAAGTGGACCAATAGCCATTTGACACATCAAAAAATAATTCGGTGCAAAAAAAATTTGGTCTGGTGTTTTTATTTCACATGTTATTTGATAAATTTTCAAACGTTTATCACTTAGAAACAAGGCACCAAAGGCCAACTTGCACAAGCTACCACGTCACCACAAATTCAAAGCAATGACCAAACCCAACAACTGGTGCCTAAGTCTAAGAATTGGAAAATGGATCAAATTACCTATTTAAAGCATGTAAACTATTATTCCTAGCAAATTTGGGATAAAGAGAAGTTAAAGCATGCCAAAAAAGGAGGAGGCCAACTATTCAACTCATGCCTAAGCACCTAAAAGAAAGGCCAATGGTTTGAACCCCTGACCTACCACCCAAAAGGGATAATATTTGACCACTTGTGTTGTAGGGGTTGAAGTGATATAAAAGAGATGAAATTCTACTTGAAGAGAAGTAAGAAGCTGCCTGTGTAAAGATATTTAATAAGGTTAGAGTCTTATTATTACTTTGTATGGCCTTGGGCCATTATTTTTAGGTCTAAGAGATATATTTACAGGAAAAAAAAGATTAGAGAAGGTGAATTGAAAACTTTTATTGATTTTGGAAGCCATTTATTGCATAAAGTTAATGAGAATGGTCCTCACTTCGAACAGACTCAGAGATGTAGGCTATTGAAGCTGAACTCCGTTATCAATTTGCTGGTGAATTCTTTTAATTTTATCTGATTATTATCTAATTTTTATCTTCATTTAAATTCTATTTTTAATTTATTTATAAAAAATTAAACAAAAAAATCAAGAAATTGAATGATCTCTTAAACATGAAAAAGTGTTTTTTTAATATACTACACTTGTATTTTCAGTTTACAAATTAGATTTTTGGTATCAAAGTGGTTGTTATTTAATAGTGATTGCTAGTGTATGTTGACAAGGTCTAAATCTCAAAAGGGTGAAGGAAAACTCATTGAGTATAATATAGAGATTGGTTAAAGGTGTGCTTTAAGGATGGCTGAAGAAGAGATGGAATCTGAACAAGCTTTCCGCTGAGCCTTCATGGATATGAGAAGCATGGTTGAGGAACTATACCATGACAAACAAAGGAAATCTGAGAATGAAAAAAAAGGTGATTCATGAGAATCAAAAGGTAAAGAAACTGAAAAACCCTCTTCGTCGGATGATGGTAAAAAAACTATGGAATCTCTCCCTTCACTAAAATTGGATATTAAGTTTGAATTACCAATGTTTAATGGTGAAGTTAATGCTAAAAAAATGGATAATTGGGTCAAATAGATTGAAGTTTATTGCAGGGTCCAAAATATTACAAGGGATGAGTCAAAAATTCATTTGGCTAGTCTTCGTATGGGAAGCATAGCTCTCATTTGGTGGGAGAGTAAGTTAAAGGAAGCTGAGCTTCAAAAAGGTAACTTGATTTCTACTTGGAATGAATTTATTGAAGAACTCATAAAGCAATTCTATCCTTTAGGCTATATGCAATAAGACATGATAGATTGGCAAAGTTTAAGACAAGTAAAAGACCAAAATGTTCAAGATTATACATAAGAATTTAGGAAACAAGCTTTACTTTTGAATGTTCCTCTATACACACAAGAAACACTACTAAAATATATGGGTGGGATTCATAGTTACTTAAGACATATGATTCTTATGTTCAATCCCACTAATTTAGATGCAATATGTGTTCAAGCCACTTATTTAGAGGCTAGAGGAAAATAATCAAAAGAATATTTTCCTAAAGTAAAAAGTAAGCAATCTAATGTTAAACAATCCAAAGGGGAAAGTTCATCAAGAAAGGGTAAATAGAAATCCACTTATACTATTAAAAAAGAAGAAGGAAAACCATTTTGTAATCATTGCAATAAATATCATGATGAGTCTAAGTGTTGGAAACTACATCCTGAGTTAAGGCCTAAGAGGTTTTAAAAGAAAGAAAAGAAGGCTAATGCTATGGTTCAGGACTTAGATTCAGATTCAGGTGATGAAACTAAGATCACAGTTATGGGATTACATAATGATTTTTCTCTTTTAGTTTCTAGCACTAAGTCATCAAATGATGCATCTTATTCTAAACAAAATTTTGTGCATGTTGATAAGAAAATAAATGAATTGTTCCACATTAGAGTTGTTTCAAAACATACGAAGATTGACACTCTATTTGATAGTGGTTCACAAATAAATTTAATTTATAAAGAGGTTGTTAAGAAGCTAGGCTTACATACCAATCCCCATCTAAATCCTTATCCACTAGGTTGGGTGTGTGACAATGCAAAGCTACAAGTCTCACAAACTTGTAGACTAAGGTTTGCCATCACATCCAAGTTCGTAGATGAGGTTGAGTTGGATGTTGTTCCATTGGACATATGTGGGATTGTTTTGGGAAGCCCATATCTTTATGATAGAAAAGAAATCTTCTATAGAGAGGAGAATAAGTACTTTCTTGTAAAGAATGGCATTGAATATTTAGTTAGAGCACATCACATTAGAACAAGTCTTTCCTTGGTTACATCAGGGCAAATGAAAAGACTAGTTAATTCAAGCAAGACTTTTTGTCTCATGTTGATTAAGTCTAAGGAAAAAGAATATTCTTAGGCTTTGGAAAAGTGTGATCCTAGACACAAAAATGAATTGGTTGAAATCATTTCTACTTATGATGATGTATTTCAGGATCCTAAGGGATTGCCCCCTAAAAGGGGAGTTCAACATGAAATTCAGCTATTATAGGATTCTACTCTCCCTAACATTGGCATGTATAGGTTATCAGTGGTGGAAAATAAGGAAATCAAAAAATAGGTAATGGATCTATTGGATAGTGGTGTTATTCATCCAAGTTCATCTTCTGTTGGTTCACCAATTATTTTGGTGCCAAAGAAAGATGGCACTTGGTGAATGTGCATTGATTTTTGTGCTTTAAAAAAAAATTACTATTAAGAATCGTTACCCTCTTCCTCATATTGATGATTTGTTGGATCAATTAAAACATGCTATTTATTTCACTAAGCTAGATTTGAGAAGTGGATATCATCAAGTAAGAATTAATGAAAGCGATATGTGGAAAACTACATTCAAAACAAAATAGGGATTGTTTGAATCGCTTGTTATGCCTTTTGGGTTGTGTAATGCCCTGGCTACATTCATGAGATTGATGAATGAAGTTTTTAGATAGTTCCTTGATGATTTTTTTATAGTTTACTTAGATGATATATTGATTTTCAGAAAGTCTTGGAAAGAGTATGTGATCCAAATTAAGAAAGTCATGGATGCATTTCGAAGGGAAAAACTTTATCTAAAATTGTCAAAATGTGAATTTGGCAAGACCTCTTTGATATACTTGGGTTACATTTTAGGACATGGTGAATTGAAAATTGATCCTACAAAAGTGTCAATCATTGTTAATTGGCCTACACCCACTAACACAACTGAGGTTAGAAGTTTTCTTGGTGCAGTATAGTTTTGTTGAAAGTTTATTGCTCAGTTTTCATATATTGCATCACCTCTGCATTATTTGACAAGTGTGAAATAGGTCTTTTAATGGGGAGGCAAACATAAAAAATACTTCGACACTTTGAAAGAAAAGATAAGTATTTCTCTGGTCTTGGCCCTTCTTGATATACAACAACCATTTGAGATCAAGACAGATGCAAGTGAGTATGCTATGGGAGCTATTTTAATGCAAGGTAAGAAACTAGTTTGTTATCATTCTGAAACCTTTACAAGTGCAGTAAGAAAATATCCAACTTATGATGAGGAATTGTATGCATTGGTTCAAAGTGTTAAAAAATGGAAACATTACTTAATGGGAAAAGAAACAATAATACATACAGATCATCAGCCCATATAGTATATTCAATCACAAACTAATCTAAAATAGTCTAGACATTTTCAGTGGATGGGTTTCTTACAACAATTTCATCTTGTGATCAAGTATAAAAAAGGTATTCAGAATAAGGTTGTAGATATGCTATCTAGGCCTCTTATGGTTGTTGCATCTATTCTTTTACAATATGGTTCTTTGTCTCATGAAAGTTATAAAGAACAATATGTTAATGATCTTGATTTTTAGGATGTTTATAAAGACTTGATGAGTAGTAGACAAGTAGAAGAATTATACTATCATGTACACAATGATCTTTTGTATCATTTGGGTAAACTATGTATTCCTCAAAATGAGAGGGTGCACATGATTAGAGAAGCACATACTTCTCTTATTTCTAGTCATTTTGGAGTTGCTAAAATGGTTGCACATTTGAAAATGTATTGTTATTGGCCTCGTATGTAGGAAAATGTTGCTAAATATATAAAGGGATGTAACCTTTGTGCCACAAGTAAACATAGTAATAGGAAACTGGGACTTTATACTCCTCTACCTATTCCTACTCGCCCCTAGGAAAGTATCTCCATGGATTTTGTGGGGGGGCATAGCCTATGACACAAAGAAAACATGACTATTTATATGTGGTTGTGGATATATTTAGAAGAATGTGTGTTTTGATTCCTTGCAATAAGAAAATTACTGGCGAAGGCACTGTACATTTGTTCTTTAAACATGTATGGGTTCATTTTGGTTTGCCTAATTCAATTATTTCTAATCAAGATTCTCAATTTATTGGAGAGTTTTGGTCAACTTTGTGGGGACTAATAAACACTAAATTAAAAAAGAGCACTACATTTCATCCAGAAACTGATGGATAAACAGAGGTTGTGAACTGCACTGTGGTACATTTGCTTAGGGGTTATAGCAATAAACATCCAAAGTTATGGGATGAACAATTGTGTTACATACAATATGCATATAACTGGGCACTTCATTCTTTTACTATGAAATCTCCATTTGAATTTTGTTATGGATACTTGCCTAAATCTCCTCTAGATGTTTGCTATAGATATGATATAGTTGTTGGTGAACCAAAAAAATCTAATCAAGCTAATAATTTCATTGAATAAATACAACTCATACATCAGACTGTTCGTACTCAATTGGAGAAAAGTCAAGCCAAGTACAAAGCCAAGCATGACAAACATCATATTGATCACCAATTTTTTGTAGGTGATATGGTATGGCTTCACATTAGTAAGGAATGACTGACAAGTGAAGGTAAAAGGTTGAAACCAATCCGGTATGGTCATTTTTGGATAATGGAAAAAATTGGCACAAATGCTTTCCAATTAGATTTACCATCTTACATGTAGATTTATTCAGTTGTAAATGTGGAAAATATGAAATTGTATGAGCCTTCAATGATAATTGATCATGATGAAAGTGTATCAATTCCTTTTGTTGATGATTTTTCTCTTGAATATCTAATAGAATTGTAGGAAGATACTATACTTGACAAGAATATGCAGACCTCACAAAGAGGTAATGTTGAATATATTCATGTTGGTCTCAAAGGGATGCACCCAAGCAAGGCTAGATGGATGGAAGTCGTAAAGGTGAGGGAAAAATACCCTCACCTCATTACCAATTAATTTCAACTTTTGGAGGTCCAAAAGTTCCCATTAGGGAGGAATGATCTAGGTGGATCCATGTATCGTTCCATTTTTAAAATTCTTAAAATTCTAATCAAATAATTTACACATCATATAATTCATTGAGAGATTTCTATCGCTTCTTTCAGAACAAAAAATAGAGTCTGGATGCTTAAGATATGGCTAGTTTAAGACATCTTGTGACAAGCAAAAAAAAAGGGTTGTCAAAAGTGATGTGGCACTGTTGAAATATGCCAAGTTGACCAATAGCCATTTGACATGTGGAAAAATAATTTGGTGTAAAAAAGATTTTGGTTTGGTGTTTTTATTCCACATGTTATTTTAGAAATTTTCAAATGTTTATCACTTAGAAACAAGGCGACAAAGGCCAACTTGCACAAACTACCACATCACCACAAATTCAAAGCAATGACCAAACCCAAGGGATGGCACCTAAGTCTAGGCATTGGAAAAGGGATCAACTTAACTATTTAAAGCATGTAAACCACTATTCCCAGCAAATGTGGGATAAAGAGAAGTTAAATCATGCCAAAAAAGGAGGAGGCCGAGTGTTCAACTCATGCCTAAGCACCTAAAAGAAAGGCCGATAGTTTGAACCCCTGACCTGCCACCCAAAAGGGATAAGATTTGATTGCTTGTGCTGCAGGGGTTGAAGTTATATAAAAGGGATGAAATTCTACTTGAAGAGAAGCAAGAAGCTGACTGTGTAAAGAGATTTAAGAAGGTTAGAGTCTTATTATTGCTTTGTATGGCCTTGGGCCATTATTTTCAAGTCTAAGAGATATATTTATAGGCAAACAAAGATCAGAGAAGGTGAATTGAATACTTGTATTGATTTTGTAAGCCATTTGTTTCACAAAATTAATGAGAATGGTCCTCACTTCGAATGGACCTGGAGACATAGGCTATTGAAGCTGAACTCTGTTATCAATTTGCTAGTGAATTCTTTTAATTTTATCTGATTATTATCTAATTTTGATCTTCATTTAAATTCTAGTTTTAATTTATTTATATAAAATTAAACAAAAAAAGCAAGAAATTGAAGGATCTCTTAAACATGAAAAAGTGTTTTTTTTAGATATACTACACTTGTATTTTTAGGTTATAGATCATTCATCTTCATTTATCTTCAAACTTTAAAATTATCTCCGGTGGGTTTGTAACTTGGCCATCTTCACCTTGGTGTCTCCTTCATAGATAGTATTCATTTTTACAATATTACCTTGGTTTATTCATAGTGTATCACCTACATAACCTCTACCTTTGATAGGACACAAAGAATGGCATTCATTGCCTTGAAATTACTCTCACTTTCCTTATTTCTCATTGCATCAGATGTTGGTGTAGAAAGTGGAGTGTATCCATCCACAAATAAATACCATATGTCATCACCCATTGACATAAGATATGTCCTCATTCTGATTCTATAAAATTCATAATTGGTTCCATTTAATAATAGATCCTTACTAGTAGAGAAACCACCTTGAGCTTGATGAATAGCCATCCTTGCTTCTAAGATCTCCTTTAGGCTATTAGGCCTACTTAAAAGTACCTATTATGATACCAAATATTATAATAAAAATTACTAAGAGGGGAGGGGGGGTGTTAAATTAGTCTTCAAAATACTTTATCATCAATTTCATGTAAGTAATCATGAACCATTCAAACAAGCATATAGATATATCAAACATAAACACCTATCCATATAAGGATGAAACATAAGAATACCTTACATATGTGGGAAACCCTTAAGGAGAATAAAAACCACTTATATATTAAAATGGATTATATTCATATAAGACAAACACCAAATTTAATGATGCACCCACTTCACATAGAGCACCAACCCCAACTAACTAAGCACCAAATTGAAAGGAGGCACCAAATTATAAACCTAATTAGTTTTATAAAATTAAATAAACATTTTTTCTCAACAAATTGATTATTAAAACCTCTTCATCTTTTTACACTTGTAGCCCTCTCAAATTGCCTTCTAGGTGTCTTTGTATAATTAGTTCTCTTCAAGATTGATTAGGTCATATGACCTTGATCCTTATACATAAAACCTATTTAAAATATTCATAACTGATCCTATAAAATATTATTATGGTATATAAGTCCTCCTTATTCCTTTAAAAGTGTTATCTTGTTTGCTTACTTTATCCACTCACTAATAGCCTAAAACTACCTTATATTTATACAAGCCTCCTTTTAGTATCCTTCTTAGTCAGCCAAACACCATTACCATCTTAGTTCAGCCATGGAATATATCTTAGGACATCTAATAAACATATATAAATCATAATTTGAGTCTTTTTATGTCTAACATACCTCAATTAAGCATTATTTCATCTTTAGGTCTCATGGAGACTTAATTCCATTTGGTTTGCCTTAGGACATGTTACACTTTGCATTTCTTGGAACACTTGAAAAATCCACAAAATGTAGGAACCTATCTCAAAAAAATAAAATATACCTATAATAATCTCATATAGGATCCATAACATCTTTCAACTCCAATCACCACTTGATGCACACCATTTATACTATTCAAAATTAGGCCCGTGCATACCCATAAAGTATGTCTTAAAATAATAAAGATAAAACACCAATTGGATAAAAAACTATGTAAATAAATCAAATATTTATAAACATCATGAAATCAAGGTCATAAATAACTTAATTATATACTTTAAATTAGGGTATACATGTTTAAATTCTTCTCTGTAAAATGCTCACTTTGAATTACCAACTAGCCTCAAAACAAAGTCATGTAAACATGAATTTATAACACCTAAAATAAAATATTAAAATAATTATAATGAATTAAAATTATCCTAAATCATACTTATAACAACCTCCAAAAAAATTATCCTAATCTCTAATGGCAATTATTGGTCTTTTAGACCAATTTGTTGACCTTCTCTCTTACATACCTCACTCAGCCAGTCAAGCCATTTTGGCTTCAACAATTTCACTACATTAATTTACTAAAAAACATTATAAAAAGTTTGGATAGTAAATATAATTACTAAATTGAAACACCATGTATATTATATGCTTCAACTCATGTCATAGAGTCTCAAACTCATCACTATAACTTGTTTACCCAGAACTGCTAGTTTACCTTAAAGCACAATCATGGTGACAATGACCTTCAATCACCTATATGACCATTTAAATAGATTAATAATGTATTTTTATGATATTATGATATAATTATACCATTATTATATATAAATATAATATGGTCAAATAGAAATATTGGTCTTATAGACCAATTTTATAAACTTGTACCTCACTATCTCATCTAAACCAGATAGGTCAATTTAAGAGCAACATTTTCATCATATCCGCTAACATCCAAAAATTATATCCAACATGAAAATTTATTAAAATTATTTAAAAATTTATCCATTTACTTTTTCTCATACCTATTCTATGATAACACATCCCTAATCATATTTCCATTGTTGCTTGGGTTTCTCATTATTTTCACCATTAGGCTTGTTAGCGATTAGTCAACTTGGATGACCATTTTAAAACACTTGAGGGTTTTAACCTATCAAAAAATCACCATGGATATCAAATAAAAGTCTCATTCTTCTCCATTCAATGATTTTCATACTTAGACTTGGTAACTCTAACTACTAGAGCAAATCTTTGAGAAACTAACACTTTCTTGTAGGGTCTACTCACACACATGACAAACCAATCACAACTAGAGATGCCTAAGAGAGTTTAATACATTATAAAATAGTTTTAATAGTAATTTTAGACCATTATTGACTATTTTTATTAATATATTACACATCAGGTCATTGTTAGGGTTTTAGAGAGGGTTAACACTATTTTTGGTGTTAATGATTGTTCATAAAGGAATAACCATAATTTCAAAAAATAATGATTTTAAATATTATATATTACCCTTAACGATATCTCCTTAATATATTAGGATGAAATTCAGAGGTTACACATGCCAATGACCACTTGAAATTCATTCTTGGGTTTGCATTCCTTTATTTTATGTACTCGAGAGACCTAAAAACCACTTTTCATGATTTTTATTGAAAAACATGAGCTAAAAGCTAGGTAAAATGTTTTATAAAACATATAATACTTATAAAAGAGCTAAAATATCCATTAATTCCTTGTAAATATAACCTCATAACCCATTAGGCTTACATGCTCTCTCTACACGATAATCTTCATACCTTACTAGGTCTTAAACTATCCTTCATGCCTTTTCCCATGATATTAGTACCTAAATTTCATGCTAAAAAACTCACTATAATGAGATAAAAAATATCTCATGATTAAACATAATCAAACATCCTTCATTTGTCTTGATAACATCTCATGATGCCTCTTTAGGTTAGGTAGGGTCTAGAGGTGGTCTAGGTGCAGACTAGGTTTGAAGGTCCTACCCTTGTAGGCTCACCCTAATATTCTCATGAGTGATGAAATTCCTCACATACACATTAAATAAAACTCATACAACCTCTTATTCCTTTATACATCCATTTCACCAAGCCACCATGCTCAAACCATCTCACTAGGACTCTACATGCCATGTCTAGGATTCTCAAGTGCTTGAAACTTGACAACTAACCTTGAAACACTACTTTATGATTATACACCTTGATAACATACATTAAATTCTCATTAAACAATGTCATACCTCTACACATACCTTTTCATGCTTATAATTCACATTTTCATGATATGACTATGCTTGTTATAACTAGGCTTCTCAAGATAACTTATTCTCAAGGACCAGTGCTTAACCATGATTACTTAAATGATGCTATCAAAAAATAAAATTGATTATAAAATATTACCACACCATTTAAATAACCTTGACAAAAACAAATAGAATAATAATTATGTTTCCTTTAAATTCTCTTGTCATATGGCTTCTTTATCACATCAAACACATAAGCACATATCTCATAGACCACTCACCAAACATCTTCACCAAATGTACCTTGAAATCAATGAATTAAACCTTGACATCAAATTATATTAAAATTTATATAAATGACAAAATTTATCAACAAATCTAATATGCCAAAATCCTCAAATCCATCTTCTCATCTTTGCTTGGGTTTTGCACTATTTGTACCATTAGGTCTATTTACAACTGAATAAAATGGATGACCAAATTAGAATATTTTAAGGATATAACCTATTATAAAATCATTATGCACATGAAAAATGAATCTCTTTTTTATTTTCCTAGCTAGTTTATTTTCTTTACCAATAGAACTTGTGAGAGCTACAATAATTTCTTGACAAATTAGCCTATATCTATGAATTTTATTTCTCATATGATTAGCCATCACCACCTGGAGGTACCTGAGAGAATTGAATATATGTTATAATATATTTTCTAGGCATTTGAATCTATTTTGACCTAATTTTAATAATATATTTCACATTAGATCCTTATTAGGTTTTGGTGTTAACGATTATTCATAAAGAACCACCACTTAAATCCAAAACCAATGCCTAGATATCTTATCTAGGACCCTTACCCATCTCTCCTTAATATATCAAGTTCCCATTCAGAGGTTACATGTGCCAACAAATGTTTGAAAGTGATTCTCAGGTCTTAAGACCTCATTATGTGAGCTTGAGAAGGACTAAACCACTAATTCAAATAATTTTATTCAAACCATGACATAATTTTTTTTGAACATGACTAAAAAACTTATATTACCCTTTTCCATGCTCACATATGCATACTTTCCTTGAAATCTGATCTTCAAACCTCATTAGGCTAGGTAGGGTCTAAGAGAGGTTTAGGTCTAGCCTTAGTCTGAAGGTCCTACCACTATAGGATTACCTTAAAAATATAATTAATGCTTAAATGCCTCACATACATGCTCAAATAGTTCCATAAAATATTCACATGCCTTTTTTTATTCATTTTCATACACATGCCTCTTTATGTCATGACTAAGCTGATGACTAGTCTTCCTATGCACTTTAACATCAATGACATGTACCTTCATGTAAACATAAAACATTAGTTACCTTCAAATTATCTCTTTATATTTCTCTCAAGACATCACTCTATTATGAAAATAATCTCTCAATGCACCTTATCACATCACACACTTCTAATTAGGCTTAGGCACCTTTAACATCAACCTTCATAAGATTCACCTTTTAGATCAATGACAATACCCAATAATAGTATAGTTAGATGTTGGGTGGGATGATTCCTATAAGGAACACAATGTGATGATATTCAAGGCATAAAGGGGGAAACCAATTGTCTCTATAAAAATAGTTGCACAGTTGTTGAGGATGGATTGTAAGTTAGTAGGGTAGTTAGTAGCGATGAGGAACTAGAGTTAGATAGAGTCTAGTTGGGAAATGGCCCCATATGAATATTTATTTAGAATATTTTCCATGCAATGGGAACTAATTATTTGATAATATTCAAGAAATAACCCTTTTAAGGTCTGTTTCTAGACACTATCTATAAAATCCATCCAAAGCTTAGAGAAGTCCCATATAATAGGTCCCAATGTGTGGAACCACTACACCCTTAAGACCATATCACATCCTCCTAAGGGTATGGAAAAAATATATAAGTGAAGAGTGTAATCACCTATCATGATACTCACATTCTAACACTTCTATTTACATGGAAATATTCCCCCATTATCAATCATGACTTCAAATCTAGAACAAGGGTGTATAAAGCAGTCTACCTACTTAACAATACAAGGATGAATGAAATTGTGAGTGTTTCCAAAGTTAGTGAGGATTTTGAGAGGGATATTATTAAATAAACCCTAAATTTCATGGTCTTATGGGTGGTAACACCTACTATTTCATTTAGAGAGATCTCACGTTGAGTCTCTTAAGCGATTGAGTCCTCTGAGTAATTTTATTCTACTTCAACATAATGAAATTCCTAGATATTGGGATTGCTATCCTACTCTAGAAATGATTACACATCTATCAAGTAGATATTTTATGTGACACAACTTTGACCCTTAGCACATTTTTCATCACAATTATAACATAATATTTTCTCCTTATGAGACCACATCTCTACCTTAGTAAGACACTTGACTAGTGTGGTTGTGGTTGGCTACTGGTTCACTATGTTATTTATGGGTGGGAAAGTGGGAGGTTAACGTTTCATTGTGAGTTTATATTCTACTAACATAGCCAAACCTAAGTTATACATCATGTTGTTGGAATGAAAACGTTTCATCTCTAAGTGGATTGTCTCCTTGAGGCCACTAACAAAAAACTCTTGAAAAAGTCATGTGATAACCCTGTAGTGTGATTATCTAGTTTCTCAAATTCAATTTGATAATCATAAATAATGCTTATTTTTTGGATTTTGGTGATAGATCCTATAAAATAATCAAATTTTGAGGGACCAAAACTACCCAAAATTAAGGATGTTAAGGTTTTCTAATTGGGTTCATAATTTGACTTGAGATACCAATGGTACCATTACAGTGCTTCTTATTCTAAGTGGAAGGAAATAATTGAGAATTTTTTGATAGAATAAATATTATGAAGGTTGAAGAATTACTCAACTCGATAGATTCATCATGTAGTATCTATACCATTGATTCAAAGAAAGTTCAGCTTGAGCCCATGTGATGTGTGGGGATAAGAGAAATTATTCTCTAAAGAATACTCTTATAATTTATTAAGCAAAAGACTATTTTGTTAATTAAGTCCATGTATCATATCAGTTAACTTAGTGACATCAGATTTCAATTTTGTGATTTCTTCCTCCATGATCTTTATTCTTGTATAACTGGCTACCACAATGAGTGTTTTTGATTTTTTGTAAAGGGATATAAAAGTGCATTCTAAGACATGGTTAGAAGGATTTTTTTAATTTGTCCTCAATTGGAAGGTATAAATGTACTTTTAATAGTTTTTTTGCACCTTCTAGTTAGGATTGATGAAGGCAAGCACAATTTTAGAATCATAATGGAAAAATTAGAAAATTTGTCCACGAAGGATAGAGAAGCAAAAAATGGAAAGGAACACTATGGGAGTGTTTTGAGGCAAGAGGGAAAAAACTAAATATGTTAAGGAAAAACCAAAAAAAAAAAAAAAAATGATATTTTTGGCTAATAAAAATGGAATTTGGACATGGAACCTCAAGGAAAAAAATTGTGGAATGGAATTTTAGGTGTTCCAAGAATTTTTGAGAGTCAAAAAAACTATAGAGGGAGATATATGGAAAAAAAATGTTTTTTTTTTTGAAAATGTTAATACCACTTGTTACTCATAAAAAAAACTTGTATGTAAGTGCACGATTACTAGCTCTTATCAATTATGATGACTATACTATTGGTATTCTAAAATTATTATGTTAGATATGGGACCCATGTTTATTTAGTTGTTTAAGGGCTTTAAGGAGTCTCTCTAGCCACCAATGATATCTGAATGATTACCACTCTCTCAAAAAAATTTGGCCCCAAATTTAACCATAAGTGATACTTCTTGCTTTACCTCACAGGTGGAAACTAGTCAATCAGGATGGGTATATTGCCCTTTTCACTGGTAGGTCATCTTAATGGTCTAACTACTTTAGAGTTCCTATGGTACTCCTCACAATGATTTTTAAGGCTTATGCCCAAGTAATTCCCATAATTATGTATAGGGGTATTTACCCTTATTCAGGTCTACAATGAATATGTAAAAAATATAGGTAAGGAAAAATATTTCTATAAATGGTACAAATCCTACAATACCACTATTGAAAAAAAATTGTAGGCTGAGAAACTACTATGATAATAGATGTGAGGATCCTTATACATAGATTTATGAACAATAAAAACTAAATGAACAATGAATTTAAATTTTGAAAATAACCCAAAATAACATTTAGATCATTGGCTACTTTGAGGGGGAAACCTCCTTTGAGAAAGATCAATACAATAATATTCATGGATACCTTCATTAGGCCTCAACACTTACTTAAATACTAAATCTATTTTAATAACCTCTACTTCCAATGTATGTGGGATAATTCAAATATTCTCAAGGGATGACTTACAAAGCATATGCATCCATAGTAACTAATACACTAATAATGCAAAGACAAGGGTAGGACATGGGTTCCTAACAACCCATGTGTTATTATTGGAAAATATATTTTATTGAACTCAATATATACTATGTGTAGTCTTGGAATCCAAATTTTATTATGTAGGTGTGCTATTTGATGTTTTACATTTATGTGTCTTTTCTTTCTTGAATTCATAGAAAGAAATTCTAGTTTGATGTATTCTTATTCTCTTTACCTAGTTATCCATAAATGCACAATGAATAATAAAAAAAAGTTTATGAGTTAGGTAACCACAAGGGAATTTAAACTACATATCCCACATGATATAATTAGATCAAATGTAGTTCTATGTGCCATATAAATGGAATATTGAGTGAGGTATTTATTCTCTACTTTTTGATGTAACTACATGAACATTTTCATAAAACACTATGGATGATGTCACAATACCTTTAAGTGATGAATGACCAATGTTGTATTAATATGCATGCTCTCTCTCAGGTGTAGAAAATGGTTTGATCAATGAAAGCTATAACTTAGAGAAGAATCTTTATTTTATTCTTATTTGGTTACTAAGTGGGAATGATTTAAATATATAAGGATTACTTAGACATGATACACACTAAATTTGACCATGAAAAAGTGTGATATGCAAAAATAAAGGTGAAATAAATTAGTCAAGGTAGATGAACCCATAAAATAAATATGATGAATTTGGTGTTCCACTGAATCTACACATGGAAAATTTGGTGGTACACCTATAATAGCCAAATCTTTCTTTGGAGAGACAGATTCCCATAATGGGGAAAATTAGATTTGAAGATAGATAAATAAGGCTCAAATAATAAATATAGAGTAGTGTGGGATAATAAATGTCTTAAAAAATTATAAATATATATGAGTGGACCATGTGTAAAAAAAACACTATGAATAATGAGTTTGTAATGAAACTGGGTGTGTACAAAAAGTAATAAAGATCTTAATGGTGTAATCATCAGGGATGGGGATTTGTCAAGGTCTATTTGATTCTCCAAGGTCTTACAATAAAAATCACATAATAAAATATAAGAGTAATACATCAACAAGTTTGATGAATCCATGAGGTGAAAAAATAGGAAAGTAAGGAGCATATAGGTAATTATAAAGCAATAAGGATCTAATAGATGTAAAATATATGAATAAGCCTTGAGGCATAATGAAGTGATTTATAAAGTAAGATATGTTTTAATATAATAGATTTAGAACAAATTTGAAATTGGAAATAACATGATATATTAAATATAATAAATGTATAACTAAGTTTAGTAAATGAAATATGACTAACATACATAGGCGTAATACTTTATCAAAAACTAAGAGTTGCTAAGATTTTTGAAAATGTTTCCTTTAATTTATAATTGATAAGTAATCGATCTAATGATGTCTTTTATGATATAAAAAACCTACCATGGGTATATTTACCTTATTTTTTGGTGTCATCAAATTTTATGACTTTATATTTATTATTATTTTTCTTATAGATTTTATTTTTATACTGTTGATTGTGTTGGAGAGTGATCATGTGTCTTTCATCAAGTAAATCTTAGTTTTGAAAGTAAGATTCATGGATCTCTTCATCGAGAATGATTCCATGAATATAAATGTGTAATGAAGGCAATTCCATTTCTAGTAGGAAGATGAATTTAAATCCATAAATTAGAGAAAATGGATTTGCCTTGGTATAAGTATGAATGCTAGTTAATACATGAAAAGGGTGGGTATATTTTTATAATTCAATAGATGTCAGAATATCAAATTTTATTTTTAAAAATTTTATTAAGTATTTTTTTGTTGCTTTCATTAGTCATTACATGTAAGGTGATAAGGTGCAAAGAACTTGTGTGTATTCTTGAATTTGGGACAATGTTGTTTGATTTATTTATTTTTAAAATTACAACTATTATTAGGTATCATGGTGTGGTTAATTCAATATTGATATATGATTTGATTATAGGTAAATTTTTAAATATTAATTCTACTAACATTAGTAAGTGGAATATCTTCCACCCACTTGGTAAAGTACTTAGTATCACTAATGATGAGGGTGTGTCCACCTTAAAATTGATTTAAATTGCTGAGGTATAATCCTCGTATGGAGAAACAACTAGGGAGATTCAAGTGTTTGAAGATCAAATCTAAGGATAATGGATAATATTATTATGTAGTTGGAAATTATTACACTTCTTAGCCAAGGTGATGGAAAATTTTACAAGAAATGTCTAATAGTAACTCATGTGTATATATTTTTGAGTTTTAGTGATGGAAAATTTTAATAAATACACAAAAAAGTTATAAAATGGGTGGTGAAACTTGCTAGAATGAAAAGTTTTAGGTGGAAAATAGGACAAAACTGGCCTTTACAATTAGAAAATAAAAAAAGTTTTATAAATTTATTGAGAATGTAAGGGATAATCCTAGTTAATATTTATAATTTAGTAAAGTCATTTGAAGACTTTTGATTGTACTCTCAAGATTAGATTTTACTATTTAGTTATCTATTCTATTTATAGATTCAAATGTGTATCAAATAACTTATTGTAATTTGGTCAAGTATGATTCACCTTTTTACAAGACTTGATATTATGAGTTGTAATTCTTGTCATAAAAAAACATTTTTTGAATTTTATATGGTGTAAAATTGAGTTGAAAGTAAAATATTAGTACTCAAAATGATCTTGAATCTTTCATATTTTGGCTAGATAAGTATCAATCATAATTCCTATTGATAGGAATAGATATGGCATGATACAACATCAAAATTCCATTTATAGGTGTCATTGTAAGGTTGTGAAGTCAAAATAAAATCACTAAAATGGAAATGAAGCCTAAAAATGACAAGATAATGTGTTTCACTCTTATTACATATCATGGCTAAAGAGTCATGATATCTAGTCCTACAATACTGAAAAAGGTGGTGTGAAGAAATATTTAATGTATTTTAGAGGCATGAAGAAGCACCCACCATCCTAGGTCAAAAAATTTACTTAACTTTGATTTAAATAGGTGGTGTGAGTGAAGATGTTGATTGAATTTTGGCTCCTTTGGATGCCACATTTTTTTTAGATTCCTAGTCAACATCAATAAATGATGATGCCACCATTTCCCTTAAGGTAATATCAATAAAATTGATAGGGTTATCATGGGTGGAATAATCCATTTATGTAACATCAATGATATTTTAATTCATCATATGTATCATTCAATAATATTGTAATATTATCATATTTTAATATGCACTTAATTTTCTTCCTACATTTCTTCCTATATTATGAAGTTTATATCATTTTTTTAATATCATATATGGTTCTGGTTTAGGGCATATGTATTTGGATATTATATATATATATATATATATATATATATATATATATATATATTTCCTTTGAAAATTAAAAAAAATGTTGATTTATAATATTTAACAATCATTAAAATATTGGAAAAGTAATTTAGACTTCAAAAAACATTGTAGGATTCAAATCATTACATGGTAGAAAGCACATATAATTACATGTAAAAACATCACATTATTTGTAAAAGTATCACATTTCATGAAAAATAATTTCATTACATGCATGAAAAAGCATTTCAATGCATACATGCAACATCATGACTTGTATTAAAAAACCTCACTTGCATGTAAAATCATCACATGCCTAAAAAAACATCACATGCTTATATAATCATCATAAGTAATAAACAATTAATATAGTGAGTCACTAAAAAAAACACTACAAGGATAATAAATTTTTATTAGCACTAAAAAAGACCTTAATAAATAAAAAATTATCATGGTAATAAATAAATCATCACCATAAAGTAAAACATTCTAAATAGAGGAAAATATCCACATAAAAATGTAAAATCAACATGAAAAATGCCCCATAAGTGGAAAATAACAAATATGTAGTATATAAAAGGTTAAAATTACATTTAATTTTTGTTATGATGCTAGACATGTTCTACTAAGGGAATAATAAAGAAATAATATCTTAATAAATAAGAAAAAAATAATTTTATTTTCATACTCACATATCATCGAAGGAGATTTCAAATTAGAATGCGAAAGGCATATTTTTTTAGAATAAATGAAGGCTAAATTTAATTAGGAGAAAAGATAAAAATTAGGGAAAGTAAAAACATTGATAAGATAAATTGGATTCCTTGGAGAGAAAGATGCACAATGTTTAATTTTTTAAATAATCCCTAGAAGCATTGAGAACTTGATTAGACATGGAGTAAGTGGAGATGATAATTGATCAAAAATAAGTATTTGGGATGGAAGCATAAATAATATTTGTATAAACCATTGATAATTCCCCATTTGGGTAACATATATTTTTAAAAAATTCAAGACCCTACTAAGCAGGTGTTAAAAAATGATTAAAAGTGAATGGAGAGGACCCAATGGCTTAATATACTCAAAATTTCATTATTCAAAGTTATGAATAAATGGTACTATCCAATTTATAAAATAGTAATATTTGGATTACCTAAGATATTTTCATTCATATTAATTATGAAACCATGTCTAAATTAATGAAATTTCTAAATGGAGAGAATATTATATGTTATCATACAAAGAGATTACTCATCCATCACACTAGAAGTTGATACTATGTATATGGATGGAATAAATGGGTGAGAAGGGTTATATAAAATTAATTAAATGATACCATTATAAGAAATGTATTTGAGCACATAAAAGACTATTTTTGGCACAAACTAAGGTTTGAAAGGATGTATTAGTAAGAGTGATCACCATAACAAATTTAATGGTGATTTAAGGTATAAAATTTTAATGTCTAGAATAATTTTCCATAGAAATATTATAATCTAGGAAAATATTCTTTCAAATATGTTTTGATAAAATATTCTAGTGTAAAGTTTTGTTTATTTTCATATTATTTTTTATTTGGAGTGCCTAGTTGGAATAATTAATATTTTACCTAATTTTTATCCTAAAGGGGTATTCTAATATTATCCATTTTTAGAGGGAAAATACTACGTGGAACATAATATGGTACAAAATAACTTAGCACAATGGATATTAAAGACAAGGGATTTAATTAATTATATTAATAGGGTTCCATAGAGTTTTATTAATCAATATTCATGTCATATATATGTAACATGAATTTGGGACAATAATTATATTTTGGCTAGGGAAAATACCCAAGTGGATCCGATTGCATTGCAATTTATACATGGTGATGATTTAATGTTGAAAGAACTAGCACACTAGTAATGTAATATTTTTTGGGTGAAATCAATCCCACTTTATAAAATGGACCCTAGGGTATAAAGGGTTAATAAGTAAAATTATAAATCAAATAGAATAAATAATTGACATACAAATAAAGGAGTTGCAAGGAAGAAAATAATTTTAAAAGGCACAAATAAGGGGAAAGGAAATAAATATAAGGAAAGGAAGAGAAGAAGAGTGTTATGAGTTCCCAAGTGAATCGAACACTTTTAATAGTCACAAAGAATGGGGTGAGGAATAAATTTCAAGGAAAAGAGGAGATGAGAAAACTCATGAGGGCCTAAGTGAAACAAATAGTTTTATGAGGCCCAAAGAAGGGGGAAATCAAGAACCTAAAATGAAGAAACTACATGGAAATGAAGAGAGGAAGAATATTATGAATGTCTAAATTAAAAAAATAAACCTTGATCCTTCATGAATTTATATCTCAATAATAATCCAAAACATTATTTTGAGTTATTAGGTGTTTTACCTAAGGAGAAAGTAGAAATAGTTTTAAATTTTATTTCATTGACTATGGGGGGTAGGAAACTTAATAAAGAATAAGAAATGTATTACATTCAGATGGATGTTCATAAAAAATCATCATAATATGGAAAGATATCTTTTAAGAGTCCTAAATCTCAAGAGTTTTTGAGAATTATTAGAAATAAAACATCCACAACTAAGGGGGTGAGCATTGCTCAATCCTAAATAGACCCTTTTACCTAGGATTGATCTCTATCTCAAGCCATTCTTATTATTCCATTGATTCATGTAGAGGAATTTGATAGTGTAAAAGAGGTAATTATTCAAGGAGGGAAGAGGGGGAGAATGAAAATAAGAGACTTTAAATATATATAAGAAAACATGATAGAAATAATGATAGGTCATACACAAATGGTAAATGTAGTAGTATATGATCATTATGAAAATATTAAAGATTTAGATAAGGTAACAGAGGGTGAAAATATAGTATAATAATTATCTCTAATGGGAATCCCAATGAGTTTTGAGAAATCCAACATATTAAATAAAAATCCCACTCAGACATGTGTAAGGAGAAGAATCTCTCTTAATAATGTGGATAACACTCAAGTATCAAGAGAAGATGTTGGAAAGGTATTGATGGATAAAACACAAACACATAAGGATACTTTGGGACTGTATATAATTTCATATGCCTAATGTTTATTGAAACACTATGAAAATACATCTAATACATCCAATTAACAATAAACCTTTAAGAATATTGATTGATGAAAGGGATAGTTAAAATGATGAAATTCATTCAATCAAATGATTCCATCCACTGAATCTACAATTTGTAATTTAAATTTGATAGGGGTTGATAAGCCAAATGAATAATTAATGAAGGTTCCACCTTATAAAAATGTTATGGAAACACTCCCACATATGGAGGGAAATGATGATTCTTCCCATAAGGATGTAAATATGAAACACTCCTTCACACAAGAACTTAATTAGGTAATATATAAAATAATTTAAAAAAGGTAAATGAAAATATGGTAGAATATTACTTGGAAAATGAGGAAGTACAATATGTTAAGGAAGAGACTTCAAATCCAATTCCAAAGGGTTGTGATATAGATCATAAGGATTTAAAAGTTAGAGAGATGATGAATCTTGAAGAAAGTCATAGGGATATTACACCAAAAATTTGGCATGTAAACAAAATAAACTATAATATCCTATATCTAAGGATGATGTAATTTATGTTATTTATGGGCATATACAAATTAATATAGATTCATAAACTTTTATTTGACCTAAAAAGTTGAGTATTCACCCTCAAGTCTTCTATGGAGAGGAATAGGAAGTTAGTGCGTAAAATTTGAGTTCAAAAGTGTATCATGAATGTCTAGATATTTTTGACACTACAAAACATTTTCAATAAAATTTAAATAACATGAATCATAAAATACCATAAGAACCTTTAAGTAATATTTGACCCTGACAAATTGAGCACATTGTTAGATCATCTTAATAAGTGATATCATGAATTGAAATATTATGGAGGATCTAAATCATGGGTTACATAGCTAAAGCATAATGTTCAGTAAGTATTCAAAACTATAATTAAAAACATGAAAAAAAAGAAAGGACCAAGAGTAAGAATCTAGAAGGGTAGGAAGGCCATTTTATAACTAGGTTATACCCTACTTGGTAGAGCAAGAAGTCATTACCACTCTGCAAGAAAATATTGAACGTGATAATGACCAACTATTCAAGGTGGAAGGGAAACAATACTATATAAGATTGGAAACATTAGATTACAAAGATTTTAAAATTAAAATTTATTGAAAAAATAATTCTTAAAAGGAAGAAAAAATAAGGTATTGAGGTTCAAAACAGAATTCCATAATTTGTTTATAACCTTCTCAGTGAGGTTTAATTCATAATGGTATGGACATAAAAATTATTACACTGAACTAATGTACTCATAATCAAGCAAGTAAAAAATATTTTTATTGAAATAACAAATAAAAATATTCGTATGGATAATGATATTGAAGATTTGGAGGTTACTATATGATATGCCTTGTTTATGTATTGTTTATCCACACCATACTAAACATAAAAATAAATTATAACTGTATCAATTTATACAAAAAATAAAAAATGTAATTTCTTATCTATTACAAACATAGAGCCTATAAAAGTAACACAATGTACTAAAATATCATGAGTTTAATTTATTATATTTTTAAATATATTTATTTTGTATAATAATTTCTTAGAATATGAAATTTTCTAAAAATTAAATAATTATGAAGAAAAAAATTGATTTGATTTAACATTAACATAAAAAAGAGCAATTATTTTTTTGAATTTTTAATATAACATTACTTGAAGTTGATTATTCTTTGAATTTTAAATTTAGAGTATAACATTAAAATAAAAATCTAATGAAAGTGACCAATTTACTAATGTTGGAACATCTATATCATTTTCTTAAGCATTTATTTAACTTTATTGAAACTCAACCAGTGTGATATTTTCATTCCTATTTTTGACATGGTAATCTATTATGTTGATTGCATTTATATTTACACTTCTCCTTTTAGTAATTATTTTCATACTTCCAAATCCCCATCATAGGGGAAGCTATACACAATGTACTATGGTGTGTAAAGTCTAAAAATAAATTCCAATTTTTTGTGAAGCTTGTTTAGTAGTTTATAATTTATAAAGGTTAAATCACTAAATAATCTCTTATATTAAAATAAACCCAAAATAATTATTTCACATAGATCATGCAATGAAAAATCTCAAACAAATTTTCTTGAAAAACATTTCTAAAACTATTTTTCCCATAATTGATTTATTGCTCCGAACTTAAAGGAATCATCAAAAAAATTGATTTGATCCAAAATTGTATATGAAAATTAATTATATTGATAATTTTTTTTTGAAAAAATAGTTGGAGTATTCATTTAATTGACATCAACAATATTACAAAATTTTAAAGAAAAGTAGTCAATATTTCTGGTAGTCTTCATGCAAATTAATTATATTTTGCGAACTATTCTAATACATGGGATATATTATAGACATCACATAAATAATTTCATCCCTATGAAAAATTATTATTTATTTACCGTATGAGGGAGGTTACAATATCCCTTAAACTTACCTCCATTGATGATAAAATATCTTCAAAGGGATGTCTAGTGACATGTAACTCATCAATGTTACAATTGTCTAATATTCAAAAGAAGTACACAGGTATCTCATATATTTATATATATACAAATAATTCTCCTAATATATATTTAAATTAATTTTTTTTTAATTTATAATATGTATCAAATTTCTCCAAATATAAAAAATTGGACCCTAAAAAGAAATCTGACGATTGAGATGTTTTTTTATAGCTAGATAAATATGTCTCCTCTAATTTGTAAAAAATAAAAATATATATGGTTTTATCTTGAGAACATATAATTAAAAAATTAATTTAATAAAAAATATTAATTATGATATATAATGTCATATATTTTAGTTAAAATATGTATTGAATCTTAAGCCTTGTTCACTTCTATGTGTTTATGCTATATTATTCCTAATAAGAATGGATACTCAACATATTCTCTACACACTAGTTGATACAATTAGATATAACTTATATCAACATATTTTAATAATTTATACCCATATAATAAAACTCAGAAAAATATTTTTAAATCCATGAAAATTTTACGACTATGATCGAAACAAGCATTCACCTCACAAACATGTTCTTCAACTTTTTATACATGTCTAAAATTGTTGACTATTTTATATGATATATTCATTAAATAAGACAAACAATGAATAAAAATCATATATGGATAATTTTATGTTTGGATTATTACATAATAAACACTACAATGACCTTGTATTATATATGCCCCATCTATCTCAATAAATACTAGCTTTTTTTACAATTGTAGAGTCATCGAGCCACCAATGTCCTTGGAATTAGTTTTTAAAAACTCACAAAGGTTTTTATCTTTAGATTTTTATATAATATTATGAATATCAAGTAAATGAGTATGTATCACATGATTACTAGTTGTATAAACATGTATATAGGCCAAAAAAATTATTATCTCTTATTGTAACTCATTAATAGATAATGACACATATCATGCATGGTTAATTTTCTATTTCAATTCTTGTTTCTTAACCATAACTAGAAATTTAATCCAATGAAAACCACTACTTTCATACCAATGATAATGATGAAAATGTAGGACACCAAGAGAAGTGAGATTTTTCTTATATTTAAGAAAATATGTTATAGGATGGCCTATTTTCAAAGTGCAAAAAGAAATAACTAGATGATTTATTTTAGCTAAATGATTATTTTAATTGACCTTTTAAAATTGAGATGTAATTTTCTCTCCATTTTTAAAAAGTATTATTTGAGTTATCATGTATTCCTCATATGATTTTGCATGCCTTGTATATAAAAAGTGTTATTACCACATTTTCACTACACATTTAAAATAAAAAATATCCTAGTGTCCTCACTTATTGCATTGAGTCAATGAGTCCTTGGTGTAGGAAAAATTATATATAAATATCTAAGTGTTCTCACTTCTTGCATTGATTAAAACTATTAACTAATTCCTTGGCGGGGGAAAAATTATATATTTATATTGGTTCTCTCATTTTATGGTATTATATTCAAAGATAAGATAATATTTTCTTTCTAAAATTAACAATTAGTATTAGCACGTTTCAATGTTTTTTTTATCCCTTTGGATTATTAGTATCTTGATTTTATGAAATATTGAAGCTTAATATTATTTTCCTCGAGTATTTTATGGTGAGAAAGTTTAAGGTTGATTATGATGTGTTTTTAACAAAATAATATTTTTTAGTTTGGAGAGAAAAAGGATAATTAAATATATAGTGCAACCATACATCACTATAGAAACACATTAAGCCTTTGTTAGTATTTCCCTAAAATTATTAGTTTCACCTCATGACATTAATTTCCATTGGAAACTATTTCTATTGAATAGGATGTACCATTGACCAGAACTTAAATTAGATTGTTAAAGTCTATTAACATTTTATTATTTTCCTCATTACCATTAAACATTGATTAAATTTTGTGGACTATGTCTAATGAAATCATCCAAAATCTATTGAAGTGAAAAAAATTATAATAGGAGAGGTTGGTTTCATATAACCTTCTGAAGAACTATAACCACTCAGTTTAGATGCATAAAACACTTCCTATGATAGGTGTTTAGGTAATGATGAAAGTTTTAACATATTCCTCTACCTACGTGTACCTCTAAAAATGTATATTACATGGTCACATAATTAATTTAATATTTTTCTTACCTGTATTAGGTTCAGTAGTAGCAATCATTAACAATTTCTAGAGTTTTTTTTACACCTCATGAAAATACTTTTCAAAATACATAAGAATAAAATTGCTATTGGGTTTGAAACAAACTTAAATCCTACACATTACTATTACCCCCCTCCATGCAATAACCCATTCTTTATATAAACTCATGCATATATAGGGTCATGATTGACATCAACAAACAATCCAACTCTTTATTTTTTAATTCTCAAATAATTTGATTTCTAAAATTAAATCCATTGAGATCAATACAAGTCAATAATAAAGCATTAAACAATTGGGAAGTGATGGTCAGGTGGGGCTTGGTTACATGGTGGCAATTGAATGATGCTAATAAGATATCTTATCATAGGTAGATGTCATATCCTAAATTCAAGGATGTGGTAAATGCACTACCAAATCATTATTTTATTGTATTAAATATGGCCCTAACTAAATTATTAAAAAGGTATTAATATGTCAAAACATTTCATTGTCTTTGATTCATAATGTCAATGTTCAATATGAAGTATGTGAGTAAATGTGAAGTTGATATTTTTATTTGTTTTACATATTAAAGTGCCTTGAAACATTTTTTATAGCACAAAAATTATAGGGCATGATCATCTTCATTTTAAACATAAGAAACTAAAAGGAAATTATCAAATCAAGCTTGTAATTGAAATGGAAATGGTAGATGAATTTCTAATATGCATATATAGCTTTCATTTCAAAAAAAAAATTATGCATTCTAAATTATCATCTATCAGCCATGTACATTTTCATACCATTTTTTGCATTTATCTCAAAAAAACTAAATATAAAATGCATTTATATGCATCATCTCTCTATAGAAACTTATTCATTTCATTGTATAAAAAAACAAATGTTATCAGAAAATATCCTTTCCTTGAATTCAAAAATAATGATACCTTAAAAAATGAAATAAGTAGAGTTTCATAGATATTCATCCAAGTTCCCTTTGTTCTTACCTATAAAAGGCCTATGAAATTTATTTTTTTATTTTCCATTTCCATATACAATTTATTACAAAATGAAAGGCTATGACCATGTTAGATAGGTACTTGTGTTGCAAACAACTCTTGTTTATATGGTAATACATCCAAGAAATTCCTAGTCACCATAAATAAATAGGTTAAGCTTAAAACTAAAATTGGCATATGTTTAATTATGGGAAATCATTTAAATTATTAGTCTTGAATGGCCAAATTATGTTTTCATTATATTTTAACCTACAATTAATCCTTTCTATCTAAGTTGATCAAAATGAATTATTTCGTGTGATAAAAATTATGTGATTATTTTGCATAGATTAGTTGATAGATATTTAATAGATATCATATTTATTGTAATTTGATTGGATGAAAAAACTATATGTTATTACTAGATTCTAGTTATTTAAGATAGATACATAAATGTAGGGTGTCAGAACCACCAATCAAGGCACAATCATAATTTTTATTAGGATTTTGACAGTTACCATGCCCTTCTCTCTTTTTTCTACCTACCATAAGTGGCACACAATGGAAGGGTATGTTATAAGGTTCTTGTCTTTGGTATTTTTATATCCCAACCACATAGCTAATAAATTAATGCTCATACCACCATATTCACAATACAAACATATCAAAATTGTTCTAGCCACAACATAAGTAAACTAGGCTATTTACAACAACATCTAGAAGTGTAGATAAAAATAGTATAGTACCCTTCATGCACCTTAATGAAATCATATATAATGGAATTAAATATGTAGATGAAAAACTATGGAAGTAAAATTTCAATGGAATGATTTGGGCTATCCAAATTGGTTATGCTTTGAAAACTTTAAGTGTCTCTAAGGAAACAATGCGATTCCTAAAAAACATAATGACACAAGAAGGAGGACATTCAAACTACTCCACATTCAATGTGGTTGCTTCTCATATTTGGATAGTAAGTACACTAAAATATTTTGAAAATCATTTCATAGTTTTTTAAACAATCATGATTTCAGATAGAGATGATTTGATTTCCTATAGGACATGATTTAGAGTTGTTAATTAGGTTAAAATTTCAAATATGTCTAATATTATTGTTTAGATGTCTCTAGGCTATGATTGTAATTTTTATCCATGCTCTGAGTCATGAGTTGTTTGTTTTCTCTAATTATGATTTGTGTTAACTTTTATTTTAATTAATTTCTTTGAGGGTTAGTTAGATCTTCTGAAAAACATAGTATGGATAAATCAATGTTACAACAGGTAGATTTTAATTAAATTTAGAATTCAGTTAATTATTGTGCTAAAAATTATATACATTTCATTTTTGGATCCTAACAATAATAGTATAAGCCTTGTTATGGGTTTTTTTTTAATTTCTAGCATATTTCATTTAGGTAGATTATTTGAATCAATGGTGTACAATTTAGATTTTTTGATGGGATATAGTATATATGTTTTCTATATTTTTTCTACTTTTGTGGATATTTTTTTGCAAGTTTGTATGTTTATAGAGGTGATTAGCTCGAGCCTACCTAGTGTGTTTGTAAATACATCTTCCATTTACTTGCCTGATGCTTCTGTAGATGTGGATTTTTCTTCTTTTGTAGATTCATTTTATCAATCTTTCCATTTTACTTCTTAATAAATAGGCCATCTCCCATGTTTGTTTGGTAATAACCCAGGGTTGTTGAAAATTAAATTTATATTAATATGATCCTTAATGAGTTATTTTATATAATTTTATGTAGGCATTGTCTTATTGTATTGATTTTAGTTTTACATAAGTGTCTTATTCAAATTATCTGCATTATTTTTATATCTAATTTCTTAAGCATGTCTTTTTAACTATGTTTATCATCAAACAACTAGAGAACCAAAAAAACTACATCTATTTTTGTTTTAGATATCATGTGAGAGTCAATATTGGGAATTTGTTTTCCCTTCCATAAAATAGATGTAATATTCTATAACTTTCATATTACAATCTAGGCTTTTATTTGCTCATTTTCTCTTCACTTAACCTAGTATAGACTTTAGAGAAAATGATTATAATTATTTATTCAAGGCTAAAATTAGTTAATATGTTTGAAGTAATATAAATGTTTTGCAAGAACATTTTATTTTATAGAGATGTATAAGAACTAAAATGATCTTATTTGTGCAAGTTTAAATAGGATGGTACCTTGAATTTTCCTAATGTGAGGTTTTTTTCATAATTCTTAGTTCTTCAGTGTCTACTCCTAGCTACCAAGATCAGTTTGGGTACATTTAGAATCCATGTTCATAGTAGTTATTTTATTTTATTTACCAGTTATTGAGTTTTTTACCTTGAAATTGAGTCTAAATATAAGGTAAATAATTTTTTACATACTTTGTCAAGAGTCTAAGTTTTTTAACTTAAATGTAATGAAACATATTTTAGTCCATATGTTAAACTTTTTGATATATCATCCTTTTATTTAATCATAGATGGATGTTAGGTCAAAGAAATTAAATCATTTTAGTTTATATGTTCTTGTAGAGTTTATATGGTTCTAAAACAATCAATTGCTTCAAGATAGGGCAAAATGGTCACAATAGCGATGTTAGTTATTTTTTATAGTTTAAAAAAAAATTAAGCTTGCCATACCAAGCCACCTATAACACACCATCCATAGATATTTTATTATGATTTATTTATGGTGGTATGTAAGAGTCTTTGGGTGTCTAATATATATAATCTACTCTCCATGAAATTCATGTGAAGACACGTTTGTCAACTATTCTACACCTGTCATCAAATAGGTATAGGATGGAATATGTTCTCCATGTAATTCATATCAAGACACTAGTCAAATATTCTTCACCTATCATGAAAATATTCATACACCTTTGACACATTTTTAAATTATATAAACATCCATAAATCTAAATGATCCAAAAAGAGTAGTACTATGTCTTTAACTATTGTATGGTTTATACAGTTCAAAATACCCATAGGTACTTGGTGATCTATGCCCTTATTAGTTTAAGCTTCAATATGTAATTATTTAAAATTTTATATCAATTCCTTGATTTAACACATTAGTGGCATACAATGGGATAAATTTTCCTAGTTTGGAGAAAATTTTGGAGTGGGATTTTATGTGAATTTAGTTTAAGCATTTAAACAAAAATAATGATTCCATTGAAGCAACAAGTTTGTAGATTCCAATGATTGTATGACTGGCTCGACATGCACCTAAGTCACCTTAACATTAAATAGACCATATTTAAAATGGTGAAGCCTCTTGATGAAGGTTTCCATTGTAGCTATAAGATAATATATTTTATTTTCATTTCAATTTTCCTCTTATGGTGGAAAATATATATCAAATTTATTTCTAGAGTAATATGTAGCAGTTGGTTAATGGGTTTGAATTTCAATGTTTCCCATGAAGAATGGTAAGCATTATGCTTGTTTTTAAAAAAAATTAAAGGTGTTAATATTATGTCGTCCTATATCATTAATTGACATATTAGTTTTGAAAGAGAAATTAAACATATTTTAATGAGATATTATTATTATTATTATTATTATTATTATTATTATTATTATTATTATTATTATTATTATTATATTAAATATATAAAATGTTTTCATTGTACACTTGAGATGTATTTAAGTTTATTTTGCTTTAGAGCCTCATTATTGTATTACAAAACATCCTTTCTTTTTCATTTTTTTTAATGAATCTTTAAGATGGTGAAAATGATTTTTTTTTTTCTTTATGATATATTTTTTTGGGGTGATCTTCATAAAAAATTGATATATTTCTTTTTTATACAACTTTAATATGAAAAATGGTTATTATAAGAGAAATTGAGAAAGGTTTTTTTTTGCTAGATCGATAGGTGTAATGTAAATAGTTTTGACAATAAAAGGTAAGCCAAGGTTGCAGTTGAAGTGTTTCAAGGATATATATGAAAATTTTTTCTCCTTCTCAAGGTTTGATTTTTTTTATCACCTAGGATTTGTGGGTGTCATGCTAGTATAAGTTCACTCTTATTTGTATTCTTATATTTACTTTTGGTCACAAGACTTCTATGCTCTTTGGGTTTTATACATATATGGTAAAAATAATAAAATAAATCCAAATGATAATTGATCCACATGCATGAGTTGGTCTATAAATAAAATCTTTGTATTAACTAGAAATACAAAGATGAATTCACTTGTGATTTTCACATTGCTAGTCTTTGCTAGAGATTTTTGTTGTTGCATAATATGTGAGAATTTTACTATTATATATTTTTATTTCATATGATTCAAAACCCTATAATTTTACCATAGTATTGGCATATGGATGTGGTTTTAAAGTTAGTATTAATGGGAAACATGTTCTTAGTTTTTTTAGTTAGTTATGGTTTTATTAAAATGGACATTCTTAATGTTTTTATTTTTCAAAAGATACGAAGTATACAAGCTATGTATACATTAACATATTATGTATGGAAGAAAATATTTATAAATATTATGTGATTGTACAAAAATAATGAATTTAAGAATTACATTCATTATTACTTCTTATATTAGAAGTGGTTTTTATCTTGTTCTTCTTTTATAAAAGTGGTTTTATATAACTCTACATACTTGATATTCTTGATTAATTTTTTTTTTGGAATGATATAGAATTATATAAATAGACTAAACCTAATTTTTTATACACTTTTATTTAGGGAAAGGTAAGTAAAGTTTATAAATGAAAAATCCCTTAGTATTGTAGATAGTTTTATTGATATAAGATGATTTCCTAGCTTTCATGTGAATCATGCATCAAAATGGTGAGGTATCTCTATCCTTAAGTGATTATATTTTTATGGTTTTATCAAATTAAAATAATATTTAATTAATAATTTTATTTGACACTAACTTTATTTTGTAAATAAGTCTTACGATTCAGACTCCTTAATTATTGTAAACATTATTGACCATTCACTAAGAAGATTATGGATTTGATAGCATTTTTCCTTTTGAATATCGGAGGAATTTCAAATAATGGTTGACTTAAATGTTGATTAATTGAGTTTTAGATGAATAATATATATTTTTTGTCATTTGGAATTTCAAATGTAATTTTTTTATTGTCATAATTATTTCCTTAAAATATGCTCATGTTTGAGAAAGTGGTAAAGATTTGTATTGAATGTTATGGTTATATCAAGGAAAAAAATAAAAAACATAATTTATTATCCCTTATTATTTAACCATAAAATAGTTAGAGTGGACCTCCACCCATGAACATGTTATTAAAGTGCCACTGATTTTGTTTTATTATCCCCAGTCAAAAAAAAACTTATACTAAAGTGATAAATATACTTTATAATAAATGTATTAAAATTAATTTATTAATAGAGTATCACTTAAGTTATCTTATTTTGTAAAAATTAAAGTTGTAAATTTATTGGTTCTAGTTAATGCTTAGTTATAGATAAAATTTGAATATTTAAAAGGACATGGAAGATCAATTTAAAAATAGGTCACATAGGGATTGAAAATATCTACAATTTTTTTCAAATTGAAGCTATATAAATTACTTTCATTTGATATCATGCTCTGTGAAAACAAATTATGAATTAGATTATAGTTCCAAGAAGACATTGATACTTTTCTTAATGGTTGAGCTATTTTGTTTAAATGATTTGAATTCTTGATTCTTACATTAAGACCGATTGTCTAATGTCTATAAGATGTTTATAGTCACATGTTTGGTAATGGTTGTGATATTTGATATCAATTAATGAATGCTTCATGAAATAATTTACATGAAAATTCCTTATTATTAATATTTTATAAATACTCATTTTAAGTTTTATTGTTCTACATTGTTATTATTTTATAGATAATTACTTTAAGAAGTGAGTTCAATATAATTTATATTCATCTTCTTTCATTTATATGAGTATACATTTTGTAATTCTATTTTGTTATCAAATTTAACATTTAATGTTAGTTTGTAATATACTGATAATATTTAATTCAATTTTATGTTTATTTCATTCTTTTTTATTAGTTTAATCTTACTTTCAATAATATTTCTTTTTTAAGTTATTTTTATTGTTGTTTTTAGATCTATAATTATTGTTGGTGTTTGATATCAGTGGATAAATATAGAAGTACAAATTGATAGTTATCCTCATTTGAGAGATTGATACATTTAGATTAGAGATGGAGTTGAGTTATTTAATATTATGATTCATGAACACTCTTTAATAGTGCTAATTAAGATGATGATGACATAGATTAGATTATGACTTTCTCTCTTATTAAGAAGTGAATTTGACTTTTTTTTATTTTAACAAGTTAATAATAATTAGATTGATTATGAGTTGGGCTGATTTTATTTTTTACCTTTACACTATGTGAAAGGGTTTATTTATTGAATGATACAATTTTTAGCATTAATAAATTTAGTGACTCCACTAAGAATTTTTTTTTGTCTTTTCATTTATAGTTTTTTTTAAAATTATTCCTTCAATGGATTTTTTCAAATTTTTGGATAATGACCATAATGGGTTGCTAAAAATAATCCTTATGGTTCCTTTGTTGTTGACTACTTACTATTTTTTGATTATTATCTTCTTTGTCTAGATTTTAGTGACATCTTCACTTAGCTATTACAGATGATATCTCATGAGAGTGTAAATTCTAGGTACATCATGTTATAAACCAACCTAATTGAAAAATTCTAACTCATTATAATAATTCCTAGAATAAAAATGAAACATTATGAAAATTTTCACAACTTTATTTTTTAAAATATCTTAAAATTATATTTTCTATTAGGCCAAGTGATGATTTTAACTTAAATTTTTGGATGGATATCATATGTGAAGAGAAAATGTAGTTTATTATGAAAAACTAGGATAATAGACATATTATTTATTTAAAATTATCTATCTATAAAACTAATAGTTTTTTTAAGTGTGTCTTTTAAGTCATGACATGTTCACATGTATTTTTAACAAAGTAGTGTTGTAATTTGAAATACAATTTCCAATGAGTCTTATATGGATTATATTTTATAAAAATAATAACTTTATTTTTATTTTTAAACCATCACTCTTAAAATATTAAATTTAATATTTTAACCTACACTAGTCCAAGATAAAAACATCATGTTTATTTTATTTGATGGTTACCCCAATGATTTTGGCAATTATGATCTATCCAACCTATTTTTAGGTGAAGATATTAATCATAGTAGTAGGACATCATATGATTGTTCCTTCTTTTGATGAAGCTATTAGAAATTATATTTTCAAACTAGGAGTGGGAAAAATTTAAAACTATTTAAAATCACTTTTTAGGGATGAATAGAATATTATGGGATTTTTATATGATAATATTGTCAAGGTAAAGTGTCTAAAATATATTTTTTATATAAACAAGGGAGCATCACTATGTAGTATGAACAGAGTGCAGACAATGTAGGTGAATTGTATAGGAACCAAACATGTGTAATCCTTGTAAAAACATCTAATTATGCCTTTATAAATGATATAAAACCCATAAAAAATATACATGGATGGTATAATAAGATGTCTACATGTGATTTTGTATCACATGCATAAACAAGGCATGCAAATAAACATGTGAATTTGTAAGTGTGTTAGGATGCTCATTCTTAACAGAAACAATCTTATGAATTTCATGCCTAATTTAATGTGCATAAAAAATTAAGTATCACGAGATGTGCTCATGAAGAGTGGAGTCAATAAAAACTGGAGTTTATCTTGTATGAAGTGGTCTCAATGAAGGTGTGACATCTGTTTGATATCCAATATCTTGGAGAAGAGTCCAGTCAACAAGTTGGATATGAGAAGTAATTCCATATGAGTGGTTATTAATATCTCTTCCAAAGTGACCCATGGAATATATTATGCAAGAGATAAAACTAGTGGAACACTTTTGAAAATAGCCAAACACATATGTAGGTGGATCTAAAGTGGAGTGTACAATGGGTGAAATAATAGGTGCTTCAGATTATAAAGGTAACTCAAGATCTGGTAGGTCACATTATAAAAGTGCATCAAGTGGATGTGTACCAAATTCATGAATAGGTAGTGAATCACATGAAAAATTAATATAATTATAATGTGTGTCCATAATGTCATATTGTCAATATGATGCTACAAATGTAAAATTACATCTTGCAATGAGTGAATGAGGGCATCTTTGTTAGAAATGAGTGAGAAGAATATGAAGTTTTAATTTTTATTTTTCCAATTCTCTTCAAATAATGTGAACATGTTCTATTAAAGTGCACAAATTTTAAATAAAATCATATCATTTTTTATTGTAGGTTATTATTGTCTTGTATGACAATGAGAAGGTCTTGGTAAAAATCATTTACAATAAGGCAAAACAAAGGCCTTGAAATGAAATTGAAATTGAAAACACACTCACAAGGATGAGACCACCCCCCCCCCCCCCCCCCCCCCCCCCCGCCCCCAAAAAAAAAATCATGTTTAAATTAATTTGAAAATGTTGGAAATAATAGCGATTAAAAAATATCAAAGAGAAAATTGATTAAAAATACAGAATGTACATGCTTGTAAAAAATTAGCCCATCCTAGAATTTTAAATTTTTTGGTTGTAAACATTTTATGATGCTTAAAACCCTATACCAGTTCCAAATATACACTTAACACATAATACAATTTTGATTTAGAGTCCAACATATACATTTTGTTAAAAATTTACATCAATTGAAGCACTTTTATTTTTTCATGATTACTAAGGTAACCCAAAACTATCATAAAAATGTCAAATCAACATTTGACACATGAATAAATCCTATTGTAGAGGCCAATAATTAATGTTTAGTAAATTTTAGATCAGAAGGATTTTTTTTCAAAACCTTTTGAACCCTTAAAAAACACCTCAAAAAGGTATATACTAATTCAAGGAATAATACTTAGCTAGATGGGTGGCTCAAAAATATATTTGTAATGAAATAAATAATTGAGAATATGCATCATGTAGAATAAATGGATCTGGTACCATGTAGAATTTAGAAATACCTAGGATAATTTATATATTATGCACTCACTCCAATATAAATAGAGTATTACTAAATTTCTAGATTGTTAGATTGATTGATTATACTATACAAGCCTCTATATTTATAATAAGTGGAATTTTTAAAAATAGAAATTGAGAAGTGGAGTTAAAACATCACAAATGTGGAGTTGTAACATCATATAGCTAATTCTACCAAAATTAACTTAATATAATGTGAATATATAAATATTACACGTAAAAAAATTAAATCATGGTAATATAAAATCTAAATGAGAAATGCAATTGAGTAATAAATATTTGATTTATCTAAGATTTCAAAACTTAGAATTAAATTTTTAGATGAATATGCTAAACTAAACAATATACTAATTTTTATGGTACGAGATGCAAATATCAATCTCCAAACACCATCTAATCATGTGAACTATTTTGATGATCAAACATCCAAATATGTTATATTTTATAATATTCATTATCTTTCAAATTAAACCAATGATATTTCATACTTGTCTCAAGAGATAAAAATCACTAGTATTTTCATTAAAATTTATGTTATAAAAAAATCATGTTAAATATATTCAAGTCATCCTTGATTCAATTTGGAAAGGTTATTTTATGTTTCTATCGAGTAGTATTTATTTTTCAAACAATGATAAGAGATAAATACAACCATACTGGAGGGGATGATTTCTATTAGATATATCCACAATACATCCTTGTGTGTGTTATTTTATTTTTGTTGGACTTTTTTAACATTGGAAAATCTTTGAGAATGGTTAAAATTTCAAACAAAAGTTGTATTGTACATAATTTTTTATTATATATATATTTTTTATTTTTTCTTTATTTATTACTATCATTTTTTATCATTGTTGATATGAGATTTTGATTTTCAATAAACCTATTAATTTTAGTCTATCAAATGTGAGTATTTTGTTACTATTTGATCATACAAATGATGTTTTTAAATAATAGATTATATTTATAATAACTATTAGCTTATGGTGATAATGTATGCTTAACTTTCTTAATTTGTGTGTTTATCACTCCCATAATACCTTTTGAGTATTCAAATTTATAGTTTTATATTATATTTTTCCACATCACATTAACTAGAAATTATATCTTGATTACATAATTTTTACATGGGTTCATGTGTAGATAATTAATAACCTATTATAATTTATTTTAATCTTAGTAAATGTTTCAACCTATTTTTAGATGCCCTATTTCCTTATGAATCAGGCTAACAAGGTTGTCAGTGTTATTTATAAATTGCATGATATCTATTTTCTTTTAAACATCTAATTGTCCTCACTTCTTGTATTCAATCACATCATCACCTAAGCCCTTGGCCAAGGCCAATTTATCATTTTTATATTGGTTATCTCATTTTAGGGTTTTAGATTCAATGATAAGACAACCTTATATTTTTAAAAACAATAGTCAACCTCATGTTATAATGTCTTTTAGATCCCTTTGGATTTTGAATTTATTTAAGAATTTAGACAATTTTATGAATGCTTGAAGTTTATTAATATTTGATTTGAGCATATTATGGAAAGAACAAAAATATGGAGTATAAGGTTGATTTTAATGGTATTTGAAAGGATAAGTATATATTTTTTGGATATTTTAGTCACTAAAATTAACATTTAGTGATAAAACAATGCACTTGTGACTATATTTTTATAAATTAGCTCATGATCAGTTCCATAGTTTTGAATAGTTATTCTTCGACTTATATGTGGATGACCCTTATCTTAAGTAATTATGATACTAATATTAATATTATTCATTATAAATGGCCTAAGATCATACATTAATTGATTAACACTTCTAGCTTAGCTATCTTTGCTTCTCATACAATACCACTTCATTATGACTATCCTACTTAATGATAGTGTTTGAATCAATCGGTCACATCCTTCTACCAAAAAATGCCTAATTTATCAAATTAAAATTCTAATAACATGTATTATCACACATTTTTCAAGTCTTATATCATGAATCTCTCAAAATACCACTATAAAAATATAATTTCAATTCATTTGTTCACTAGCTAGAAAAATCTTTCGATATTAAAAATACTAGAATTATTTTTAATTCCCATTGAGAGAAAAACATATTTTATTCCCAATTTAGAGTCCACACAACCCAAGTATCCATGAGATAAATTTTAATACATGTCTAAGGTCACAAAAAATTATTAAATAACATAATTACACTGGGATTTTACCCACATATAACATTATACTAGTATTTCACACACACCATTGTAGGATAAAAAAATTATATGGAGTTTGATCCCTCTTTGGATTATTGGTATATAGGTAGAACTTAGTATAAGGGATGTTAAGGTCAAGCACAATATCAACCACTAACCCCTTTTATCCATTTATTCCTCATGGTATCTTGAGCTAAGTTTCCAAGTGAATAAGAAGGTAAACAACAATGTTTATATCAAATCAAATGATTTGACATAATCGCATAGGATATATAGATAAAGGTGTGATTATCATTTTTCACACAAACAAAAAATACCCTACCAAATGCCATTACACACTAGAGATGCCAATATAGGACAACCTTATCTAAATAGTGTGACCTTATACCAATAAGATGTGAAGCCCTATTCTTGATTCACAGTCAACTCATATAACTATATAGTTAGTATTCGAATCATAGTCACAGTCCTACATGTTTAATTTCTATATATTTTATTCCTCATTTGTAATTTCACATTTCACCACAATTCTATATTTAATAAGTTATTAATTATTTTGTGTGATTTATTTCATATCTCATACATTCTAATTTAACATAGTAGTTTTTCATAATTATATTAGGTTTAATCTCTAATACTAATTTTTGGTAAAATATATTGGTGAACCCATATATTGATTTAATATTATAAAACCTAACCATATATGTTACTAGGGTTTATTTTCTTATTTTTATTATTTCCAATTATTGTATAAGGGTTTTTAGACTTGATAAATTCATTATTAACAATAATATTCCAAGTTTCTATATCATATTTTATGGAATATAATAACTTTGTTTCTACCTCTCTTAGAAGAAGTGCTATATTTTGTGGTACTGAGGTTGAGCATACTCATATTTATTTTGATAAGGCACATAATATAGATAAAAACAATAGTACATCATAACCCTCAGATAGTAATGAATAAATTTTATATGTATAACTGCATGACAATACATTATAACATGAAAAAAATAATCAAAACAAAATTGGATATGCTTATGAGCATCAATATGTACTTACACCTATAGGTGATGAACAACCAAAGTTAAGTAAAGTAAACATTATTAAGAACTTTTGAGAAGCAATATTGAAAAAAATCAAGATTATGATATAAATTTTCAAAATATTTTGGACATAAAAGTGTAAGGATGGATAATATATATAAAACTTCAATTGATATGGGTTCCATACCTTTATTTGCATCATTTGGTAGAAATTTTTTACCACCATATACTATGGGGGAAACCCAATGGTTTAGTAGATTAATATAGTAATCCCTACTCAATAATTTGAGACACCACTAGTGGTTAGTACATATTCTATTCTCGATGCACAATCCCTTATGTAAATCTTTATAGCTCTACAAACTAAGGTGTTTCAAATGGAACACAATGCTTTGAAATCTAATCAAGCACTTGATTCAAAAAATCTATTGCATACTCCAATGGCTTATAATATTTAAACATACCATTACTAAATAGTTTTTTGAAACCCAATCTTACATTAATAATGAATAATGTGACCCCAAACAAAATTAGATAGCATTTCACATAGCATATTTGGTCTATGCATCCAATGATAGGTTGTTGACCAAGTTATTCCCATTTTTTTAAAGAGTATGCTTTAATATGGTTTTAAAATTTAACACATAAATTAATTCATACATATAATCAGTTGACATATTTATTCCTTACACATTTCTCAATCAATATAAGTGGACAAATTTCATATGCTCATATTGCTTAGCTCAATCAAGAATCTAACGACCTTGTTATAGACCATGTTTTATTGTATAATAACATGTTATTTAAAATGATGAAACTTATGGTAGATAAGTAATTTTAGGACATATTAAAATAGAAATTAATTTCACCTCTACATAAATATCTCATGTTTAATAAATTCTTATCATTCATGGATTTATGTTACACAGTTAAGGAAAGAGAGGTCAAGTTGTTGGAAATAAATAAGTTAAAGTATCCAACCAAACCAATTTATACCTCTTATAAAAATAATATTAAGTAAGAAACCATACAAGGTGAGACTGAGTGAAAATAAGAATGATCCAAATATGTCAATGAATGCAATTTCAAAGAATACTCCACACATTGTATTATCAAATCCTATGAGGGAACAACTTACCAAATTTACAGAAGCTCCCTACAATGGCCTACAAAATTTATTGGAATACAACCTCATATCACTCCATTACATTAAATAGATGATATGAGTAATCATATTCCAAAATGATTTGATCCAAATGATTTTTGTGTTTTTTATAGATCATCAGGGTATATTACCAATAGATTCATTAATTTAAGATATAATATATAGCATTTGATAGATGAGAACATCATTGATGTCAGTAAACCTAATGATAATACAAAGGCATAAGTAAGTGAGAGTATAATAATGAGGATATTCAATGATCCTTTCCATAAGTATACATGTCAAGAAGCAACAAATAAATAAAAAGTGAATTACACATATAATACACATCCTCTATTAGCCTCTTATCATCTTCATATGGAAACATACCATCCTTTGAATAGACTTATTAGTACATATAATGTTTTAATTACATATATACCACTCATGACATTCACAGAACATGAGATATTTGATTATGATTTTGAATTCCAATGTTTTTTCATTCGAGCTTACATTTATCATCAACCTATATATAGTGTCATGGTTGATAATGGTTTAAGTGGGAATATGTGAACTATCACACTTATCTTAAATTTTAGATACATAGATAAGGATATCATTCCTAAAATAATATTAATCAAAGGATTAAATTTCCATGTTTAGATTTCTATTGGTGAGATCACATCGCCACTATAGGTTGGCCCAACACATGTGCCCACCAAATTTATAATATTACATAGTGCAAGAGTGTTTGATATGTTATTGGGGCATCATTGAATTCAAAACATTCATGTAGTTTCTTTTATAGTACACATATGTTTTAAATATATTTAATATAATGAGGTTATCATAGTTCATGGTATTCTATATGATTACCCCTTACAACCAAATACCATTGTTCCTACATAAGATACTTTAGTTGAACAACATAAAAAGGTTAAACCAACTTAGATAATTCATAAGAAAGTGGTTACCTTTACAAGGAGACATATCCTTGGAAACCCACTTAATTATTGATTTATCATAGATTCTAGGGAGCCTTTCTACTCCAACACATCCTCGATTGGCATTACAAAGCATTAAAAGTGTTCCAAAAAGAACACCAACGTAAAGTTTTTACAATTCATGATAGATTGTAAATATTCCTAGAGTTTTCCATGCTAAAAAACCATATGAGACATACTATAGATCCTTATTATTATAGTGGAAATTATTTTACAGAGTCAATTTCTTTTTAGATTCTGGGTTGAGACTAGTTACTTCATAATGCCATGATACTTCACATTCACAATATTTCATCCTTCATATGATAGATAAATGACCTATTTATTATGAGGATATTATGGTATTCATTAGTTATTATGTCCCTTTTTTGATTTAATAAATGAAAAAAAATTAATATTCTACAAAAAAAATATAAATTATAAAACCTATGCATGAATATATAGTTTATTTACATTAACTAATTTATGCTTCAGCATATGAAATATTTTTATATATCCATATTTATATCAAATATGATTCAAAATAATAATTTAGTGTGTTTCATAAAATAAAAATAATCATTTCCAAATGCAGTTGCAGGTGGTGATCTTGTTTCGGACCCAAAAAATTAACACAGTAAAAAACCAAAATAATCTAAACAATCACACATTGCACTCTTGTCTAATTCTACCAAACATGTCATAGTGAACATATGCTCTAATTTTTTAGATTAAAACTATTCATAGGTATTTTATATCTTATTTACATCTCAACAAGTTCACTAGGGGCATATTTTACATAGGTTTTATAATTCTATGACTATCCCTATTATTCATACTAATATACATTTCATTATAAAAAATATATTGATATTTTATCACTTAATTTTACATTTTTATCTTATTGGATACCTAGTTTTATGAATTTACTAATGTTAAAAATTACTTATGTAGGTCAATTTCACTTATACATGCATGATTATCATATTTCATATTTTTTTATTCATGATTTATTTGTACTTATTTGTATTGGATTGTGGACATTTTAAGATGTCCTTATTTTAAATTCCAATCCTTATTGTGTGATTATATGTACATTCCATTATATTTAACCCCTTGGCCTTATAACATGTTTCATGTTTTTTTGAATGTATCCTTGTGTGTGCATCATATCCATGAATCTTATTTACTATTGTTTGTTAAATTTTCAATGCCATGATAGACACCATACATCTCTATAATTTTTTGATACCATGATACAAATTATACATCTCTCCCTAATTATTTACATTTAGTTTCACATAATCAATATTGATCATTTATTCACTACGTGCCTCATTTATAACATCTCTCTAAACATGACACTATATATGCTTAGTTCTACATGTATCTGACATTTTTATTTCACTTAGATTATAAATGTATTTCCATGACATCCAACATTATCATTATTAATCTCAATTTTAATATTTTTGATAACATCATTCACATAAATTTTTATTTTGATCTATGTTATTGTGCATGCTTCATAACTCACTTCAAAATAGGGGAGATACACAATGGCTTGTCTTAGAGACCAAATTGAAAAAATGCATTGCATAGATAAAAATGTCAAATTTTACTTAGTCAATCATAATTCATACTCAATTTATACCCAAAAATCACATTTAGATGAAAATGATCTATTTGGACCACAATGTAGGATAGGTTTGTCTAGAACAATTCACCTTCATCCTATTAATAAAAACATTATTTTTTAGAAATCTCAAAATTTCACTTAGTCTACAAATAAATTTTTAGTAGGTAGTCAAAAATAGTTTTTAGATTTATACACAAGATCATCTCAGATTTTTTTTAGATTGGGGGCATCATGTGAAACATGTGTTCCATAATATTCATAGTTTTAATTAAAAATTAAAGTGGTATTACTTAGTTATCATCATCGATATGATCAAATATTAGATTGAGGCCATGTGTGGAGCATGTGATATTTATTTTTTATTTTTATTCTAATTTTCACAAAAGGAATGATAATACATGTCATTATCTATGTTTCATACATTAGACTTAGATCAAACTTTTTTTTACTATTTTTGCACCTTTTTTTATAATGAATCTAATTACATCTGAAATAATTGATTTGCCCTTTTTGCACCAGTTTTGTATTTTTACACTAAAATGATATTTTTTAATTCATATAGGTGTTCCAAGACACTACACTACATTGAGTTGTGAAATGATGGAGTCAAACACATCTTGAGTTCTTAAGAACACTCTCATATCAATGAGGAATGGGTCACACATAGTCCAATCCAAGTTTTTCAATAAAAATAAATATCCAAGGGTTTATCCTCTCCAATCATGTCCTATACTCTTGAATCACATATTTTTCACTATAAAACACAATGTTTCATATACCCAAACATGTGTATTCATTCCTTGTTATTTGATTTATAATCTTCTTATATTTTCTTTTAGATTTAGATCTTAAGTAAGGACTAATTTATAAATGTTTCATTATAGGTTTGAATGAAGCATAATTCAATTTTTGGTATACATCTAAACCTACTCAACATAGGTAAAATTAGTTATAACTCTCTTTGTTTTACTCTAGTACTTTTTTTGTAACAACCCCAATTTTTTAAATATAGAGTTAAATGGAGTGAAAAAACACACTATTATTACTAAATGCCACCAAAAGTTTCTCTAATTAATTCAAACTTGTTCATCTAACAACATAAATTATGGAAAAGAGTAATTGTTTACTACTAATCTAGGGTTAAATCACCTTGAGTGGACTCTATAAGGACGTGTTTCATCTTATGTTGACTATGGAACTTGATCTGTATAAGTGCACCACTACAATATTATAAATTTTGACCTAGATAATCTTCATGGTTGTTTTCCACATAAAACCAAGTAAGGAGACTTCACCTTAGTTATTTTTCCTTTATGAATAGTTTACATAGGACAAAGAAAATAATATGAGATTCCCATGTTCTATTCTTCATTAAATAACCCTATTAAAATAGTCCTATAAAAAAAGCCATTATTGAGATGTTTTCTATTTAAGTAAGACATTCTCCAATCATGCATATCATCCACACAAAGTTAATATAATATTATAAATAAATGATTAAATACTTTCACCACAAAATTATACATATATTTGTCATAACTTCCTTTCACAAACTGAGTAGAATATTAACCATCTACACTAGTGAGTGTTCTTAACATAGATGAAGAATAAGAATTTAAAAATAATCATTATCTAACTCTATCAAATTATGTAACATTTTCATCCATGTGTTGATCACTTTTATAACAATATAAAACATACCTTTCATGATAATTAAAGACCACCAGCTTATTTCCATATAATTATATGCATGCAATAACATCAAAGTTACTCTTATCGATAATTAAAATTCAATATTAACACACACATAAATGGGTTAAATCCATTAGTTAACCAAAATATAAAATAATAATTAAAATTAAATAAGTGGTGTTAAATACTTCCTAACTGAATTTATTTTATCCTTTGGTTTTTGGGTCACAACATTGGGAATCATACTTTTATTATTATAAGTAATAATGACATTATTGGTTTTGGTCTAGTAAAATTCACACTTGTACATTTTAACTATAAACATCCACATACTAATAATTAATTATGGATAAACTCAACCAAACTAACCTCTATTTAAACCAATATAGATTTAACTTGATCCTAAAAGGATTATTCATATAAGAGAGACATATTTATTCAAACTTTAAAATGTGTTAACAACCTAATGCATTTTAATCATTAATATTCCTCAAATTAATTCCAAATTAGAAAAGGATATAATAATTAATCCTATGAACATGAGATAACCTTTACATCTCATGTCTATTTTTATTTGAGTAAAGTAGCATATTTATCAAGGCAAATTAGACCACCTTTATCCCATGATTTGAATGAGTCTTACATTATAACAATGATAAACCAAAATTGTATAAATTATATTATACATTCCATATTAAGAAGTTGTATTATAAAGTAGTAAGAACATTTACCATGATCTAAATAAAACTTCACAAGCCACAACTTCTCCCAAAATGTGGGAGTTTCAAAACATTAAGAAACATCCAAATAATTCATTAAAAACCAACAACCATGTTTATTAAATAAATTTTTTGGAAACACTATTTTAATACTAACAAAATACATCTGTAAGGAGTTTCCAAAAACATGAAAAACCTTAAGAAACAAGTTTACAATTATAATTTATATCTATAACATGTTACTTGCCAATCAATATTTCATAATATCCATTACACTACTATAGAGTCATAATGATTCAATCATGGATTTATCCTTACCATAGAATGCTACAAGAATGATCACATTTAAATAAACTTGTCATACTTAAGTAACTTGAACATTCTTCCTAAGTATTAAGGTAATAAATGAATCAATAGTATTTTTAATTACAACTATGCTATTATAATATGTACTAATAACACATATACTCATAATTCATTATGACAACAGTAAGAAATGACATTAATATAATCATAAAGAGTCCACTAACCTTTATAAATTTATTAATTAAAAAAAATTGAGCACAATCAAGGTACATAAATAGTCATGCACATTTCCTCAAGCCTAAATTACCAATAAACAACTAAAAAAACTAATAAGTAGTTATTTTACATCAATGAAAAACTTGTAAACATACCACTCAACCATTGTTAAAGTTAATAATAAAAACTATAACCCCTTTGATTCTCTTTCATCCTAGTGAATTCCCTATATTAATCTTATATTTTCCCACACAACACTATTCAATAAATAAAACTCAGCTATAAACAATATAAGTTCCCCAAATTGACTTAATAATCCAAAAGAGAAATTTTGAATTAATTTTATTCAAAATAGAGATGAATATATCAATCATAATCAAATTGTAATAATTCAAATACATGGTAGTCTACTCCTTGTGTAATCATTTTATAATGATAACACATATAAACACTTGATTCATAAATATGAAGTCAAAATAGATTCAATCACAATAATTCAATCAACATCTATTCTAGATACATGCTTAAAAATAAATGAATGGAAAGAATAACTTGATTTAATTTTTGTGATACATGAGTTTAAGATAGAGATAAATAAGGAAAGTAATCAGTGTGACTAATGATAACATCAAGATCAACCCATATAAGTCCATTCCAATAGTGTTTCCATGAAATGAATATTCCATTAGAAATCATGAAAAAATAATGGAATATAACTCACAGAGTGATAAAACCCACCTATTCCATCCCTACAAGCCCCCATTAGTGGCCCTAACCACCCCATCCATCCATTTGATGGTGGAGCTTAACATACAAGGTGGTGATGTATCTATGGAGTTATCCAAGTTTTTAATATCCACATAAAAAAAACCAATAATAGAGAAGACATAAAACACAAATCATTCAATTCAAGACCCTAAGGGAGCTTATGTTATAAAAACACAAAGCATAAATCCAAAAACATAAAGGATTCAAATCACAAGAAAATAACCCAGAAAAACTAAAACATAATGCAACACTTGAAGTGAAAAGTAATAAAAATAAATACCAACAACATTAAGATAAATGTGAATGAATCATGGAATAATAGTCCATATTATAGTTCTAATAAAACCCCAAATCTATTTTTACCATCCACATTGCTTATAATGCATCTTATCTCAATGAAAAATAATTGTAAGAACCCAAAGCTAAACTTGATTGCATGGAAGTTCTCAATCTATGTTGTCATTTTCCTTGTGAGAGATTATTTTTATTTTTTCATGATTTTCACACCCTCTCTCATGTGGAAAAATGAGTAGATTAAACATAAACAAAACCATCTAAATTATATATTAAAATAGAATAGCTTAGTTATAGTTCAACAAGATAAAGACAATAAATTCTTATTCCCCCTCATTCCCCATTTATTCAAGAAAAACTACAAGCTATACACTAAAAAATATCCACCTCAATAGTCATAAATAGTCCATTGAACTTAGGAGATTACTGGTGTAAAAAATAATATTCAAAAAAAATAAAAGTGATAATTAGTGTTCCCAACCAATCTCAACAAACAAAAATCACAATGACTGAGTGCCCAAGGAAGAGACTAAAATCCAATCTATTAAAAAAATTACCATCAACCAAAATAAACCCTAAGTCAACTTGCCTCCAATTCAAGTCATTTCCATACGATGCCATAGTTACAATGGCATAAATACATTTCCATAATTATTAATAAAAATGATAATAAATAACTCAATTTAATAGATTAAGGTCCATTAGAATTAAATAAGACAAACAATAATGCCAAGTCAAGACAACCAATAATGTAAACCATAGTCCTTTACAAGGTGACAGGTTTATATGTGAAATAAGACAATAAAAAAATGATGATGAAGGCAAGATCTAATGAAAAAATATGTGTTCCAAGAATGCCCACATATCACATAAAATGATACAATTGTAAGGTGTAGACAATATATCAATTACTTACCTAATCATAATGTAGGTGAAAAAACCTAATTCCAACAAATGTCAACTAACTATGATAAAAAAAAAATATGACATCAACTTAGAAAATCATGTAGATTTAATGAAGCAATTAAATCATAGTTGAAATATAATAATTAAATAGAATTAAAAATAAACATCTATACGTATATCAAGACTTCAAATTTAAACAAGAGTCAAAGAAAATAAATGAAACTCAACATTCAACAACATATTCAAATTTTGGTGGTTATTTTAGAAACTTAAGTATCTCAAACTACTATTATCAAAATTTAACTAACTAGCTACACACACCCCCATGTCTATTAGAAACCATTGATAAAACCTAGTCCATTCTTAGTTTCCTATAATCACAAAAATGAGACATCAATAGTATATATTCTAATTATAACATCAAATGTTAATATCCTAATAAAAAATTGTAATCAAAACATCATAATCATATTAATGTCATAATCAACTTAAATAATCAAAGAATATGAATTATTTACATGATATATCAACTATAATAATCAAAACATCATAAATCATGTCATGAAAATGTCAAATAGGACTAAAAACAACTCAAAAATGGTTCCAAAAAATTAGGTTATGACATCCTCTCCTACTTAAAAATGAGTCATCCCAGAGACTAGTCAAATAGTTGAGGGTGACGTTACCTAAAAATACTCTCATCTTCCCACATAGAATTTATTTCACTAAGTGGGTCCCATTTTATCAACACATGATGAATATATTTGCTTCATAGTATTACATTTTGATGGTCTAGGATACTCATTGGTTTGAAATGCATATTCTCTACTTCATAGAACATGAGTTGTAGGCCTCCACATTTTTCAGATATGAGACATACATAATATATAGATACATGGAATTATATATAATAATAATAATAATAATAATAATAATAATAATAATAATAATAATAATAATAATAATAATAATAATAATAATAATAATAATAATAATAATAATAATAATAATAATAATAATAATAATTAGTTCAAAATTATGGGGCAAAAATATGGTTCATGCATGAAAATTACTAGATATTTCTAATATTAACATCAATCAATTTAGATTATGGGGCATGAAGTTGTTCATGCACATTTACAAAATGAAAATGTATGTTTTTAAAGAATGTTCCATGGTAATAAGTAGTAAAAAACATTTAATATATAAGTATATATAAATTGCTTGATTCATTTTTAAATGAGTAGTATGGTTGAGTATCTATAATGCTCAATGTCTTGTCATTATTATAAAATCCCAATATGTATCTCCCACCTTCTATCTTAGAGTTATAATATAAGTTCAAGATTAATTACATGGTTTAGTAAAATTTAGGTATTATGATGCTTAATGACCTGAAACTATTCCCTTTATTTTTTCAATAGGATTTGGGGTATTTTCCTTCTTAATCCAATATGTAGGCAGATCAAGGAATGGGTGCAGGAAAAGTGAACTAACATTCAGGGTGATCTCCTAGAGTGAAAATTAAAACTATGTTTGGGTGTTCATGGATTGTGTTATTAAACAACACTTAAACTTATTTCTTATCATGGATTATATAACATTCTTATTCACATATGTGTATCTTTCTATCATCTAGCTATGTGGTATGATTAGATTTATAGTCGTTGCTAGATTGGGGGCATTTGACTTAGTTACACAAATTGGAGATTGATTCACCTAAATTATCCAAAATATTTTATGAATAGGAATCATTATCCAATACTTCAATATGGAAGCATCATCTCCAACTAGTTACAAGACAACATGTTTCACCCATAAAATGGTGTACTCTTTCCTTGCTCTTCAATTTTAAATTTTAATTTATGCTTTTTCATATTTTATTATAAGTATGTTAAATTCTACACTTTAATTATAGGTTTTATAGGATAAGGCTATATGTATGGAGAATATCTATAATAAAAAAATGTGTTTTATATACTTAGGTATGTTTATTTATCCTTTTACTATAGTATTTGTAATATATTTTAATAATAAAATAAAATGGAGGCATTTAGATACACTAAAATATGGTAATTGATAGTTGGGAATGTAAATTTTGACTTGTCTTAACATGATTTTTTCATACAAAAATGAATCTCATTATCTAGTATCTCATATACTCATGCTTTATATGAGTATATCCCTCCTGAGTTTATCTCAGTCACCTATAGGAAATCACACAATTTGTGTCAAACCATATTTTTATCTTACTCAAACATATCAATATAATCATATCAGTGTTGTTATATTTTAGATAGTAATTTTAGACTTATAATATACCCTTTGATGGTATTTCCTAAGTTTGATGATTATGACCCACACTAATCCAAGGTCAAATTTTAAATTCAAAACTTTCCTATGGGTAAGCCCATACATTTCACATGTTGGCGGTGTAAAAAATTACACAAAAGGTATCATATAAATACAAAATAGGTATAATCATATATTAAAGAAATTAATCACTTATAAATCATGTTCAAACAAGTTCACATTCACTAAAACTTCCCTATTATTCCCAATTTTCAAATCAATCACTATGAGCATGTCTTAACAAACTTTGAATCACTCAACATCCAAGTCAAAGTTGCTAATTACCAATTATGAAGAGATAGATTATAGGTTGCATACATTGAATGAAAATAATTTCAAACATTCACCTAATTGATAAAATTACATATGGTTTTAATTAACTCTTAAAATAATTGGAAATGTAGGTAGTGCTCAACCATTCAATGAGGAGTGGTTAGGGTTGGATCAACCCACATTTCTTCCCCTTTTATAGACCTATTATTTTTGATTTCAAGTGTACTTAGGGTTTAAATTAAAGGTTAAATATTTATAATATTCAAACACATAATAAAACCTCAAAATCATATGTAGAGTTGAAATACAAGCAGACACACCTACTTGTGACAAAATAGAGGATAATTATTTGTAGAGATAGAAACATTAGACTTAGAACATAAGTTTTGATGGTATAGAATTAAATTTTAAGATACCATATAAGTGCACATATAGGTCAAGATACTAATATAATTGGTATACAATCTAGTTTTCCATCCTTCCCACCACCTAACTATAGTATCAATCCTCCACATAGTAATTAAATTCTAAGTATATTGTCCCTTTGATGTGTTTTTATTATTTTTTAAACTAAAGTGCTAAATAAATTTCAATAATTTACTTTTAGATTTATATATATCTTATATTTTTAAATAATTTATAATATTTATATCTAATTTAAATTAATAAATCACATTGATCCTGATATAGGTAAAATAGTGGCCAAGGATAAGATAAAGGGGAATGTAGTTTAATTTCATTAGATGGGGATTATTCTATGTCTTATATTTTTTGCATAAGAAAATTTCTATGATAAGGTTATTTTATTATGAGTTACATGAGAGGAATTTCACAAGTCATGGAATGAAGTTCATATAGTAAATTTTGTGACCAAGTAATCCAATAAGGGTGGTTAGATCATGTGTTAGCTTCAAAATGAAATCAAAATGAAAGGAAACACACTAACATGAATAACACTATCTTGTTCAAATCAAATGGGGGAGATTAGTGAAGAGAATCAACTGGAAAATCACAACTAAAATTCAAGAAAAAAAAACCTTTCATACCTTCCTTGAATGCTCCAAGAGATTTCTTTGTTGGCTTTTTTAGTTTATGCTCAAGATATCTTTGGCAAATGGAGTTGTGTGGCTCCTTCTCCCCTTGGCAACATAGTTTGGCTCATGCTTGCTTGATGTAGATTCATGGCTTAATGCATTATATTTTAATTCATAATTTTTGTATTATACCTCTATAGATTTCAATCTTGTCATAAAACTAACATTATAACATTACTATGTTTCAATCTCTCCAAATGAAGAGATTTAGGCTTGTATTTATAGGTTTAGCACCTAAACCTAACCCAAGGTGAGTTAGAGTGTAGTTAGAGCATAGAATGGGTTCAAAACTTACCTTAGTTAGTTAATTAACCCCACTAGAGTTCAAAGGTGTCAAATGGTCATGATTAGAAATGAATAGGCATGTTGAGATAGTTTCCAAAAATGACAACTCACAAAAGGCAATTATGAATTCCTAGGATATTATTTGATTTTTGAATTTCCTTTTTGACAATTCATTAATTTTATATGGTTAATTTAATTTAGGCATTTGGTTTGGTTTTTCATGTTAATTAATTTTGTTTAGGCATTTTAGCATTTTACAAGATTTGAATTAATTTAATATGTTCATTTGTCCCATTTAATTGATTTATAAGCCAAATTGTATTTTATGAAGCTAAATTTAAGATATTTAGTGATTCTTAGGTTTGATTTATAAATGTTGGTAAGAATCAGTCTAAAGTATGGTATGAATCCATTGGCGGCCAATTTTAGATGTCTACAGTTTACCCCTATTTGGGAAGATGTTGCAAACTGTAGGCATAACAATGTTTTCTCAAATAATGAGAAAAGGCTTGTATGCCTAAAATAAGATTATGGTTAAAGAAAAAGATCCAAATGATGTCTAAGAAGCCTATAGTGATGCACCGTCGAAGGAGTGGCCATCACATATGTTGATGGATGGTCCCTCAAAAATAAGAAAGAAGAAAGGTGAACTTAACCCATGGGTGAGATTAATCCAAAAGATAAAATGCTTGCATGCATTGATTTAAAAAGTAATAATTTTCCTAAAGGTGGTTATAATTAGTAACAAAGGTAGGGACAATGATTTTCCCATAGGTGGTTATAATGAGTGGTAATGGCATATTTCCCAATTAGGGTTGATGATTCAAAATATAATGATTTTCCCACAAGCGATTATAATCATTAAAGTGATCAAGATGGAACAATGATGTGTGATTATGCCCCAGTAGGGTAGTTTGGTAATCATAACTTAAGGATATAACCTATTGCATAGATTAAAGATGAGTGAGCATAAATGTAAATGTGATGGTCTAATGACTAAAGAAGCCATAAATAACCATGCATATGAGGATGCATAAAGTGATGAAAAATATAAATAGAAGAATAACATTGATCAATGAGAATGATCAATTTGTACTTGCTAATGTGGAGATGCTCAACATGATTAGCATTGATACAACTAAAATGGTTAATGGGTTAATTTGATAATTATGGGTGGGAGGACTTACCAAGGGTACCAAAGAGATACTTTTGTGGCTCCATTGATTGTAAGACTTCTTCATCTGATTTTTTTTATAGCATGAGAAAATATGCCTCATGATATAACACCATGAGAAATTTGCCAAAATATGCATAAGGACTAACTCCTGATCCAATAAACAATTGAAAATAATGTACCAATGATAAAAACCATGATGAAAATGTTGACATATGAATATGGATGGACTTAAGAATAATCCACAAAGAATCACCTAATGAATGCATATAAACTGAATCAAGGCAATAGTACTAAAAGCAAAAAAATAGGAAAGCAAACAAACAACACAGAAAAAATAAATAAGAAAATAAATAAACAAAGTAAAATCAAAAGAAAGCATCTTAGCAATGAATTTACCCCAATAGGGTGGATCGAGGACAATTGACTAGGCTCAAATAGGATAAATTTTTTTATAATTGAAATTTTTTGAATGTTTTGGAATTTTCTAAGCATCTCAACCTGATTGGGAATTATGAGATAATAAATGGTCTAACTCATAAAATGATGAGAGCATTGGCTTAGGTTGATCATAAACTGGTGAGAGTGAATGGAAAGGGGAACTTAGCTGACTTGAACAAGTATTGAGTGTGGCCTACATAGTCCCAAAATTACCTCTAGTCACAATAGTTCCACCTTATAATGGATGAATCTGACTAGTGTAGCAACCAATTCAAACAAAATAGGCATAGTAGGCATAATGACATAGTATGACATAGGAATGGAAATTTGGTATGTCAAGGTACAATAAATAAGTTTTACCCTTAGTTTTCCCATAGGTGGTTATAACTAAGAAATAATGACATAGATCAATGATATTAATTTTCCCATAGATGGATATAATTAGTAGTAAGAATAGTGAGACACTAATTTGCCTAAAGGTGGTTATAATCAAGCCCACAGAAACAAGGCATGGTATAGACCAAAACAAGAAATGAAGGATGAAACTACAAAAACTTGTGTCTTACTACTCTAAAATATGACCTCTATTTGAAATACATGAAATAACTACTAAAATTGATCTAAATATTCATGCTAAAAGTGGAACCAATAGATGAACCAAGGTTAAACAAGCTAGGTAGGATGGCTAAAAATAGTCTTTGGTCTAGTAAGAATGGCATGGTAAAACATCACTATTTAAAATGATGATGGTAAGAGGATTTCCCTCAAGTGATAAGGTGAGGTAAATGTTTTTGTCTAAGTGGGAAATGGCATGGTTTTTGGCTTGGGTAAATGTTTTTAGGGTTATTATTTATTTAGAGATGTATGTCTTGGTTGTCAAATGATAGAAATAAAATAATCAATCATGTTAATTACTAGCCACACCTCATCTGAATAGCTACTCTATCAAGAAATGGTTGTAGATTTAGATGTAAATGATATTATTGTGATCCTCATTAGCCATTGATTTTAATTTCTTCAAACTTTGAGACAAAGTATCCTTGTAGTCTCTACAAAAGAAAGTGTGGCCATGGATGGTAAATAGGGATAAATGGTGGTTGATAGGTTTCATTGGGAAATGTAATGGTGGATGATAATGTAATATGTGATGGGTGGTAAACAAATCAAGATTAAGATTTTTAGGCACACATTATTTTTTTAATTTTAGATCTAAAATAACTTTGGATGTGGTGGGGTTGAATAATTTTTAATATTCTCTTGATAGGACCACCATATTTTTCTTTTATTTGGGCCTGAGAGTACTACCGTCTGATTAGGATGTAGATTGGAAGTTATTTTGATTTGATCTTTGAATTTTTCTTCATCAAGTAGTTAAGGAATATTATGCATAGATATTGGCACCTCAAATATGTTTTCACCAATGAAGTTGTCTTGATTATCCCATAGCACCTTCGAGAAGGTTTCACTGAGAAAAGTTTACTTTTGACTTTGATTGTCTTATAGAACCTTCAAAAAGGTTTCACTAGAAGATGTTGATTTTGAACTTTGATTGTCCCCTAGCACCTCCAAATGGTTTCAGTAAGAAATTTTTCTTTCTTATGCATGAATTTTATCTTAGAATCCTTGTTTTCTTTCAACTAATATGTCACCATGGATGCATTTCAATAAGGTATGATTCTGTCAGTCCCAATTGACACTTGTGTGAGGTGTAATTTCAATAACATGACTATGTTAGTTGGTGGTAATGGAATGGGGAGAGGCTACGTAATACTTTTAGGATACACTAGAAGAACTTGTGTCGATGATAAATTACTCATCCTTAAAAAATGTATAAATATCACAAATGTATTCAAATTGATCTACAAGGCATGCATAACCAATGTTGTAATAACCATGAACATATTCTAATTTTGAATTTGATTCTGACTTAATGGACTCTAAATATGAGGTTGAGAATATAATTTATTATACTTCTAATGCTAAATCTGATGTCAATTTAAAAATAGAACCTGACTCTAACTTTGATTATTCATCTAATGTGGATGTTGCTATAAATATATCTTGTTGAATGTTTGGTATGAGACAAGTAACAACATGTGATGACATGTTGGGCTCTACAAATATTGATTTAAAAAAGTGAGACTCCTCAATAGTGAGAAAAATGTCAAAAGATAACTCCTCAGAGACTATCATGTCATAGGGAGTTCTTCATATGTATGCATAGGTTTGAGGTAATGATTTTCCCAAAGGCTATCATAATCATTAAGAAGTGACTCAATAAAAATTGGCTTGTTAGAGTGAGACTCCTTAATAATAGGTATACTAACAGAAGGTGATTCATCATATATTAACTCATCATAAATGGTTGGTTTAACAATAACATCTTATATTGGTTGGTTTTCTTGGCCTTGGTTTATAATTGGTTGTAAAATGCTACTTTTGAAAAAAATTAGTCCTTAAATGACTCGCTTGGTTTGAGAGGCACTAATTATCTTGATTGGGGTAATGATTAACTTAGTTGAGGTATTAATTAGTTTGATTAGTGTGCTAATTGGATTGGTTGGGGATGGATAATTATCTAGGGTTTTATAAAGTAGGGAATAAATGGCAATAGTTGAATAGTGATTGGTGGTTGGATAATGATAGGGCATTACATAGCTTGCTTACTTGCATAAGCCAAAGGATAAATTATTGAAATGGTATAGATAGGGAATCTTAGAGCTTGATTTCTCACACAAGCCAAAGGACTAGGACTTAAAATGATAATGATAGGACAATGTGGAATTTGGTTACTTACATGAGTCAAAGGATGGGGTCCTAGTATGATAATCCTAGGGAATTAGAGAGTTTGATTTCTCACACAATCCAAATGAGGGTTAATGGTATAGGTGGGGTAATGTGTGGCATGATTGGGGCAAGTATAATACAACAACTAGCCTAAATAATGGATGAATTTCACCCTATACTTGATCACTTTGGCTTTGTTCCCCAAATTAAGGATTGCAAGAAGGGTATGGATCCTCTTCCCAAATAACATCATCCTTGTCCCTGTAAGGGTTTTGGCTTAGGTTGTAAGCAATTTCTTAACTTTGTTTCATGGATTGATTATTGTAAGGAGGGTATGGATCCTCCTTCCAAGTAACATCATCCTTGTCCCCTTAGGGGTTTTAGCTTAGGTTGTAAGTAGGTTCTTGAATTTATTCCATGGATTGATTATTGTAAGGATGGTATAGATTGGTTTCCCATGTAACATCATCTTCATAAGGGTCTTTAATAAATTCATCAAAATCAAAGTCATATTATGTGGCCATTCCATCATAACTTAGATTGTACATGACTCCACCATAAGTGTATCTAGACATATCCATGACAATGATAATACTCTACAAAAATACCTAGATTTATACAAACTCTAAAAATGATGTCTAAAGGATAAAATGTTAAAACTTGGTCTAACTTGGTCTAAGAGAGTTGTATCTTAAAAATAGTCCATGTTGAACTTGGTATAAAATAATTTAACATCAAATGTATCACATACAAAAGGTCAATCATCTAAATAAAAATGGTATGCCAAAATATAACTCCAAAATGGTCTAAGTAGGTATAAACTATGAAAGGTAAAAGTTGCTAGCCCTTTTGGCCAAACATGGCATCAAAATCTAGGCTTAAAATAGGCATGTGCTAGGACTTTTAGCCAAATATGACATCAAAAGCAAGACTTAAAACAAACACATGTGTTAGGAATTTTGGCCAAAAGTAGTGTCAAAAGCTAGACTTAAAATAAATATGTGATGCTTTTTAATCTAATAAACTTGGAAAACTTTGGCATAAACCTGATATACAAAATCAAACATAAACTTATTCAATTGACATAAGGCATAAGGCAAAAGACACAAACAATGATGAATGATAAGCTCTCTTAAAAAAACAAGCTAAAAATAATTGGATCAACATGAAGGCACTAGACAAAGATCCAAGAAATAGTTTTCAAAGTTGGGTAATGAATTAACCTAAGTTACATAACCTAAAAGAGAAATATCTGTGTATCCTCCCCTGGGAGATGAGGCCTAAATAGAAATCAATTAATGTTTGAATCTAAACTTGGAAAGGTTAATAAAAAACTCAAATTGGGAAACTAAGCATGTCCAAATTTAAAAAAAACTAAGCACAATGGAATGGTATATGACACAAGATAAGGATTCTAACTACATACATGGCATTGGTTCTAAATACTAGTATTGAACATAAATAATACAAGTCATGGAGCAAATTGAGTAGTGTAATGGTTTTATCACTCTTAAAATATGTGACAATAATTTTTTGTTTCAAAGACTCAAAGGCATAAAATTGAAATGAATTTGGGTAGCATAAAATTACCCATTTCAATCAAGACACACATAAACAAGTTTGGCAAAAAATTATGGCAAAAATTGTGTGATAAAATGGCCAACATAACACCTCCTCAAAAAAAGTAATGATGTGTAAACAAACTCAATTTTTATGTGGCATATAAAAAATCAAAGTTTGTATTCTCAAAACACTAATAAATAAAGGAATAAATGAAAACAATACAACTAAGTATATCTTCCTAAATCCTATCAAGGTGTGGCAAGTGGGGTTGACTAAAACTTACAAGTTACTACCATCTATATTGATCCCAAGTGTTGCTAACACAAGAGAAGCATCACATCATTTTATTTTATACCAATCAAATTATCATGCAAGGGTCTATTCCTTTCATGATGATTCCATCTATGGACTGCCTAGTGGAATCCCCTAGTTGACCAAACCTGAATCAGGACTTCATTACTAAAAGAGAGGTTAGATGCTAAACTCCCTAGATTTAGTAGTATGCATAACCTAATTTATATAACCCACCATGGATTGGGGTTAAAACACTATCAAGAGATGAATCCCTAGATTAATGATTCCCTGGAGAACTCGTGAGAGGTAATGACATCCCATTCACAAGCCAAAATGCATGAAAATAAATACTTAGTAGAAAGACTTTAGCATTGTTTTTATATAACCCAATACCATGTGGGTTTTGGGGAGAATCTAGGAAACTTTCCTTATATGCCTTGGACTACATACCAAATTCAATGAAAAGGAACTTTTTATCACCCGATTTACCTATAAGGGATGGGGGGAGAGCATACATGTGTTATTCTTCTTTTGAAAACAAATAATCAACAAACAATTAATAAGAAATTATGATTGAATTTTGATTTTAGGTATCATGTTTAAATGCGACAATGTTCTTTACTTGGCCCCTTGGATTAAGTGTGAGAGATATAAATAATTTTAATAACACAACTTAAGCAAAACCATCTATGTTAATTTTAAGCCCAAACCCCAAATGTTCAAGATTTAGCCTAATCTCATTTTTAAACACCAAAGACAAGTGTTCAAGACTTAAGAATTCATTTTAATCACCAATAATGAAGTGTTTTAAGACATTAACAATCCTAATTCCTTTTAAATACCAAAAGTTTAAGATCTAACATGTTCATTTTCAACACCAAAATGAAGTGTGAGTGATATATCTAGATCCCTTTTAAAATCCCAAAATGAAATGTTTATTAGCTAAAACATGCAAATCTGTGTTCAAATCACATCTTGTACCTATAATTATTAGATAGTCTCCTCTTTCTAAAAATCACTTTTGATTTTGAGAAAATTAACTTTGAAAAAGTAGCTATTGGGTTTTTATTTTGAAAACATGGTGACTTTGGTCAGTCAAAACTGATCAATGTCAATTTCAAGGTAATTGATGTCGATCAGTCTTAAAGAGAATCAATGATGGAAATAAATGACCAATACCGATCAAATAGGACTAATGTCAGTCACCTGTGGACCTAAAAGTAAAACCACACAAGATGAAAAATGTTAGATTAATCCAAAAATGATAAAAAGTTCCTCAAAATATACAATATAGGGATTAGATATAGAGTTTAGATGTTACTAAAACCAAGAAATAAACATTAGAAATTCTAGAAAGAATCAAAATTCAATATTTGTTATCCATTTTTCCTATAATCTTATCGATGTTGGTCACCTAGAACTGAGCTTGATTGGGTAGAATTGATGTCGATTAGGCAGAACTGATGTCATTTTTTCTTGATCGATGTCGGTCTCTGTATAGATTTGAGATAATTCAAGAATTAGAAATATAGGAAAATCAAAGATAAAATTATAAATTTTAAGGATTTCAAGAATTATTTTATCAATTTTTAAGTTGCATCTTCATTTCCTTGCTATGTGGGGTGGTCAAGGTCCCACTGGGTATGCCATTTGTGATCAAGGAATCCAAGAAGGGTGGTTAGGTCATGTGTTAGATTCATAATTAAATCAAAATGAAAGGAAACACAATAACATGTATAACACCATCTTTCCTAGATCAAAGGGGGGAGCTTAGTGAAGAAAACCAATTGAAAAAGCACAATTAAAATGCAAGAAAAGCAACTTTCTTACCTTCCTTGAATGATCCAAGAGATTTCTTCATTGGCTTACTCAGTTTGTGCTCAAGAGATATTTGGAAAATGGATTTATGTAGCTCTTTCTCCCTTATAAAAATGGTTTGGCTCATGCTTGTTTTATGTAGCTTCATGGCTTGATGGCTTGGCTTGTTATTCACAATTTTAGCATTATAACTCTATAAATTTTAATCTTGTCATAAAACTATCATTATAACATTAATATGTTCCAAGTTATCCAAATGAAGAGGTATAGGCTTGTACTTATAGGTTTAGAAACTAACCCCAACCCAAGGTGAGTTAGAGTGTAGTTAGAGCTTGAAATGGGTTCAAACCCTACCTTAGTGAGTTAATTAACCCTAGCAGAGTTAAAAGGTGTCAAATGGTCATGATTAGAAATGAATAAGTATGTTGAGATATTTTCCAAAGATGATAACTCACAAAAGGTAATTATGAATTCTTAGGATATTCTTTGATTTTTTAACTTCCTTTTTGATAATTAATTTAATTATTCATGGTTAATTCAATTTAGGCATTTGGTATGGTTTTGCATGTTAATTAATTTTGTTTAAGAATTTTAGAATTTTAAAATATTTTAATCAATTTGATGTGTGCATTTGTCCCATTTAATTGGTTTATAATCCAAATTGTATTTTATGAAGCCAAATTTGAGACATTTAGTGATTCTTAGGTTTGATTTGCAAATGTTGGTAAGAATCAGTCCAAAGCTTGGTATGAAGCCATTGGTGGCCAATTTTAGATGTCTACAAATTTCATTAAGTACAATGAGGAAGTTACAAAGGAGATGTACTATTGGGAGAATAAAATGGCTAAGTAAAGCTACACAAGATATTCTTTGGATATTCATGTGTTATGTATGAAATTGTCAGTTATATGTATATTTTCATATCCTTCATGATTTGTAAAAAGATAAAATATGGACATTCCCCTCTTTTTGGTGCCAATGTACAAGAAGAATGTAAATAGACAGAAATTGTAAATGACTATAAATATGTATAATTATATGAATAAGATGATGAAGCTTTGTTGAAATTAATATAGACTTTATGGTTATGGTTACCTATTATATTTATTATGTTATTATTTATATGAATTAATATGTTTAATGTTTGGTTTAATACTATTTAAATTAATTTGAATTTATAAAAACCTTAAGAAAACTCTGGTTAATCTTAATTCTTATCTTTCACATGCTAATTCCTCTCTAACATGCTTCTGTTAAACATGAATTCCTTGTAATATCATGCATAGTATAAAAAAAATTAGATATCCTTATCCTTACCATATTCTATTATATCATGAACCTTTACTAAAAATGGTATGGTGAGAATGGGACCACTCCTTCTAAAGGAAACTATGCTAAGATGGTTACCAGGGTAGTGAGACATTGAAACATGGTTAGAATAGAAAGTATGGAACTTCATAGATGAAGAAACTAAAAGGAGTGGTCTTACCATAAGTGAAATTATTCAAGAGTATATCTATGAAGAAATATATGAATTTTTCTGGTATGAACTACTTGAATTTATAATTAACTAGTTGACAAGACTAGAATATTATTGCTTCAATCCCAAAATGAAAGAAACAATCACTTGGAATGAAGAGAAAATAGAGTAGTTATTGAAACTAAAAATTGATTGGATGAGGGAGATAGACTATTGGGTTACCACCACCATAAATGGATATATCACCAAGTTCATATTACAAAGATATATAGCATATAAATTTACATAAAACCATTTTATCTAAGGAATCAGAGGAAAGGTTTTGCAATGACTACCTCTCTTGTTAAAGACATTGGTTGTGGATAAGGCCATGGTGCCTACTCCAGCCAATATAGAGTAGTCATTTCAAGTAGATGGGGATGTATGAACATGATGATGAATGATGGGTAGATGAGTATGTGAAGCTTGAACCTAAATCTATAATGGAAACACGAGGAAATAATATTTAGAAGAAGAGTCATAAGAACATTAGAAAAGTCTGGATTCAAAATGAAAAATTGTGATAAAAGAATAGACGAAAACACTAGAAAAATACCCAAATAACTATGAGTAGATGTAAGAGTAGGAATAGATTAGATGATGAATGAGTCAAAATGTGTGATAAGTGAAATTAAAAATTAAGGATGAATAAAGAGGATGATGAATGCTAGTAGATAGAATTATAAGACAAAGAGCAAGATGAAGATGAGAGTAGTTTAGGAGTAAAATAGATAGAAGATAGTAGTTTACAATTACAGAAAAGGGTATTTATAAAAGAATAATAATTACTTTAATAAATAGAATTAAGTCACAAGTTAATTATAGGTTCAAGCATAATAAAAAAATAATTTATTGGAAATAATTATTCACCAAAAGTGTATGCATCCCCACAACCCAATATTTTATATGCTAGTAGAAGTTTTCATCCAAGTGAACAAGAGGATGATAGTTTAGAAAGACCATTTTCAAAGTATGTGAACCATTAGGTTATGTAAATTTATAAAAGATCAATTATTAATGATTTTAATGACATAGTATTATTTATAATTGAATAACAACATGAAATAAGTGTAGACAAGCAAAGTGTACATGACAATTCTTCTAATGTGTAGAGTAGTATGTAAGTAGGATCACTCAAAACATAAATAGCTATGATATTAAATATATAGAAGACTCCATATAGACTATTCAATATGATGAATCATTAGGAGGATTCCTAAACTTATCCATCTATGATGGGTCCATGGATCCTAAATTGTACCTACTAACTCACAAGATTAAATGGGAAGCTAAGGGTGTCACTGATAAAACTTTTCAAAAGTGTGAATTAGTAGGGGACCTAGATGGGAGAGCACTAGATTTCATATAAAAAGAGACATTCAACACGAAATTTTAAAAGACATTCAAGATTGGCTTGTCTCAAAATTTAAGATTAATAAATACACTAGTCAGACTCTACAAAACCTGAAAGAGATAAGGAAAAAGTTTAGAGAATCGATCTACAACTATGACCATAGATTCTCTGATGTGATGAATAAGGTAGAATTTTCCTTAATATATAAAGACAAAACAACATATTTCATTGAAGTATTATGATCCAAGATGTGTTTTATGATTGTGTAAACTCAATATGATACAAAAATAGATGTTAGAGTCATTGCACTATGCATAGAATAGATTGAATATTATGGAGAAGGTCCTACTACTAATTCAAAATTGGAAAATAGAATGGAGAAATACCATGAGGTAGATAAGCCTAAATTAAATATATGGTGTACATAATTTAGAAAATAAGGACACCATCAAAATGATTATTCAAAAGTCAAAATATAATTTTGCAAACATTATCGAGTAGTAGGGCATGCCACAACACAATGCCACCTTCTACAGTAATATATCAAGAATTTACAAAATTTGTATTATAATTTCTACAAGTCACCTATCTATTATGAGAATAACCATAGGGATTTATAGGATCTTAAAGAGGGAATCTCTAAAAATGTATTTATCATCATATCATATCAAATATTCTTGATGAAGCATACAATCCCAAGCCTAAAGGTCAATAAAGGTTGTGCGACCCAAACAAGTCCATAATGATTTCTAAGTTCACTACAATATCAAACTCATGGTCTAGCTAAATGGACCCCTCCCTTTTCAAGTTAGACACCTCCATATCCTTAATACCATTATGTATCACCCTAAAACTCACCTATAACACAATAATAAACGAGTTAGACCACACTAGCTATACAACCACAATTTAAAATTGGATACAATAGTCAATGACACTATTAGTGGAACACTACATAGAAATAAAGATGATATAGAGGTGGATATCAGTCTAAAAGAGGAGGAGTTCATGGTGTTTATATAGGAGGATACCAAGGTGTGTAAAGGAAATAACTACCAGTGGCCTCCCCTGCAATGCTACCTATGTGGAGAATACAATCATGTCTAATAGAATTGTAAAATGAAACTAAAAAGATAGTCATATTACACATAGTGTATAATATCTGACCAACATGACATAGAATATTACCTTATTCTAGAGAAGTAGAGAAAAGAAAAAGTCATCCAAAATATGAATATGGTAAGTGTGGAGCCTAAATAAAATGTATTTTTGAATGTTGTTATGTGACAATTGGATGAAAAACAAGGGATGCCTCCACTTGAGATACCTTAGGATTAGGACATTAGAAAATTTAAATAGGATAAATATCTATACCTAATCATAGACAAGAGCCTAATGGATGAAGCTATGTAGATGTTGAAAAATATTCAACATCAAGATACTATTGATGGATATGCTATAGAAATAGATGCACAAATGTACATTTAGATCATGTGCATTATACACCAAGTTAGAGTTATCACTATGTTTATATATCTCTTGAAACTTTTAAGTACTCTATGTAATGAAGATATATCACAAAACATCACAAATCAGTTGCATAATCTTTTGTAGTGTGCATAGTGTGGATAACAAAAGATAGAAAAACTAGTTTGGTATATCAAGATGAAGAAGCCCTAGGATGTTGATGCATGAATTGAAATTGAGGTTGTTGGTTATGAGATCCCAAATTTTATCTTTTATTTTAGTAGTGTAGTTAATATGATTCTTACATCTACATGGGAAGCGATTAGATGACCAAATCTGAGATTCATCCTGCTAACCTTAAGCCTAGATGATTATGGGAAAGTTGAGAAAATTGATATAATAGAATATGTTCAGATAAAATTTGTATAATTATCTCTATAAGGTGACTTTGATTTCATCAACATGAAGATCATAAAAACACATTACCCTATGCTAATAGGTAAAATGTGGGCATATGATGGTCAAATGACTATTAATACAATGCATAATCACTTTGAGGCACATCAAGGTGATAAAGTTGTTTTCATTCCTCTTAGTATAATGCACAAGCCTTACATAATTCCAACTGAACTAGACTCTCCATATGTTCGACAAGAAACTAGTTGGATGAAGGTGAATTTAGAGTAAAATATAAAAGCTTTACACATATCTAAATGCAAATTCTTATACTAGCATACCAAACCTTAGGTACAATCACTGATCACTCATCAATTCAAGACATTGAAATAATGGAGGCCCATATTATTAGTTACACAACTAGTGGTAAATCAATTTATCATTAAATAATATGCCTCTATGTCTGTAAAATCTCCTACTCATTTTGAAGTTGATTTCCTTTATCAAGATGGTGATCACATGAAAGATTACATATAGCTGAAAAAGGAAGTCACTTTTCCATGGGAAGTATCCTCATCTATTAGTGGTGACTAAGATATACACTTCCTTAATTGGGCCTAAGGTGACCATGAGATTTGACCAATGTGAAGTGTCTTTTCACATGAGTGACAACTTCATGTATACTATGTAATGGAGGACCTCAATGATTTCATTTTACACTTGAAAGTCCATATTATAACCATCAATTAGTGGGTCAATGCTTTAAATAATGATCTAAAGGGAGTTGATGTGACATGGTGGGAAACTCATCAAGATAACTAGATGGAATGGGATGATTCCTATGAGTTCATGATCAATAGATTCTAGTTGTCATAGTTTATCCACACTAATTGGCCATTTTTTAAAGAAGGTGAGTGTCCCCAAATTCATATACATAAATGTGTTAAATTTTGGAAAGAGGAACATGTGGCACCAAAGTATTGGGTTCACATGTTCTACTATACACTTACTCCACTACCATCATCTTGGTACATGCACCAATAACGTAAAAGGGAGACCAAACATTGGGAATAAGTACATAGTGATTTTATATAGACCTTTGTGTTTGAAGATGAAAATACTTTTTTCCACAATACACTATAAAAACTCAATTATTTTATATTCCATGGGTGTGCATAAGAATTGAGCACCACAATAGAATCTACTATGCAGAAGAACACAACATATGATCTTAACTCAACACTACAAAGGTATAAGGCAATTAATAATAAATAAAAATATCTAATGCATACATGTCACTAGATTCAAGATGAGTAAAAAGACATTGAAGATTTTTATTTTTATGGTGATTTATATTTTAATGATTTATTTGAGTTAGAACAACCTGTTGAACCACTCAGAAACACCAATACAACACTAATATTGAATTCTTGAATAGGAAGGTAAAATGAGGATACATGAATTTGGTGATGAATAAAAATTTAATATTTATTAACATCCTATCAAGAAGCATGTCACTAACATTGGATTAGAAGAGGTTTCAAAACTAGCAAGCATAGGTGACTATTGGATGGAAACTAAAATTTCAAAAGCTCTACAACTTTTGAGAGATTACCAAGATGGTTTTCCCACCAATCTTTTATAATTTTGATTATTTAACCCATATTTTGGAGATATACACATTGAACTAAAGGAGTGCACATGGCCGATCAAGAAGCATCCATATAAGCTCAATCCAAATATGAAGTTGAAAGTAAAGGCTGAATTGGATAGAATGTAGGATATAGGGATAATCTATCCAATAGAAAAATCCAATTGGGTAAGCCCCATGATAGTTCAGTCCAAGAAAATAAGAGAAATCCATGTTTGTGGGGACTACCACATTTTGAATGATGCTTGTGTAAATGATCTATTTCTAATACCATTCATAGATGAAGTTTTGGAGCATGTCACAGAACATGAAGCACACTCCTTTATAAATGGTTTTAGTGGATATCATCAAATCTTGATTATAGAAGGATATAAACCCAAAATATATTTTAAAATGAAATGGGGTTATTTTGCATACAAGGTCATGCCTTTTGGCATTAAGAATTTACCTATGGTGTTCTCTCATGCAATAGTTACAAAATTCAAGGATTTTATTCATGACTTCTTGGAAGTTTATTTGAATGATTGGTCCATCTTTTCCTTATTCAAAGAACACTTATCTAAGTTACATCTAATGTTGTAACAATGTCAAGCTCTACACATCACTTTGAATTTGAATAAATGTTTACTTTTCACACCTTTTAGTGTTTTAATTAGACATGTAGTATGTAATGAAGGTATTTTAGTAGATCAAGATAAAATCATAGTAATACTGAGTATGTCTCCAACTATTAATTCCATTGAAGTGTGCTCTTTTTAGGGGCATAAAAACTAATATTGTAATTTCATAAAGGTTACATATCCATTTCATTTTTATTATATTTTTTATTGCATAAGAATGAAAAGTTTCTCTAGACTTCAGAATGCCAAACAACTTTCATCAAGATGAAGTAGAGATTAGTTACTGTGCCTATACTTGTTTTTATAGACTAAATCAATCCTTTTCATGTACGTGTGGATGATATGAGAATCATAGTTAGTGTTGTGCTTGTACATCCTAGAGATAGTGTGCTAGACCATCTTAATCATTTTATTAGTAGGAAACTATCTGAGATAGAGAAAACTACAAAACCATGAAATGAGAGTATTGGCCATTATGTTTACACTTTGTAAATTTTGGCACTATATTTTTACAAAACTATTTTAATTTTTCACTAATCATCAAACCCTATGATATTTGGTCAACAAACCAATGATAAAAGGATGTATCTCTTGATGTTGATTCTAATCCAAGATTTCCAATTCCATGTAAATGTCAAGATAGGAAGAGAGAATGTAGGACCAAACTATCTCAACTGCATACTAAATGGGGAAGAGACAAAAGAATTACAAGAAGACTCTCCTGACACCCATATTTTCCATGTCTCTATTATTTTTGAAAATTTTGAAGCCATTACCAATTTCCTTGAGTAAGGAATCTTCTATATACACTTTCAAGAATAGGATAAAAAGTATTTTGTGACTAGAACACTACCTTATACCATCATTAATGGGTTTCTATATCACTCGGGAAAGGATATAGTCCTGTACAGGGTTATTCTGGAATATGAATGACCTCAACTCTTGGAGGAAGCTCATCAAGGAGTCATAAGAAAAAAATTTGTAGGAGAAGACACAATGAGAGAGTTACTAAAAAGTGGATTATGGTGGCCAAATTGGTTCCAAGATGCACATAGATTTACACAACATTGTTATGTTTGTCAACACATGTGTAAACTATTGTAAAAAGATGAGATGCCTTTACAACCTCTATTAGCTAATTATCCTTTTGAACAATGGGGAATTGATTTTTTTGGACTAATTAATCCACCAAAAAATCATAATAAATAAAGGTAAATCATTACTATGATTGACTAATTTACTAAGTGGGTTGAAGATGGTGTAACCCCTAGCTATGGTGTGAAGGATGTAGCAAATATTCTATATGAAAATATCATTGCAAGGTTTAGATGCCCTATAAAATTAGTCAGTGATAGAGGAATGAACTTTATAAATAATAAAATCAAAGTTATAACTGAATAATTTATGATCTCTCATCATAAAATCATTGTGTATCATCTCTAGGCCAATGGCCAAGCTAAAGCATCCAATAAAGTATTGGGTAAGATGATGATAAAAATATGTGATGTCAAGTGAGATGATTGGGATGATCACATTCCTAAAATATTATGTGTATGACTCACACATTAAAAAATGGTTACAATATTTACACCATTCTAATTGGTTTATGGTCTGGAAGCAATCATGCTAATAGATCCAACCTATGCATTGCCATGGTCATGTGACTCAAAGATAATGAGTCTCTTAATAACTGGCTCCTTGAACTAAATTAGATGGATGAGTATAGATACAAATTACCATAAATGCAATATGTGCACAAGAATATTCAAAAGTAAGGTATGATATGAATTTGTGCCAAAAACAATTTCATAAAGATCAACCAATTTTATTATATGATAGTCGATTTAGAGCATTCTCAAGCAAGATAGAAATATGATGGAAAGGGATCTAAATTACATATGACCTAACACACAAAGGAACCATGGGAACCATGCTATCAAGGTGGTTAAATGGTTTTAAGTTTAAACCCTATCACCAATAGTTAATTTATCTCATTCTGCAATCTGAGTGGGTGTTGATTAGCACCATGTAGCTTATGATTTCCTTATTTTACCTACTTTGTGTGTGTGTGTTTCTTTTTCTTTCTTTGTTTGTAGATAATATAAGACCAAGCATTGTTTACACCATACATGTGTAGGAGGATCCACATGTGTTACCAAAAAATTCAAAAAGGACCAATTGAAAAATATTATGTTTAGGAAGATGTTGAAATGTCCCATCAACAAGATATTCATTAGATAATGATTATCCATCAAAATTAAATGCATGAGCCAAGGGTAAATTGATGTGATCTTTAATAAATTATTATCTCATCAACATTAGAGGCTCATACCCCTCATATATACATCAAATAACATAGTGGCACAACTCGACACATGTGTCAATGACTAACTACATAAATGTCCAGATCAAATATAGATTTACCACATTTATGATTGCATTAAATATGAGTAGACAACTAAGCATAGATTGGATGTAGAAGATAAGAGGTGCCAAATCTATAAAATCCAAGTTTGAATAGTGAGTTGGTATTTCATCCTTGAACATATTATTCATGAGATGCAACTATCAAGAGCCGAGCCATTTTATTTACATAAAGCATATAGATCATTATAATTTCACCATCTTATGCAGCGATAAATACTTCTCAACTAATCAAATATCTTATAGATGTACAAAAATAATCTATGGGAATCAACATGGAACTACAAAAAAACTAAGTACAATGACCAAGATCCATTTGATTACCTTCACCAAGCTGAGAAAAAACTTTTCCACCCCAATCCTATTGATACTACACAACCACTCACCCTCATAGCTCCCCACTGGTTTTAGAACATAGACATTGAATGACTATTGAGATTAGACACATTTGGTGACCTAGGAGATATCATTCAAGTATTTATTGATAAATAAAATAAGGGTATAATCTATTTGGGTTTGGATGAGAGTATGGTAATTAAAACACAAGCCATGGCCTAACCTTTGGGTATACCTATGCAAGGAGACTCCTTGTTTCCCTACAAGATAAAAATGCCTCCCATATTTTAATAAGTTTGGGATCTATATGTGTGGGAAAATTAATGGATTCTTATTGATGAAATATTATATGAACCAGTGCATATTATCATTTAATGCATCATTAAAATATTTTGGTAGATGACCAAGTCTACCAAACAAATACCTAAAGGAGTTTTGGACATCACCCATCAGATGATCCATAGAAATGAGTAATTCAATTGGATTAATTAATTTTTGTAGGAGTTAATCACAAACATTGATAAGTGTTTCACATCTTCTAAGAAGACATTTCAGTACCATTTGTTCATTCTCCTACTTTACTTCATGTAGTTGAAGTCACTGGAGGGTAAAGTACATCTAGACATAGACTACTAGTCAGTACAACAATTCCACAATCTCACTTGGATACAAGATCATGGAGCCCTCACACATGAGGTCAAGTTCAAATTTTGGTGGGAGGAGTGCTTGGACCTCATCATGACACATCCCCAAGTACCACTTGATGTCCTATATTACCTAGGTCAATACTCTACAATCACCCTATTATTTAAAAGAGTCCTAATCATAATCTATAAGTTTCCATGCTCACCAGTAAAGACACTCCCCTTATTCATCATAATGGATATGGCACATGCCAAAGTGGCCTGACAAAAAGAGTACATAGGCAACCACATGACTCCCTTACAATCTATACCACCTCACATAGATATTCTTATTGTGCAACAACTAGAGATATCATCTAACACACAGTAGTATAAGGGGAAATGTAAAGCAAATACTCATTTAGTATCCCCTCCCCCAAAGAAAAAAACATGCAATACTATGACTTAAAAACATGATCTAAAGGTACTAAAGTATCCAACTCTTATGATCTCATTTACATGGGAACTGACAAATATGAAATCTACCAGACCATGATGGCTAACATGGTTAGAGACTACTATGACAAGGAAGAAGAAAAATAATTCTTCTTTTGGAAGGTGGTGCACATAATGGAAGTCCATACATATGTTCCCCTAAAGTTCTAGGTGGATGTTCCATCTTTCCTACCTTTCATCATTATCAACACAATCTGAGAAGAAGCGGAGTAAATCTAGCATATAATAGACTTCTTACAACTTTTAAATGATCAAACATTTACACCTAAAATCATCTTTGCACCCTTATCAGAGACCTCAATTGAATAACTTGTGTGAAAGCCTAAAACATGGTGGGAGATAATAGTATCCTTTACTTTGAAAAAGTGTATGTTTGGTCAAACAGTTGTTACATAGGAAGTGCAATCTACTCCTAAATATTTTGCATCACCACCCTAATGTAGACTAGTCATAATCAATAGGAGGAAGGTGCATGTTACAATTTTGGAGTTACAATTAGATGATTTCCCATCATTTCCATAGGCTCAAGATGTTGAGGATATTGCACTATAAAAATGAACCATAGAGGAACAATAGGCCACAAGGGAAGAAGTTGCTTATACAGTTGATGTAGGCTTCAAAAAGATGAAAAAAGGAGAAAGAAATAAGAAGAGTAACAACCACATATAATTGAAAAATCCAAAGAATTTGAGGATACATAAAAGGCCAAGGAGGTAGAGGTGGACATCCAAAGGGACAAATATGCCTAAGAAGTAACTGATGTAGTAAACAAAGTGCAAGAGGCGAGAGAAAATAAGGCAAAGAAATAGAAAAAGAAATAAGGAAATAAGATGTAACACTCCAATCATAGTCACATGTAAAAAAAGATCCTAAAAATAAGGAAGAGGATGATGAAGCCCTATGGAAATAATAGGCATAAGCACAAGACCAGGCACATGCCCAAGTTGTACAAGAAAAAGAGAGAAGAGGAAGAATAGAGGAAAAAGGAAGAACAAGAGAAAAAGAACAAAGAGGAAGAAGAAAAGAGATGGAAGAAAGAGAAAGAGGAAGAAGAAGAAGAAAAAATAGAAGATGAATAGACGATAAATAAAGAAAAGGATGCAAAAGGAGCAAGAAGCGAAAAATAAGAAACATGAGGAAGAGGAGGAGGCCAAATGGAAAAAGGCTAAAGATGTTATGCAACAAAGTAAGATGGAAGCAAAGGCCACAACACAACATCAAGCACCACCCATAATTCAGGCATGATCTTATTGATGTACTTAAATACAACATAGAGTTTCTTAGTGTTTAAAGCAAACTTCTCATTTTATAATTCCAAGAATTTAGAGCATGAGTAATAGGTTGTTGCAACTTGATGTTACCTATGGTGAAATAGCAATAGATATATGTATGAGTGTTCCAAAAAAATAATAAAAGTGATGGTTGGGATCCATCATGGCCTGTTATTTATGAATTACAGATTATCTATGTTAACTCAGTGAATTATGATCCAAACTTAAGATACAAATTAATCTAGATGTATATTTATAATGAAGTTTAAATTAAAGTGATCTATTATAAAAAAAGAGAAAAGAGAAGGGTAATTTAGAAAAGGAAGCAAGTGATTGCTTATCTTAGTCTCAAATATCATGATAAAGCATTAATTACAACTAAGCATGTATTCAAACCAATATATAATGTAAAATATCCTAAGCTCAAATTTCACTATGTACTAGGTAAACTTCAAAGGATAATGTAAAGAATCACAAGTAAGAACCATGTTTACTTTTAAAGATTTACCACTATAATCAAATAACATTAACACATCTGAATACAGAGCAAAAATGAAGTGAAGCAAATCTAAGATCCTTCAACTGATCTAGCATATGTACAAAATAGAAACCCTATGATTATAAAATGCAAACTAAAATTCAAATAAGTTATTTAATTTTAGGACATAAAACTTGCAATTGAGAGAAAAAAATGTTAGCAATTGACATATCAAATATGGACAATCTTTAAAGAGTTTCTTGATTATATTAATTATTCTAAGTGTTCAAAATTTGTTCAAAATTGTCTCTCCTTACAAGATGGTGATACATGCCTTTTATAGAAAGATTAGGCAATATATCGATCAGTTACAATATATAGGTGTACAAAAGATAAGAATAATTTTCCTTCCTTAGAAATTTATAAAAAACACTTATATTTCACAATTAGACTGACCTAGGGGTAATATGCTAATAGACTAGCATATGCCTTACAAAATAATATTCTTAATCTAAATTTTACAATGTTTACTTCAAAAAGAATATTATTTACTAGGTGGGCCCATTGTTGAAGATTCCCCTTATTGATTTCATATAAGATCCATTGCTTTTTGATGTTGGTCATTGATGAGCTCCAGGTCCATAGCTTGCTTCATGAAGCAGACTTCTTGATAAACAAAGTCATCCAAGTCCTTGTCATCCCTAGCCATAGCTTCCTTTATTCTCCTTTCCTCTATAATTTTCTCCTTGACTATGAAGATCAAGTCCAACATTATTTTATTGTCTCTACTAGATTGACCTTAGCTCTTACTCTTAACTGAATGCATTACCAAAGTGACCCTATGTTTGTATTTAGCTTCATCAATGATTCTAAGGGTAGTGTTCTTGGTAGTATTTACCAACATAGTTTCTAGGAGCTACTCAATTATAATGATAAATCCTTTATCATCCATCATAAGCATATTCAAATTTGTTATAAAAGCACTTAAACCTTGGACCTTATCTACTATTATTCACAATATGCTATTCAGATAAGCTAATCTAATAGTTTTGAACTTAATAATCTTGTTCCAAATCAAAATGCTGATGAGATCCCTTACTTGTGTCTCTTCTCTTTATCATTATATTATTAACCCCATAGATACTTCACCTTGTTGGCTTAGGGTAGCCTACCTAAGCTTTATTAAACTCAAAGAATTAAACATATCAGAGAATGAGTCCTCAAACATACCCATCATGGTGTCAATCACTGACAAAATGGATTATGTTTCTAGGTTTTCCTTTTCTCTTTCCAAATTTTGGATTTTTTGTTTCAGCCCTTAGATCTCAGCCTTAGCTTGAGCCGATTGAGCCTCAATCAAGATCTCAACATCATCCTCATGGATAGGAACTTCACCAAGTTGTCTTCCTACCAGGGTTAGGCCTATAAAGGGCTCAATCTTTTGGAAGGTGAATTCCTCAGCTCTCACCATGGATTTCCTAATCCTAACTCTTTCCAATCTAGTTGTCTAGAGATTAAACTACATAGTGGTGGATGAACTTATGAATTTTAAAGGCTCTAGTACCTCTACACCTATGCTACCTGATATTATTAAAGCATCCATTTTCTTACTCTCTTATCCTAAAGTGACCATAATTCTTATTTCTTCCTCTTCCTTCATTATGGCCATAATCCATGGCTTAATGTCATCATGTACTTCAATGTTGGCATCCTTGGTTATGGTGTTTCTATCAAATTTTTCTTTTCTTACTTTTTTAATTTTTGAAAAGAAACTAGGAATGAAGGGTGTGGAAGAATATCTATTTAAGTGCACAAATTGAATCTAGATGATTATGTAAAACTCTTCTTTGGTTAGGTAAGAATACCTAAAAATAAGAAAACACTACCACAAACCTTGTTTGTTAGACAAGTATTTGGGTGGATTGCCTAGCATGAGCTAGATATTAGAAGTGAAAGCTTTTTAGGAGGCTATCAATCCACCTTCTTCAAAAAAATTAATTTGGAATGATAAAAAAAGTAGATTTTATATAAAAATAAAAAATAAATGATACTAAAATAACAAATAACTAAATTTGATACAATAAAATTAAATTCTTTGAAAAAGAACTAAATGAACGTAATAGTTTAATTAATACTAATGCTGAAAATTGGTAAAGGTTATGGTTTTGGTTTGGTAAAGTGGTGAGGGTCAAAAGAATTGTTTTGTTATTTTGGGTAGATAGTCAAGGCTGAAATTATACAAAGGGATGAATAGATAAATGAGGCAAATAAGTAAATATCACAAAGGAAAAATAAAGGTAAAGATGGTAAAGAGGGAAAAGAGGTAAATGAGGCAAGGAGGTAAATGGGATAAAGGGGAAAAATGAAATGGAAATAGCCAAAATGATTAAATGGGATGAAGAGGAAGATTTTAAGGGCTCAATAGTATGGAGGTTAACAAAAGAGAATGCCAAAGAGGAATAACTAAAGAACTAAAATTACAAAACAAAGTAAATTACCTCAATGTTGTTGAAGTGGCTTAAAGATGTTGATGATAGTTAAATGTTGATGAAGATTGAATAAATTTTGACAGAGCTTCATTTATTTGATATTTTTTTCTCTAAGATGATGATGACCTCCAATACGATGACCTCCTCCAAAAACACCTACAACAATATGCTAATAACAAAAGAATAACTTGCCACTTTAACCTTGGGTGAAGGAGAGGGGGTATTTATAGCATTTTTGTGTGAAGAAACATGCCAAAATAGAGGAATAGTGAAGCAATTAGAATTTATCCAAGTGGAATCATGATTTATTCAAGGTGAGGTGGGTGAGGATTCCCATGTGGGTTGGTGATTCTCCAAGTTTGAATGGAAATCATGCACATGGGTTTGAATGAGGCTTAAAGACTTCTCCCCATTCTTTCTTACTTTCACACAAGAACTTAAAAGGGTTGCACACCAAATTTGGTGCCATTTTATATGTGGATGATGAAAATTCTAAGGTGAGGTTGGTGGGGATTCCCATGTGGGTTGGAAAGTCTCCCATTTGGGTTGGTGAGCCTCCATTTGGGCTAAAAGGTTAAAAATGGGTGTCCTTTGTCTTTCCCAAAGTATTAAAGAGTTAGGTATCTATTTTTGAAGTCTAATTTCATGTGGGAAGACAAAATTCATGTTGAATAATGACCCCTTAAGGGAAAATTTTCTAGATTTCAAGAGGGGCACTTGTGATGCTTGAATGAGGTCATCAAGCACTTTGGGAAGGGTCTCATGTGGGGTATGATGTCCCACATCAAATCACATCACTTTTAAGCCTTTTAAATTTTCATATCACCACCAAATCACATACCATGTCACTTTTCATGTCATCATGAATTATGATAGTGGGTCCCACACTGAATAGTGATGGTGAATAGTACTTTTGAATAGTACTTTCAAATAGTGATTTAAAATGATATTTATGACTAGGAAAATAGTGATTTAATTGGTTTAAGGGGTTTTTATGAAGGTTTAAGAATTTTTATGAGATCTTAAGGCATTTAGTCATCAAAAACTGTAAATATGCAATCTTATGATGTCTATATTTTCCCCTTTTTGTTATATGACTTTGAATTAAAAAGATGCAAAATAAAAAAAATCACTTGGTTGAAGGTCAAGATGCCCTGAGTATGGGAGGAGGTCTTCCCCCTCAAATCAAGATTTGATGAAGAAAGGTTGAATCGGGTATGGGTTTGATAAATAGTTAATAGGGAGGCACTAGGTGGTGCCACAAGGTAGCTAGGTACATAAAATGCCCATGGGTTCATAAAATATGACTAAGTGCAATAGTAAAGATTACATAGAGACTAAAGGTGAAAATGTTGATAAAAAGAAGGTTGGAATCTAAGATAAATGACAAGGTAACTGGTCCCTAGCATTGGTCATAGCTGATCAGGTTAGTCTTATCAAGGTTCCTAGACAAGGTCAGTGTCCACTCAGGTATCTAGGGTAGGAAATGCTCCCAAGAAAACACAAATTATTTGGTTTTACATGAGGTGTTGAAAATATTAAAAACTTCAACATGACAAAATTTTTCATTTTGATCAAAAGTTATTATAAAACACACTAATGTTCTAGGTAAAAATCAACTGACGTCAAGGTGGATGTGGTGAAAGCATGGGTGGATTAGGTATGGGTTAGAAGGGGATGGCAAAAATAACTCCAGATGTATGTGGTAAGTGGATGCTACCTACATAGTTCCATGGATAGGAATCTAAAAATAACATTAGGCCAAATGTAGTTTTTTTGAGGTAAATGGTGTTGGTTAATGTGGTTATCCCAATTGGACATTTAATAGTTGCTAATGGGTGTGGTGTAAATGATGGATGAGGTGCTAGGATGTAATTAGATGATTGCATCAACTATGTGAAAGGAATAAGTAGCCATGGATAAGCATGTTTAAGCATGAAGTTTCTACCACCATCATAAAAAAAGGAAAGGTAGAAATATGTGGTACCAAGATTTGGAAAATATAGAACTACTTGAATTACCATGGTGATATCTCAGCTATTTCATCACCATCCAAATAATATGACATTATGTACATTCCACAACAATATTGTTAACAAGATATGGAAGGTTATTATTCAAAAATTTGGGGAATAAAAGTAGTAAACTGGGAAGTGGTGAAGATTCAAACCCTTGACCCTTGAGTCAATGGGGCCCCAAAATAAGTAAGCATTGAGTTTTTAAGGGAATTTAGAGAAAGACGTTGATGGGTTTTGGAATATGGATTGAGGTGAATAACATTAATTAATTAAGGGAGTATGTTATTTATTGCAATTAAAGAGCAAGGTGATTGTAAGGTGTAAGAAGATGTGGTCTAAAAGGGAGAATCAAAGGAAATTATTGGTTGGAAGGTTAGGGCGTGTGAGAGGATGTAGCTCTCATCCCCATGTGGGTATCCCAAATCTTCCATTTAAAGGTGGTTTTATTTTTGATACTAACATCTTTGAAGGTCAGATTAAAATGGGTTTAAAATAGGCAAGACCAGAAGAGGTGGGGAAGGAATTTTCATCCCAATGGCTAATGATGATCAGGTTTGCTTGGTTGGTTGTATGAGGCCACAGTCCTAACCAATTGTGTTATAGAGTTTTAGGATTGGTATATATCTTACAGTAAACCAAAATCAAGTGGGAGACCTTAGAGGCCATAACATGATCAAAATGGGTAGAGGGTTGAAAAGGAAAAAGGTGATAGGGAGGGTGAAGGGAGTAGTTGGAGAGGGACAAAAATGAGAGTTTGAGTGCAACATATAGAGGCATTAAAGGAAGAAAGGGATGTTCTTAAAATAAGGAACCTAATTAGATTTTGTGTATTAAGGTAAGGGCATAGAGGATACAAAGAAGCATACAAAGAGATATACATAGAAGTAGTACAATTGGTGACCACACTCTAAAGAGGTTGAGGTAAAACTAGAGAACATAAGGGAGATCTAACAAGGGATGAGGTAAAGGTGGACCAGGAGATGGATGAATAAAAAATAATGAGGTCATAGATAAAGATAAAGGTGGAAAAGGATGTAAGAAGCCAGGCATGGTCATATAGGTTGAGAATAACAAGGAAGGGCATCAAGGGAGATGAAAAAAATGAAATGAAATGAAATGGAGAAAAGAGAAGAACAATAAAAGGTAAAATATTGGAGGTGATAGATGCACTAAAGAATGACAGATTGGATAATTGAAAAGGATGGGGAGAGAAGTGTAAAAATAATGAAGGGTAAGGGGAGAATCAGGGATATGGGTGGCCATGAAAGGTTTGAAAACAAGTCTAAAAGAGATAAAAGAGAAAATAGTTTGGTGATGAAAATGAAAAATAAGGAAATAAATGGAAGAAAAAGAAACATGAGGAAAAAAGGAGTGAAATGAAGACACAAAGAGGATAATAGGAAAGGAAAGAAGTAGGTGGTATCTTGACCAAATAAGCATGAGTGATGATATACAAAGAGAGGAATAACAAATCAAAGCACATTGTGGTTTTGGAGATGAGAATGGGATGGAAAATGGGAAAGGGGTGAAGAATGAGGGGAATCAAAGGATGGGTGAACTAAGGGATGAAAATTAGAGATGATAAGAACAAAAAGGAAGAATTGAAGTAGGGATACAAAGCAAGCATACTCACATAGATGAAAAATATAAGTGAGTACCAAGATGGAAAGAGGAAAAGGGGAATGTAAAAAGGGCCATAGGAAAAAAAGAGATAAGAAGAAAAGGGCAATTATGGAAGGGTTCTCAAATGATAAATACCTAGGGAGAAACTAATTGTGGAGCAAAAAGGGGAAGATAAAAAGGATGAAAAAAATCAAACGGGAAGAATGTAAATTGGGTATGGTGGGAAGAGTGTAAGAATGGTAGAGAGTGGTGGTACACGTATGAAAAAGTGTAGAAATAGAAGAAACATAAAACTTGCAAGATGCATAGTATGATTAGGAATGGGTGAGGAAAAGTGAGTGATAAAGGGGGTTATGTCAAATAACCAAGGGGGAGGGGAGATGATGAGGATAGAGAAATAATTTTAAGGGGATAAAGGGAAAGGATGGTAATAAGGTGAAAGAGAGGTAGAAAATGCAAAAAATGGGTGGGGAAGTTGGCTGTGAAGCATCCACAAGGAAAGATGATGGGGAGGTGAATGAAGCAGAGTAGGAGGCAGATTTATGGGAGGTAAGGGGGGCCAATGGGGAATGTTGTCAACCCTTATCTTAAAAGATATTGAAAATCTAGAAAAGTGATTAAAATATATTGGCAAGCTAGAAGTAGGGAGATGGTTAGGAGATAGGTAGAGAAGTGGAGGAAGAGATTTTAGGTGAGAAGGGAAAATAAAGTAAAGGAAGTGGCTGAGTTGATTACAGTAATTGGGTGCTACTTACATAATCCAAAAATACCCCAGGCCAATATAGTTCTCCCAAAAATGGGGGAAAGAATTAAGAGGAAGTATTAGATGGTGTTAAAAACATAAGGACACTGAAGAAAGAATTCAAATATTTTTTGATGTAGGACACCCTAAGCAAGAGGGCATTGTTAGTAGTGGAAATGAGTGAGAAGAAGAAAAGGGGATGAAAATTAGTTTTTAGTGGTTGAGATGCCCCTAGAGTAGTGTCTACATAGTCTATGGACACTGTCAGGCCAATGTATTTTAACAAGGTTTAGGTGATTGGTGTTCAAATTGGCTATCATAATTTGATGGACCACATGGGCTAATTTGGGTTGATGGAGAAGGTTTTGGGTTTTGGTGAATGTGTCAATGAAATTGAATGGGGTAGGTTGGAAAGTAGTTACCATAATGATCCCATATTTATTAGGATGAGAGATACATATGGGCAAGGTAGGATAAATTAGAAGGGAACACAATGTTAAGTACCACAAATGATCTTTAATGGAGCTAATCCAAAGAAGTGGTTTTGTAAGGAGATTTCACCTTATAAAATTATGTGAGTGTAAGAGTTTAGAGATAGTGTTTACTACTACAAGCTAATTATTAAGAGGTGGGAGCCTGTCCAAATCTACAAAGTCATTGTGGCCAAGGTTCATGACTTCTACAAGCTAAGTTTTAAGGGAAGTAGTGAAGTGATGACCTATAAATAATTTCTCTGATGATCAAGTAGATTATACAAGTAAATAAGTTAGTAGTGTGGTGATTGATAGAAGATGAACCTTGATTGACCCATAAGCTGCATGAGTAGGCTAGACAAATGGTGGCCATGTTTGCATCCTCTATCCTAACTCCATGGAACTAGTGACTTATTGGTTTCACTAGTTTGGGCCTAACCAATATAAAGATGCATGTCTAGGAGAAGATGGTGGTTCTTGTGCTATATATGAACATTAAATTGGGAGAAAATAAAATACTATCATGTTTAAGTAGACACTACCAATGATTGGGGTTTGATGCTCAAAGCATGTGGTAATGGGCTGGTAAGAATAGGAGGGTAATGTGTTGGATATTTTTGGTCGAATGTTATTATGCTTGAGGTTGTGTGGATACTTATGAATGTTATGGTTATGGCTATGATTGGTATGGATATGGTTGTTGTAATATTTCTTAATGTAAAATAAATTACCATTTTTATTATAATGTTGGATGGTACAAGTCATGGTGAAAACATCAACCATGCACATTAAGATAAAAATAGGGCCTGATGCTTTATTTTTGACAAGGATTGAACACAGACCTAAAGTGGGATTGTCTTAATGAATATAATCCCTTTGAACATTACGTATGAATGGTCACTAGTTGATAAAAAAGGTTTCCTGATCATATGGTGTCAAGTAATATCTAAATCCCTTAATTTACACATAGTCAAAAGGGAAAATGGGTGATATGTTGTGTGAAGGGTAATGGTTAATATGTATGATAGCCTCATGTGAATTAGTTTTCCCCTTCTATAGGTAACCTAATAATTGTATTAGACAAGTCCATGTTATATGCTATATGTAGACTAATCAATGTGGGAATTCTACATGGGAAAGCTAATTGCGGCATCCAACTTATTATGTTGCTTGAGAGCCGATTGTGACTTTAGAATTGGTTGTGATAGTGGGTCTTTTACTTTATTATTGTATATGAGAAGTTGATTGATGTGAGAAGATTCCATGAAATTTCTCTACCTTTGACAAAGTTAACACAAACATCCTTCAAGGGATTAGTCTAAGATTATTGCCTTTGTTTTTAATGTTCTTGATAGTTGTCCTTTAAGGGAGCAGTCTACCTTACATGTGGCAATTTTTTTTGTTTATGGATAGTTGTCCTTTAAGGGAGTAGTATGTGATGCTTAAGATATTGACAAAATTAATTATTTCAAGATGAAATGTTTTTAGACATAGACCGGTCTAATTAGGCTCAGAGGTTTACCTTTATGAGGGTAAAACTTTACATAAAAAGGTCAATGATATGTGAAAGGGTATGGTTTTGAGAGACAATGACCATGAGATTTCATAATGTTAGAGATGTAAAGTATCCATGAGAACCATGCTATGGTTATAACCATGGTACCCATATTAAGGATTAGGCCATGACTATGATGGTTAATTGCATGGTTCTATGTTATAATCAATTATCCTCAGAAGAGGAGGAAGGCGTATGAAGGTTAAAATCTAATATTCAGGGGATGAGCTTAAGTTAGAAAAATAGGTGAGATTGATCCTTATTTAACAAAAAAATGGATGTAGATATGAAGCATTGAGAGGCTCAGGTTCTGGTTTACCTTTGAGAGAGGACAAATGATAAGCTCCTGATCCATACTTATGGGTGATGATGTAGGGTCTAAGCCAATTGAAAGCAAACTTGCCTTGTTTACTCCTCTCCATGTTGGTCAAATGTTGGTTTTCTTTTAAGATGAGGTCTACAATATTGAAGTCAAGGTTTGAGGTAAGGTTGTTTAAGTTTCATGGAGATGGGTAATTTCCAATGGTTCAATGGGAAAATTTGTATCCCAAATAGGTCAGCTGGTGTCTAAATGGGTTTCCACAATTTGATATACCACTTGGCTCAAGATGGGTTTATGGATAGGTTTGGTTGATAGGTTGAGGTAAAATAGCCAAGGGTTAGTTTATTTAATGGTTAAGGTATGGTTTAAGTTAATAAATGGTTAAATCTTTATGGAAGGAAAGTTCCCCCAATTTACTCATTGCATGGGTTGGAAAAACATCCAAAAGTGAAGGTGTTTATTGTTGGGTTCAGTTAGAATGTTGAGGGTTTGAAGTGTATGTTCATGGAATGGACATTTTAGCCTTTCCCTTATCCTTCTATTGGACTTAAGAGGTGGTAACCCTAAAGATGGTGTGGATAAAAGGAAGTGTTGGTTTAGCTTGGTTCTTTGGTTTCTCCTTACTCTTAGGTGAGAATGGGTGAATAGGCAAGTGTCAGGTAGGTTTGGTTGATGGTTGGGTTGGTAACGAGCTCAAAATAGGTTCATTTGATAACATATTACCCATGTCATAAAGATAGTGGATAATGTTTTTAAGAGCATTGTAGTGTTCTGTATCATGGCCAAGTATCCTAGGATAAGAGCACACATGGTGGTCATTGTACCATGTCAGTTTTGGGCATGAAAGGTTGAAAGTTTTCATAGGGTCAAAAGGTTTAATAGGTGGTAAGGTTAAGGAAGAGGTTTCTAGAAATTTTTTAAAAATTGTTGAATAGGATTCATGAAAAATGTGTTGGGGGTGACAGGTTAATAGTTTTGGGAGCCTTCCTGAAATTAGTTTTTACTACAAAAGTTATGGGTGGTGGGATAGTTTTGGTTTGTCAGTTAGGTCGGGATAGCTTGGTTAAGGGAGGTTTATCTGATAACATATTATCCTCATACAAGTTGTAGATGAGTGCTTGAATATATTTTCAATGCTCTGTGTCATGTCTAGGTGTCCTATGGTATGCACAAACTAAGCTGGCATTAAACCATTTTGGTTGAGGACGTGAAGGGTCAAAAGTTTTGACAGGTTAGAAATGTTTAAGAGGTGGTAAGGTTAAGGATGAGGTTTTCAATAACCTTTGTAAAATGGCTGAATAGGATTCAAGTAAAGGCATTAGGGGTAATGGAGTTTTGGGCTTTGGAGTGGGAGTCTTCTTAGGAGTAGGCTTTACCCTAGAAGTTGTTAGTTGTGGAATGGTTTTATTAGATTGGTTAGGTTAGGGTTGCTTGATTGGTTTAGAACTAGAATATTTAAAGAAGAGGTGCCATAGGTATATTTTGAGATGGTTTAGGATATTTCACCCTTTTAATAGGTTTAGTCAAAGTTTTCTTTGATGGAATTGATGTAGTTACATCCAATTTCAAATATTGGTGAGCTATCATAGGAGTAGGAAGTATTCCTAGATTCTTGATGGGTTTGGTCAAAGAGGTGTAAGGGTATTTAAAAAAATTAGATGGAAGTGGGTTGGATGGTTCCCTTATGGTTTTGGAGGATGGAGTATCTGAGGATGGGGTTGAGGTAGTGATATGTTTTAGGGTGGATTTAAGTGAAGCTAAGGGTTCTTGTTTTTTTTTGTAAGGGAGGCCAAGATGATGCCAAAAAGTGGCTCTATAAATATTGGGTTGAGAAGTGAACTCTAGGATTTGTACTACCCTAGAAAAGGGCTTGTAGATAGGTTTGGTTCCTTGATCATTGATTTCAAAGCTTAAACCCTTAGGTGGAGAAGAGGGAATGGTTTCCCCATCTATGTTTTTGGTGGAAGGTTCAAAATTTAGAGATGTTTCTTCCATAGATGGAGTGGATAAGGTGACCTTTTCTAAAGGAATGATTTCCAAAGGAAGAGTAGGTGAGTCTATGGTGGGGGAGGAAGGTGTAATGGTGTCAAGTGAAAGGAAGGGATTGGTTTCTTCCTTTATTTGGTCATCTAAATGAATGAGAAGTGATTCACCCACTTTAATGAGTTGGTGGAAGAAGTAGTAGTAAGGGTTTATTAATAACAACATTGATCATGTGCACCTCACAAGTGTCAAATGATTCTGGTTTGCTTTGATTCACTAAAAGGGGAAGTGGAAAATATTTTTTTGTTTCCTTAATTATGGTTTGTAACAAAATTTTTAAAGGTTATAATTTTTCAACAAGTGGATTGGTTAAGCTTGGTTACATTATAGTTTCTTCAATTATAGGTTTACTAAGGGCTAGAAGAGGGTGTACCAGTGTCTCAGTTATCACATCAGGATGTGAAACTATTTGTAATTTATTTAGTTGGATTGAAGCAGCTAATTGGTTTGATAGGTTAACAATTTAGTTAGGTTAATAAATTTAATGATTATTTATGGGTGATGAAATTTATTGGGTTAACAAGGTGGGTTGAGGTTGATATGATGGTTGGGGAAAATGGTCGAAGCTTTGACAAGGTTGGGGTGATTGAGATGATAGATGTTGATAGGTTGTTGGTTGGGCATGATAATAATTAAATGGATGATGATAGGACATTGGTTTGTTTTAAGTGATTTTTGATTAATCATGGATACCAAAAAATAGATGACCTAAGTTTTGACTCTAATCAAGCTATCTAGTTTACTAGCACTGCAACAAACTCAAGTGGTAGTTCAGGTGAAGGTTGATAGTTTATGGGTTAATTGAAGTTAGAGTTTGATGAGTTATAGGTAAGGTTATGTTGGTTGTAGAAAATGTTGGGTTATTTATAGAAAAGGTTGGGTTGGTTGTAGATAGGATTGGGTTAGTTCTAGACAAGGTTGGGTTGATTTTTGGTAAGGAAGGGAGCATAAGTGGTTTGTGATGCAAGCTATTGATTTAAGATGAAAGGATTATTATCCAAGATCCTAGAAAAGTTAGGATATATAGGAGATAAAATACGAAATCTCTCCATTAAAAAATATATTGGAGATAAGGTATTGGAAAATAGGTTCTTGGTTGGTTTGATTCTTCAATTTGTAGTTTGGTAAAGACTATGTGAAGAATGAAGAGAAACAAAGCTCACACCTCAAACAAGAAGTAAGAAAAATAAAATATTCAAGGAAATAAAATCATACACTAAGATACATTAAATCCTAGAGTTTTAATTATCTCTTTTTTGGCTTATGCCTTAGAAAGTGTGAAGAAGGAATCTGGTTTGTAGAATAGGTCCTAAACAAGGTATTTTATGTTTGGTTTTAGGTTATGTTCAGGCAATCAAAAGAAATATCTATGTTGAAATTCAGTATGTGTATTGGTGATAATACCATAGGGATAATGGTGATGGGTGCTTATCCAAGATATATCAAGTTTAGAGTTTATAATCAACTAGAGAGTTGAGTTGGTTCTCCCCTTGGTGGTGAAATCTAAGTGGGATAGCTGGGAGGGGGTAAGATTGCCACCAGGTGATATAATCCTAGTTATTCCTTGTCTTAATTATTATTTTAATGTGTTGATTATTCAATGATTTGTCTTAGTGAGTGAAGATAACTGAAAGTTATGATAAAATTACTATTCTTCCTAGTTACTAGATGAACTAAGATCAGCACGCAATTCAATGGATCCAAAGTGTTTAATTTAAACCCAAAATAAAATTTTAGATTTATTTAAATGCATACAAAATATATAAATGAAATATAAATTAAACATGAAAATTCCAGTCCTAATCTTAGGATGATTATTCTTTTTATTTCATTTAAAGATGCAATGAAAATAAATTTTAACTATTCTAAAAATGTAACTAAAACTTGTGTTTTTTTATTGAGTAAGAAAGAAAGATTAATTTTAATAGAATGCAACTAAATGAGTTTCAATAATGAAATTATAAATGTCCTAAAACATCTATGAACCCAAGAAAACTCAAGGGTCCCACCAAGCTTGCCAAAATGTTTCTATCATTTTTTGTTTTTCTTACTTTTTTTTATTGTTGAAAAGAAAGAAATTAGGAATGAAGGGTGTGGAACAATACCTGTTAAAGTGTGCACATTGAATCTAGAAAATTATGGAGAACTCTTATTTTGATATAAAATAATAATTGAAAATAAGAAAACACTACTGTAAGACTTGTTTGTTAGACAAATAGTTGGGTAGATTGCCTAGCATGAGCTAGATCCTAGATGTGAAAGCTTTCTAGGAGGTTGTCAATCCACCTTCTTCAAAAAACTTAAGTTGGAATGAAAAAAGAAGTAGATTTTGCATAAAATATTAAATAAATGATACTAAAATATAAAATAACTAAATTTGATACAATAAAGTTAAATTCTTTTCAAAAGATAACTAAATGATCGTAATAGTTTAATTAATACTAATGCTAAAAATTGGTAAAGGTTATGGTTTTGGTTTGGTAAAGTGGTGAGGGTCAAAAGGATTGTTTTTTTGGTTTGGATAGATGGTCAAGGCTGAAATTATACAAACGTATGAATAGATAAATGAGGAAAATAAGTAAATATGGCAAAGGAAAAAGAAAGGTAAAGATGGAAAAGAGGGAAAAGAGGTAAATGAGGCAAAGAGGTGAATGGGATAAAGGGGGAAAATGAAATGGAAATATCCAAAGGGATTAAATAGGATAAAGAGGAAGATTTTAAGGGCTTGAGAGTATGGAGGTTCAGAAAAGAGAATGCAAAAGGGAAATAAAGAAATAACTAAAATTACAAAATAAAGTAAATTACCTCAATGTTGTTGAAGTGGCTTGAAGATGTTGATGATGGTTGAATGTTGATGAAGCTTGAATCAATTTTGGTAGAGCTTCATTGCTTTGATATTTTTTTCTCCAAGATGATGATGACCTCCTCTATAAAAACCTATAGCAATATGATAAGAACAAAAGACTAACTTGCCACTTTAACCTTGAGTGAAGGAGAGGGGGGTATTTATAACATTTTTGTGTGAAGAAACATGCCAAAATAGAGGAATAGTGAATAAATTTTAATTTCTCCAAGTGGGATCATGATTTAGTCAAGGTGAGGAGGGTGAGGATTCCCATGTAGGTTAGTGAGTCTCCAATTTTTAATGGAAATCATGCACATGGGTTTTAATGAGGCTTATATACTTCTCCCATCCTTTCTTGCATTTACACAAGCACTTAAAAGGGTGACACACCCAATATGGCACCATTTTCCATGCAGGGGATGAAAATTCCAAGGAGACATTGGTGGGGATTCCCATGTGGGTTGGAAAGTCTCCCATTTGGGTTGGTGAGCCTCCATTTAGGCTAAAAGGTCAAAAATGGGTGCACTTTGTCTTTCCTAAAGTATTAAAGAGGTAGGTATATATTTTTGAAGTCTAATTTCATGTGGAAAGACCAAATACATGTTGAATAATGACCCCTTAAGGGGAAATTCACCACATTTTAGGGGGGGTTGTGATGCTTAAATGAGGTCATCAAGAACTTTGGGATGGGTCCCAGGTGGGGTATGACATCCCACATCAAGCCACATCACTTTCCATATCACATCCAAATCACATGCCATGTCATCATGAATAGTGATAGTGGGTCTGATAGTGATAGTGAATAGTACTTTCAAATAATGATATTGAATGATATTTGTGACTAGGAGAATAGTGATTTAATTAGGTTAAGGGGGTTTTTGGAAGATTTAAGTAGTTTTAGGGTATATCAAGGAATTTATTCATCAAAAACTTTAAATGTGTTTTTTTTAGTGTCTACATATGGCCCATGATTGGGAGAGAGAAGGGATCTTTTAAAAATTTCCATAGATAAACTAGTTAGGGATGACTGGTCCATGAATGGAGAATTTACCACTGAATAGGTTGATCTCACTAGTAGGATGTGTGAGATTCAACCTTGGTCTTTGAGGTCTAATAGGGACCAATGCCATTTCTTCCTTTCTCTTCTCCTTAGGGGATAATGGAACCATATATAGAACAATCTCCTTTCCTTTCTCAATTCTAGGCTCCCCTGCTTGGACTTGAATCTATTCAATCTATTCCCCTTCTTCAGTTGTGCCATACATCTCTACAAGTTCCTTGAGGGCACCCTCAAGTGTCTCCTCTAGATCTAAGGAAATCATATGTGTGTGTGTGTGTGTGTGTGTGTGTGTGTTTAATTGGGGAAGGTGGCCTTGGTGGCAAGGCTAAGTTTGAGGGTCCCTCTCTATGTATCTCTTCTAGCTTCTCCTTACCATGGCCCTATTCATCTTGCCTTTTCATAATTATCCCTTGATGTTGTGGTTGCTCTACTTTTGGTTGTTCTTGGGATGCCCCAGATGGTCCAGGTAGTAAGTGATACTAGAGAGGATGCATCTATCATGCCTCTCTTGCTATTTTATAATCTTTTATCAACCTATGATCCAAATTAATATTATGACATTTTATTTTGGCTAATACTTATTCATAGTTATTTTATTTAATGTAGACGGTGTCATGAACACTGAGATGATGCATATGCTTAGGTCTAGGTAGCTTCTTCTCTTTTAAATGTTTACTTTCTATGTTTTAGGGGTCCCACATTTTGATTTCATCAAGTTGAAACCCAAATGAGTCCCTATTTTTAGACATGGTTTCAACCTGCTTCCAATCCTATAGCACAGTTCTTCAAATAATTAGAGGGAAGGGATAGATAAGACCCTTTATATTGTCTTTAAAAATACCATAAACTCCATTGATGAGTTGGGAAGAAATTTATTACTCAACTAGCTTACTCAGTACATACATAAGAAATCTATGTGGTGAGGACATGATTCCCTTAATATTGATAACCATATAGTATGGATAGAACCATATGTCACCCATCATATCTATATATTTATTGATCAGTGGATGGACCCTAGGCATAGGAAAACTTGTAATATCCTCCACTATGGCTAGGTAGACATAATCATAGATAAATTGCATATGTTTCTTATACTTAAAGATGTGCAATTCGGAGTAATGGTGGGATATGGTGGTTTGACCCTTAGGAGATCAATTTTTAATGCCAAGGAAGATGTTGGAGCCAAGAAGGGTATCTAATAAGTATGACATCATAGATAATTTCTTATCTATTTTACCTTTGATAGCAGTGAACTACCTGGTTAAGAAGACAATGATCAAGTCTCTAGATAGAGGGGTGAGCTTCTCTTCAACCATGAAATATAGATAGGGGACCCATATTTTATTTACATAGGTGGATGAGGGGGTTCCTAATGATTGTTTTAATAGGGTCATGATAACCCTAATGCCATCCATAAACTAGACTATTGGGATCTTACCCTCAAAATCTTTCAAAACATGGGTTCCTTGGTGTAATCAGGGTCTAAGAACGGTGTCTAGGTCATTCTTGGAGGTCCACTCTTTGAGTTTGGATAAGTCAAAATGGGGAATTAGGAGCTTATGGTATTCTTTGAAGGCCATAGGGGAAATCTAAGCTACCCTCTTATAATTCCCTTCTTGGATGATCTAATCATTATCAACCCTATAGTTTATAGAAATTATAGCAAGAAGATCTAAGCAATGAAGTACCTCTAGTTGGGTAAAAACATAAATATTGGTCATCTAGACAAAAACCAAGTCATAGTGTTTCCTACTCATTAAGGAAATTATTTGTTCCTCCTTGGTGAAGGGTTTTAGCGCCACCATGGTGAAGAAAAATTTAGACCAATTCATGATACCTATAGAGTTTAGGGCCATAACATCCAATTTAGTGTCTTTGAATATCCTAATTTCATTATCTATGGACAAGTAGAGCTCTATTTCTTCTTTCAACTATTGCCTGTGAGTTGCCATGACTTCTACTTCTATGAATTGTAAACACTAGATTGTAATTGATCTATATAAAATCTCTTTCATAACTAAGGAATGTAACTAAGCTTCTCTTCAATTGATTTGTAATCAAATGAATCTAATTAGGGTCTATTTTATGTAGGGTTTAGGGTTTTAGTGATTTAATGGTAGGATATATCCAATCTATGGCTTATACATATCTTGGATTTGATTTGGACCTTTGTCTTTATACTTTTGCATTTTTGAGCCCACAAGATCTTTTGTTTTGTTTATTTCTGCTTGAATGTTCTTATGTGGCATCGATTTGGACCTTTCATGGAATTTTTCATAAATGCCTTTGAACACTAGCCATTGGAATTTAAAATGCCTTCTTTATTTTTGTACCATTAGATAAGGATCCTATGAGTGACCACAAACTATTGATCATGATTCAGGTTTTTATTTGTGATTGGATCCTTTATATACCAAGCCTCATGTTTGTGCCACTTGGCATCTTCACGTGTCTTCTTGTGCTCTATATCTTGTGTCAATCATTTTTCAAATGAGTATTGGCCATATGGCGAGATTATGGGCCTTTGAAAAGTCATTGGCACTTTCATTTCGTTGGATTGTGAATCATGATAAAGCATGGACCATTGGATCATCTTTCAGTTCTTCTTTGAATGGGCATTCACCACACATCAAGCCCATGGGATCTCAAGACCTCATTTAAAATTCCATATAGTATTCATGTTGTTGGATCATCCACTCATGATGAAGTGCAAGTCTTGGATCTATAAAGATGCCCAAGATTTAAGTTATCATATTATTAAGGTGGGGCTTAGGCTTAAATTTTTTAGGCTAAGGTTTATTTCCTATTGATTAAAAATGAAATAAACCTTAGGCTATGAAATTTATTCCTAAGTATTTTTAATTCATAGAAAGGGGACCATGGCTAAATGTTTTTAGGCCAAAGTTTACATTGTGTTTAACTAACATAATGTATACTTTATGTTACATATTTATGCCATCCTATAAAATATGCACAAAGGGGGTCAAAATGATATAATGGTCTAACATCAAATGGAGTTTTATTTCATTAATAACCATATTAAAATTCTTGGTTAGAAGTATTTGATCTAAGTTCTATGTAACAAAGACTCTTTTAAAATAAGACTTAGTATAAGTCAATAGTTTAAGGTTCATGATATTTAAACAAAATGCAATGGGGATCTTAAAGTGTAGACTTATACTAAGTTTATTTTGAATATAATTACACCATAAGACCATTTCCATATTTGCAAATTGAATATTTCTAGTGTTTGAGCATATTTTGAGGTCTTTCATTAGTCTGCATGGCAATTCATGAGCTTTCTAGTAACATTTTGGAGTATATTTTAATCCTGATCAAAATAATTCATTAGCTTAAATTTCACTATCTCACAAACATCAAATACATCTTTGTGGGCATCAAATGATGGTCATGAGAATGTCAATTTTAAAATAGTGAATCTTTTAATTTAATGGGATTAAATTTGATGGTCACAAGGATGTCAAATACGTCCTTGTAGATGTTAAATGAAGGTCATTCAAGCATCAAATTTTTGTGACCCAATGTGATAGTGCCACTTGGCAGCTCCACAAGGCTTCCCAAGATCTTAGACTTAATTGTCTCCATTAGATCAAGGTTCTATGAGTAAGTGAGAGCCATAAGATCATGATTTGGGATCTTGCTCATGATTATTTATTTCTATCATGTAGGCCCCTTTGCTTTTAATCCTTGAATGTAAGGGTGCTCTATCTTGATCCTATTGGCCTTTCATAATACTTTGACTTTTCAACATGCTTCATTCCATTTGATTGGGTCTTTGTGATGAATCAAGAACCATTGGATGAAGGTTAAGGGCACAAATTTGTTAGGGCATTCAGGCTATTGGATCCCTTTCCCATGATGAAATGTGAATCATTATATCTTCTAAGATACATGATTTTTTATTTTAAGCTCAGGCCTTTCTTCCTCTGATAGATCAAATACTATGATAAAACTAGGTAATACTAAAAGGACACTACAAAATAAATATTAGTTAGGCACATAAGAAACTTAAAAAGGGAAAATAATAAAGGGGATCAAGTATTTTAGAATAAGTTTTAGTCATGTTAAAAGACACGATTAAGCTTAAGATATGGAATTTATGCTTAAGTCCAAAGTAGATTTTTTAAAGGTTCCCACCAATTTAGTTTCCTTCAGTATTCAAATTTGAACTAATGGTTTTTTTAGGGTTTTGGAACATGAATTTATCAAGAGAAAACACCATGGAACCTATAACTAAAAGCCATGAATACCATTTATAAGAAAATTTTATACAAAATTAAATCAAAACATAGCTAAGTAATCTTGATTTTGATAAAATTGATGATCTTCAAATTCTACAAATGATCCTATCATGCCATATTTTCATGTTTAATTTTTAGGGTTTTCTTAAGGGCCCCAATTTTCAAAACTGGGGGTATGTTGGCCTCAACAAATGGTGACTCATTTGGTAAATATAACAATATGTTAGAACCTAGAGACTCTGATTTAGACAAATAATTAGATCATCTACTCCAATTGATCAATATCATTATCCAAATTAGATGATGGTTGACACAAACTTTGTACTTGTAGAATTATGGTCAAATACCAAGACATAATAATACTATGTGTGTGATTTGATTCCACTTAGTATTTGCCATGGGGTTTAAGAAAAAACTTCCAAGTTTCATGTCCTTAATCACTAAAACTGATTTATAGAATGTTTAGATATTCATTAGGAACCATGATTTTTTTAGCTCAGAGAAATATTGGGCATTACTCTACTACCATTTAGGCATCCATAACCCTAACAAACATTCTTTTGGCTCCACTCAAGGACTTATTCCACTACCAGCCAGGCATCTATATCCACAATGGAGATTACCAAAATCATCTATGCTCATAAATATTTTGATTTTGCATTGAATTCTTCTTCTTTATGTTTTCTTTAGATCTTTATGCTTTCAGCAAGGTTGGGAACTAGAATATCCAAGTTTTAGGATTTGGTCAAGTGTTTGATCTTCAGAGAATCACCTATGGTTATAACCCTTATCCTAGGAAAGGATGTTGATTAAGTGCTAGTGTGGATATATAATTGATATTTTAAGCTCTCGTCCTACAATTACAAATCTTCTTAAAACCAATTTGAGGTCAAGATAATGTTTAAATTCTTATGGAATGATCACCTTTTTTCATTGGTATTTTACTAGTTTCTTCAAATTAAAACATTATTCTTGCATTTTATAACCATAGTCATCATATGTATGAGGTACACACCTATATTTCTAAATTTTGGGCATTTTCAAGCAAACTACGTAACTTTAGACTTAAAACTATCCAAAATGACTTATTAAAATCAAGGAACAAAGCAACCAAAGCAAACACACACAACATGAATCAAAAAAGCAAGAAAGTATAGGAAAACAAATAAATGTATGAATGCTTATATATAAATAAGGGACAAGAAGGAAATAAATTGAAATAAAGTAGCTAGCCTACCTACACTAAAATCTAAATATCTTATAGTTTTACTCCATAAAGACCTCAAGAGGAGTAATAGAGAAGTAGTGCTTGAGGTACCACCCATTGGAGGGCAATATGAAATCTACTCCTTATATATCTTTGAGCTTGAAGGTGTTATTCCCCAGTGCTTCTAAAATCTAATAGGGACTAATCCATAAAGGTGTGAATTTACCATGTGTTTCCCTTAGGCTTAGATTCTTTATCCCAAAGGAGAACTGGGTCCCCTTGTTTGAAAACCTTAATCTTTGATATTTTATCAAACCATCTTTTGACTATGGTTTGATGCCAACTAAAATTAGAAAAGGATTTATCCCTTACATCTTCCATCTAAATTATGTATAGCAATTTTGAGTTTGCTAGTTTTTTACCTTCTTCCATATATTCCTGCATGAATATATACATGGGAAACTTAAGAGTGATAATAATGATGCATTACTAGCCATACACCAATAGAAAATGTGATGCCTTCAATTCTTGTTTAATCTTGATCCTATCTACCCATAATGCATACCTGAGTAACTTGTCCCAAGTCTTGGGTTTATCTTCAATAAATTTCTTGATTGCTTTCATTAAAATTTTATTGGTGGACTCAAAAACTCCATTCCATTTGAGATAATGGTTAGATGAAAACTTCAGATAGATACCATTATCATAAGCCCATTCAGTCATCTCTATGGATGAAAATGCAAACCCATTGTCACACACTAGAGAGACTAGAGTTTCAAATCTAGTACAAATGTTCTCCTTCTTGAAGTTGATTACTTCTTCCATTTTGTATTATTTAGTGTCTATATCTTCAACCCACCTTGTATAGTAATTTATGGTAGTTAGGATGAATTTGTGACCTTCAAATGAATTTGGGTTGGTTACTCCTACTAAGTCCAACCCCCATTGTGAAAATGGTTTTTCAATCATGACTGGTTGTAGAGGCATTATTGTCTTAGGCTCTTTGGTGCTAAAAATATAGAAAGATTGGAATTTTCTTACATGCTTGTGAGCATCCTTGAAGATATTTGGCCAATAGTAGCCAACTCTAAGAATATTATGTATAGTATTCTTCCTTGATGAGTGTCCATTACTAAACTTCTCATGGAAAGTAATATTGATATGAGTAGTTTCCTCTTTTAAAACACACCTGAGGTAGACTCCATTATTAATTAGATAAATAGAAAATTTAAACCTCAGATCCCTCTTTTTCTTCTTTGTCAATCTTGTAGGATAGGTGCCATTAATTAGCAAATGAAAAATAGAACAATACCATTCACTAGATTGAAAGTTCTACTGATCAACTTACATAATACTTAACTTATGTCTGGTATTGGCAATCATTTGGATCAGACCTTGGCACCTTACCAATTTTATTGTTTTTATTTCTATGTTATACTCATGTAAAACTAACATCTACTTAACTCTATGTTCTCTAAAATCATTCTGGCTAAACATAAACTTTGTGGTAGGGTTAGGTAGAATAGCATGCACCTTATTTCTAAGGATATAATGCCTAAATGTCTTTACTACCATTACTAATGCATATGCCTACTTATCAATCAAGGAATATTTTAGATCAACATTCTTAAAATTAGTGCTCATAAAATTTATTGGGTGATCACACCCCTCAACTTTTTGAGTCAACACAAAAGCCATGGTATGATCAGAGGCAAATGAATAGAGGTAGAAGTCCTTTGAAAACATATACTTATCAAGACTAAATTTTGGCTAATGTATTCCTTAATTTCATTGAATGTATTTCTAGATTCTTCATTACATGATACCTTGACATCTTTTTTCAGCATGTCATTTAATGGTTTGATAATATCTAAAAATCCAAAAATGAATTTCTTTATAAAGTTTATTTTATTAAAGAATGAATTCAACTCTTTCCTATTATTTGGGGGATCTATTTTGGATATATCCTATACCCTTATAGTATCTATAGAGATCCCATCCTTGGTTATAACATGTCTCAATAGTTTATCAGGCACTGAAGGACAAGGGAACAACTCAATGTTGAAATTGGGAGAATCTTGGTTGGGCATGAGTTTGGCTGCAATAGATGCCAACTCATCAATAGCTTGATTTTATTCTCTTGGGATGGATGAAAATATAAAATAATTAAAGGAATCAATAAAATCCTAAAGCCTAAACTTATACCTCTTTATATATGAGAGCTTGTGTTAGTATTTTCTTCTTACTTGGTTGACCACTAGTTTTGAATCCCCATAAATCAGTAGTTCTTTTAACTTATTATTTATAGCAAATTGTAAACCTAAGATAAGGGATTCATATTCAACAAGATTGTTAGTATAAGGGAAGTGGAGTCTATAGGAATCATGGTATTTCTCACCAATGGGATTAGTAATGAAAATACCTACTTCAAATCTAGCATTACACCTAGCATCATCAAAATTTAATTTCCATAGTCCAAGAATAACATGAGCACACTTGGGATCACATACCTTATCAGTATCTAGGGTGAAAACCCCTAAGTATAATTCAATTATGTTGACCATTTTATTCATAGAATTATACTTTGTTATCATGTGTTTCATCCTTGGTTCTCTTTCAACCCTAATTTTATTAGGAACTCCTTTCCAAGGTAGAAATAAATGTGAGCAATCTATGGACATATAACCATTCAGGGCCTTGGTCCACTCCCTACTTAACAATATTCCATAAACATTAGGTATGTTAACAACTTTGGTATCAATGAATTGGTGCATTATATTCTTAGAATCTAGTTGATATGAACATTTAAAATTTCCCAAATAACTTTAACTCTAGATTTGTCTAACTGGGTAACAACCCTATCAGACTTTATAGGTGTTAAGCTAAGTTATTTGCATATACTTACAGGCATGATGTTGGTAGAAGAACCAAAACCTAGTAATAAAGTATGCAAATTAATACCAAACTTCTTGATAGTAAGTAAAAAATGAGGAGATTTAGCTTTATCCTTGTGCATAGTCACATTGGCATGGTCAACCTTTGGGGGCTTATTAGATTTTTTTGATAGAGATTTCAGTAGGAGGTCCCTTTGCTATGTAGTTTGCATAAGTTCATGTAATTTAATATTAGCTTTTATCCTCTTCATATACTCAACTATGTTATATCCAATTTTATTAGAAGAATTAGGAATATAAATGTTGGGTTTAGAGGTACTCCCTTTAGGTAGCTCTAGATTGTTTCTTGAAGAAGTGTCTGGAGGAGTTCCAAAATTGGTTGGAGGAGTTGAGGTAGTTAAGGGATATATCTACTCTCTATTCCTTAAGGGATATGTCTTATTCAATAAATATTTAAAGGCTTGGATCTCCTTAGGGATCTCATTAGGTTCATTCTCTTCTTGAAAAGGGAAATCAAAATTATCCAACATGAAGGCTTAATTAGATGACTTGGATCTAGAAGCACTTGTACCAATTTTATTGTTAGGGACCACTTTAAATGTATCCAACTCCTCTTACAAAGCTTCAAAAGCTTTACAAAATTCAATATAATAGATTTCACCATGCTTGGTTGTGTAATTTACTCTACAATAATAATGTATTGAAATATCAATAAGGTTAATGTCCAAGGTCTCTTGTTCAAAATATTTCTCATTATTCCTATTATTATCAAAACTATCATTCTAACATATATTATTTGGCCTATTTTACCTTTGAAATGAGAAGTTCCTACCATTGCTTTTAGCAATATTTCCAACTTGTTTTTGTAGCTGAAGAAAATCAGCACTCAACTTTTGGACCATTTTAAAATAGATTCATTCTCATTTTTAGGGGTCTCAGAATTATGTACTTGGTTATTATTAGTAGATGGTATTAATTGCATTTGATCATTTGTATTGAATCCATTAGTAGGATGGTTTAGGAATCCTAAGTTATGATTGGGAGCAGCATGGTTCAATGGAAATTTATTTAAGCTTGGGAGTTGGTTCAAGGCTAGGATATTTTTATTATTTTTTGGGAAGATGTTTAGAGTGGGAATATGTGGGTTAATGTTTAAAACATAATATGACATTTATCCCTGGGGTTGTATTTGATCATTGATGGTGACTAAATCAAAATAAGCTCTTTTTAATGAAGTTATAGTTGGCATGGATCTCTTCAATAATATATAGGTCATGAGATCTATTATATCCTTGTAGATTTCTAAATATAAGACATCATCAAGCTTATAAGGTTCTATGGTCCTGCTATACATTTTTTGAAATATAGCATTAAAGGACCTAATAGGGTCACTTTCATGTCTTCTAATAGTGTTGAATTGATGGTAAATGACACAAAGACTGAAAATCTTACCAAATTAATATATAAAACATTGATGAAACCATCTCAACTAGTGATGTAATTATCAAGAAAGTTCAAGAACCATTCATAAGTAACATCTTTAAAGGTAAAGGGGAATAACATGCAAACTACATCTTCATGAAAAAAATTTAGCAATCTTAAGGTATATTTATAATACTTAATGTGTCATTTAATAGTTATGATACTGGTTAGATTAAATTTAGGTAAATAATTCTTAGAGTTATGTGGGAGATCATGTACCACACTTGGCACATTGATTGAAGATTCTCCTAACCAACCCATACCTAGATGAAGGTCAAAGGCAAAGGTACCTTGAAGGAGTGAAGATGGAAAAGATTTGGATCTCCTACCTCTACTTTTGTCATGCCTACATTTTTTAATAACCTCAAATTCAAACAAAGGTTCCCTTGTCTTTGAAAGTGATCTAGTTAGAATATTTGGCAATTCTAGCTTGAAAGTTAAAAATCCTATTTAATATATGATGTATTAGGCTAATATTTATAATGAATAAGGATAAAACTTGAACATTAAGCCCATTTTTCAAATATTACATAAAAAATAGTAAATGACATTGATCTTTACCTAAAACAATTTAAAGATGTATCCAATTATGCCAAGATGATCTATATTTATAAGTCTAAGCCCAAATGATCTTAAATCTAAGAAACATATTCCAAAATTTGATCAAAACAAGCTATCCTAACCTCAAATAATGTGTATTTTCAAATCTTAAGCTAAATTTATCAAAAATAAGCATCAAATCTCAAATGACCTTGATCTTTGTCTAAGGAAGCACACAGATCCATCACAAACTACAAAGATCGATGATCTTTATACTTTTAAGCAAAGAATTTACTCAAAAACACAAAGATACACTAATCTTAGATCAAAACATGCTAATAATAAATAAAATTCAAATAATTCATAAAGATCCTCCTTTTAGTGCCATTAGAAAATGCAGGCTGATGTCTCTAACAATTAAGAGCATGAGTAGTAGGTTGTGGTAACTTGATGTTACTTATGGTGAAATAGTAGAAAATGTATGTATGTGTGTTTCAAAAACTATAATAAGTGATTTTTTGGATCCACCATGGTTCGTTCTTTATGAATTGCATAGGATCTATGTTAACTCAGTGAATTATGATCCAAACTTAAGCTATAAATTAATCTAGATGTATATTTATAATTAAGTTTAAACTAAAGTGATATGGTGTAAAAAAAAGAGAAAAGAAAAGGGTAAGGTAGAAAAATAAGTGAGTGATTACTTATCTTAGTCTCAAATATCATGATAAATCATCAATTTCAACTGAGTATGCATTTAAACCAATATATAATATAAAATAGCCTAAGCTCAGATTTCACTATATACCAGGCAAACTTCAAAGGATAATGTAAAGAATAATAAGTAAGAACTAGGTTTACTTTTAAAGATTTACTAATATAATAAAATAACATTAGCACATCTAAACATAGATAAAAAATGAAGTGAAGAAAATCCGAGATCCTTCAACTAGTCTAACATATGCATAAATTATAAACCTTGTGATTAGAAAACGTAACCTAAAAAATGAAGTGAAGAAAATCCAAGATCCGTCAACTAGTCTAACATATGCATAAATTATAAACCTTGTGATTAGAAAATGCAACCCAAAATTCAAATAAGATTTTCAAATTTAGGACATAAAACTAGTAATTGAGAGAAAAAATATGTTCCTAATTAGAATATCAAACATGGAGAATATTTACAGAGTTTTTTGATTATATTAATTTCTCTAAGTGTATAAAATTTGCTCAAAATTATTTGTCCTTACAAGATGGTGATACATGCCTTTTATAGAAAGATTAGGCAATATACCAGTCAATTACAATATACAAGTGTAAAAAGGATAAGGATATAAGTCCTTCCTTAGAAAGATATAAAATAAACTTGTCTTTCATATTAAACTAACCTAGGGGAAATATGATAATAGACTAGAATATGTCATACAAAAGAATATTCCTATTCTAAATATTATAATGTTTCCTTAAAAATAGATATTATCTACTGGATGGGCCCATTACTGAAGGGTCCCCTTTTTGATTCCATCAAATCTCCATTGCTTTTTTATGTTGGTCTTTGATGAGCTCTAGGTCCAAAATTGGCTTCATAATGTAGACTTGTTCTTAATCAAACAAGTCATCTAAGTCCTTGTCATCCCTGACCATAGCTTCCTTTATGATCCTTGTCCATATAATTTTTTCCTCAACTATGAAGATCATTTCCATGATTCTTCTATTTTTTCTACTAGATTGGCCTTGGATTTTTATTTTAATATTCAACATTGCCAAAGTGACCATGTGTTTGTATTAAATTTCATCAATGTTACCAAGGGCAGTGGTCCTGGTAGGATTTACCAACATAGTTCCTAGGATTTTCTCAATTTTAATGATCAATCCTTTATCATCCATAATAATCCTATTCAAATTTCTTATCCAATCACTTAGACCTTGGACATTGTCTACTATTATTTCCAATATGGTGTTTAAATGAGCTAAGCTATTAGTTTTGAACTTAGGAATCTTGTTCCTAGTCAAAATGTTGATGAGATCCATTACTTGGGTCTCTGCTCTTTTCTATTATGTTGTTAACCCCCTAGCTATTTCACCTTGTTATATTATGGCATCATGCCCTTATCTTTATTCAACTCAAAGAATTAAACATATCAAATAATGAGTCCTCAAACATATCCATCATGGTGTCAGGCACTGACAAAATGGATTGTGTTTCCAGATTTTCCTTTTCTCTTTCCAAATTTTGGATTCTTTGTTTCATCCCTTATATCCAAACCTTAGCTTGACCTTATTGAGCCTCAATCAATATCTCAACATCTTCCTCATGGATAGGAGCTTCACCAAGTTGTTTTCCTCCTATTGAGGTTAAACCTATAAAGGGATCAACCTTTTGGAAGGTGAATTCCTTAGCTCCTAACATGGATTTCCTAGTGGTGACTCTTTCCAATCTAAATGTCTCTAGATTAAACTACATGGTGGTGGATGACCCTTTAAATTTTAGAGGCTCTAGGAAATCTACACCTATGCTTCTTGATGCTCTTAGATCATCCATTTTCTTTCTCTCTAATCTTTATGTAACCATAATTTTTCTTTCTTCCTCTTCCTTAATTATGGCCCTAATCCATAGCTTAATATCATCATGTACTTCAATGTTTTTATCTTTTATTATGGCCCATGAATGGGAGAGAGAAGGGATATTTTTTAATTTTCCATAAATAAACCATTTAGGGATGACTGGTCCATGAATGGAGAATTCATCACTAAATAGTTTGATCTCACTAGTGGAATGTGTGAGAGTCAACCTTGGTCTTTTAGGTATAATAGGGACCAGTGCCATTTTTTCCTTTTTCTTCTTCTTAGGGGACAATGGGACCACAAATAAAATAATATCCTCTCTTTTCTCTATTCCAAGATCCCCTACTTGGACTTGAGTCTCTTCAATCTATCCCCATTCTTCATCTATTCCATATTCCTCTACAAGTTCCTTAAGAGTACCCTCAAGTGGCTCATTTGGCTCTAAGGCAATCATATCTATATGTTCAATTGGGGAAGGTGGCCTTGGTGGCAAGGCTAAGGATGATGGTCCCTCTCCAGGTCTCTCTTCTAGCTTCTCCTTACCATATCCCTATTTAGCTTGCCTTTACACAATTGACCCTTGAGGTTATGGATTATCCACTTGAGGTTGTTCCTAGGATGCCTTACATGTTCCAACTAGCAAGTGATACTGGAGAGGACGCATCTTCCATGCCTATCCTATCAACTTATCATCCTTTGTCAACCTATTATCTAGTTTAATATTATGACCTATTATCTGTAATATCCCCTCTAAACAGGAAATATAGCAACACAAAACTTTGAACAAAGATACAATTTCTGTTAAATAAATTCAGAAGAATAACAATAATATAGTCTCTTAATAGCAAATCATAGATTTTATCACTTGTCCTTCTACTCTATTACAATTGTAGTCCTTTCTCATGCATATAAATATGACATACAGTCTTAAAAACCCTGGCTTATCAAAACTGGGAGTGAAAATTGAATTCTGGAAGATCTCGGCCCTTCTGTGCCGTCACACAGTTGCCGTCGTCGGTCGATATCTCGCCGACGTCGGTCTCTGTCGGTCAGATTTTTGCCGACGTCGGTCTTTAGTCGATCGATGTCGGTCACTGAAAACCCTCTGTCTACCGAGGTCGGTTCCTGCATTGATCTGTACGAACCTGTATGGACTCTGTACGGCCGCAAATTAAGCACAACTTCCCTGTTTTCAACCCCTGGTCTGAAATATATGTCTCTAGCACAGTAGATCTCTAGCTGTATAATTTATTGAATCAAAACATAAAGCAATAAATACCTGAAATATCTATGATAACTTCTGTGTGAAGTTATCTCTCAAACCTGAAATTCTGTGATAACTTCTAGATGAAGCTATCTCTCACTTTGGCAATAGATCAGCTGATATTCCACAGCCTCTTAATTGCACACACTGAAGAGGGAACGTTCTCCAATGCAGATGGAATCCTTGAACCCTAGGCTCAGTCTTCACAGAAGAAATTCTCAAAATCAATATCAATAATCAATAGCATAATGAACAATGGCCTCCATGAGAAACCCTTATACCCTCAAAAGATATGCTTGCCCTAATTAGGGTTTCTTAAATTAGAATTAGGGTTTCTAATTAAAAATAGGCTAAATAATTAATATTTGATTAAATCAATCAAATATTAATATCTCCCTCAATACATGTCGGATCCACGAACCGATCGAAGCTAGTGAATCAGGGAGTGATTCCGCACATAACCATACCATAATAAAGGCGCTCCGTTGCATATCAAATATCCCTAAAAAGTAGCAGCTCAAGCCAAATGTGTCTGAAATACCCTGAATGAAAATCAAATGAAGAAATCATGTGAATCAAAGTCGAGCCAAGCTCCATTATGACCCTCTATCCATCTTATTAGCCTACGAAGGTCGCATAATAGGCTAACCATGAACTCAGAACATGTCAATTGAAAAGGGGACATGACAATCCGCCCCTCCTGGAATTGCTTGCCCTCAAGCAATCACTGAATGACAAATCAATCAACCCACCTGGATCCCAAATGTAGTTAGGATCTCCACCACTGTCAATTAACACGAACCCCATGCCATGTCCATCCCAACTCTCATGTAATGGCGTCACATCATCTCTAGTACTAAGATAAGCACCCCAACATCCAATCCATAAATGAAAATCAGCAAGCAAACTCCGTACCTGAATAATATCTAAAACTGGATTGTGAAGGCTAGACATAGTCATATCATCATCAACCTGTGACCCGACTGTAACAGAAAGTTGAGTCCTCACCACATGTGACAACTCCTGAACTGAACTCACCTCAAGACCAAGCTCGTCCTTGTACCTCTCTTGTGTTGGTGCCAATGTGCTCTTGTCATCACCCTCTATCATGTTATGTGGTATAGGTACCTCCATCCGATGAAAAAACATATATCTGAAGCTGCTGCCCCGTATTGCCTTAAGAATATGTGTCGTCCCATCAACATTAAAGAGAACCTCCATGTCCTTGAGATGAAGAGTAACTTCCTCAAATGAATGAAGCCACTTCATACCCAAGACTAAGTCTATATCCCCCATGTTTACCACATAATAATCAGCCTTGAACTCATAGTTGTTCAAGCGCAATGGGAGGTCTCTAATCATACGTTCACACTTAAGAGTGTGACCATCGGCTACCTTAACTTTGATGCCCTCAAAACCTTCTGTAGTGAGTCCACGCTTCTCCACAAATCTAGCATTTATGAAATTGTGAGTGGCTCTTGTATCAAGAAGGGTGATAACCTTCTGCCCTGCCAAAACTCCACGGAGTCTGAATGACTCATCTGACTGAATGCTGGATAGGCGTGCCTCCTGTATGTGAAGCTCTAATTCTACCTCTGCATTAGGCCCTGAAGCCTCTGCCTTTGCCCCCTCAGAACTAGTCCGCTGTTCGGAATCCTCTGAATCAGAATCCTCATAATATATCCACATCACATGATTTGCCTTGCCCTTAGGCCTCAAAGGGCAATTGTGATGGATATCATATGGACCTTTGCAGTAAAAGCAAAGCTTCTTCCTACGTAGATCATTAAGCGCCTCACGATCTAAAGGTGGTGCTGCTGGATTGGCCTTTGAGTCATTCTTTACACCTGATTTATCTATATTAAAATCCGGTCTCTCTGTATCTGTGTTGGAGCACTTATGGTCTCTAGATGAAGAAGTACCTTTGAAGTTAAATTTATGGGATGGGGCTGCCATCTCCATACTACGTGCCTTCTTCATAGCTACCTGTAATGAAGGAGGATCAAAAGCTTTGATCCACCCTCTCAATGGCTCTGTCAATCCCTCCATGAATAGAACTACCAATCTACGCTCGAAAATATTGGGCACCATGACTGCCAATCTCTGAAACTCACCAATGAAGGACTCCAAGTTCCCTGTTTGTCTCAACTATGCCAAATCTCGAAAGTAAACCTCGGGATCCTTCCTATCAAACCACTCAACCAATATATCGACAAAGTCCTGATACTCTGTCACCTGGTTATGCTGAAGTGTTACCATACCATGGTACCACCAATCATGTGCTACTCCATCCAAGTGCAAAGTGGCATATTTGATGGCCTCTATCTCTGACATTGGTCTTAATGCCAAAAAGGTGTCAAGCTTATGAACCCAAGCTTGTGCTGTCATCTTGCCACTGCCATCAAAGGTAGTCAAGTAAAGCTTACCGATAGCCTTCTTCAGCTCACTGAATTGGACTCTAGGTCTCCTGTCCTGTCTAGCCAATCTATAGTGCTCTCTCCTCAAATTGACAAAATGATCAAAGGTTGTTCTCTCCTGGATATGAGGAGGTAATAAGTCCCACTCATCATTTGCAGCCATGTAAACATCTGCAAATGGAGAATTCCCTGCCTCCTCCTCTGCTGGTGCCTCTGGTTCTTCTTGAACAAATGAAGGGCGTGTAGGTCTATCAGCTATTCTAGAGTGAGTCTGCTGTGGTCTCTGATCAACCGTAGCACTCCTGTCATCTCTTTGGTCCCTGTTATGTCCATTAGGTGCATTCATTCTCTCTATCATGGTCATAAGTCCCTGTAGTGTCTGAGCCATCTGCTGTTGGCTTGTCATCATAGCACGTTGAAACTCTCTGGTGGCCTGATCAGCATCATACCTATGGCCCCTGGGTGGGCTGCCCTCACGTCTGTCACTCATGATGATCGGTCTCTGATCTAACAACTGGATACCTTCAAGCAAGGCTCAGCTGCATGTGTTATACCTGTGTGGTCCCAACTCTTGTGGCTGCATAAGATCTATAGACCCTCAGGCTGGCAGGATTTAGCTCTGATACCACTGTAATATCCCCTCCAAACAGGAAATATAGCAACACAAAACTTTGAACAAAGATACAATTTCTGTTGAATAAATTCAGAAGAATAACAATAATATAGTCTCTTAGTAGCAAATCACAGATTTTATCACTTGTCCTTCTACTCTATTACAATTTTAGTCCTTTCTCATGCATATAAATATGACATACAGTCTTAAAAACCTTGGCTTATCAAAACTGGGAGTGAAAATTGAATTCTGGAAGATCTCGGCCCTTTTGTGCCATCACACAGTCACCGTCGTCGGTCGATATCTCGCTGACATCGGTCTCTGTCGGTCGGATTTCTGCCGACGTCAATCTTCAGTCGACCGATGTCGGTCACTGAAAACCCTCTGTCTATCGACGTCGGTTCCTGCACTGATCTGTATGAACCTGTATGGACTCTGTACGGCCGCAAATTAAGTACAACTTCCCTATTTTCAACCCCTGGTCTGAAATATATGTCTCTAGCACAGTAGATCTCTAGCTGTATAATTTATTGAATCAAAACATAAAGTAATAAATACCTAAAATATCTGTGATAACTTCTGTGTGAAGTTATCTCTCAAACCTGAAATTCTGTGATAACTTCTAGATGAAGCTATCTCTCACTTTGGCAATAGATCAGCTGATATTCCACAGCCTCTTAATTGCACACACTGAAGAGGGAACGTTCTCCAATGCAGATGGAATCCTTGAACCCTAGGCTCAGTCTTCACAGAAGAAATTCTCAAAATCAATATCAATAATCAATAGCATAATGAACAATGGCCTCCATGAGAAACCCTTATACCCTCAAAAGATATGCTTGCCCTAATTAGGGTTTCTTAAATTAGAATTAGGGTTTCTAATTAAAAATAGGCTAAATAATTAATATTTGATTAAATCAATCAAATATTAATATCTCCCTCAATACATGTCGGATCCACGAACCGATCGAAGCTAGTGAATCAGGGAGTGATTCCGCACATAACCATACCATAATAAAGGCGCTCCGTTGCATATCAAATATCCCTAAAAAGTAGGAGCTCAGGCCAAATGTGTCTGAAATACCTTGAATGAAAATCAAATGAAGAAATCCTGTGAATCAAAGTCGAGCCAAGCTCCATTATGACCCTCTATCCATCTTATTAGCCTACGAAGGTCGCATAATAGGCTAACCATGAACTCAGAACATGTCAATTGAAAAGGGGACATGACATTATCTTATCCAATACTTATTCATAATTCTTTGCCTTAATGTAGATGGTGTCATGAACATTGAGGTAATGCATATACTTAGGTTTGGGTATCTTTTTATCTTTCAAATGATTACTTACTACCTTTTTGGGGTCCCAAATTTTGAGTTCATAAAGTTGAAACCCAAATGATTCCCTAAGTTTGGACATGGTTTCAACCTACTTCCAATCCTACAACATGGTTATTCCAATAATTAGAGGGAAGGGATGGAGAAGATGGTTATTCTTCTCCTTAAAAATCCTATTAACTCCATTGATGAGTTGGGAATAAATTTATTACTCAACCAACTTACTTGATACATACACAATTAATCTATATGGTGAGGTCATGATTCCCTTAATATTGATAACCTTGCAATCTAGATAGAATCGTATGTCACCCATCATCTCTACATATTTATTGATCAATGGATGGACCCTTGGGATGGGAAAACCTATAATAGCCTCCACTATCGTTGGCTAGACACAATCATAGATAAATTACATGTGGTTCCTATACTTAAAGATGTGTAATTTATATTAATGGTGGGAGATGGTGGTTCGAACCTTAGGAGACCAATTTTTCATGTTAGGGAAGTTGATGGAGGCAATAAGGGCACACAGTAAGTATGATATCATATAGAATTGCTTAGTTATTTTCCTTTTGATAGTATTAAACTAACTGGTTAAGAAGACACTAAACAAGTCTCTAAATAGAGGGGTGAGATTCTCTTCAACCAATAAATACACATAGGGGACCCAGATTTTGTTTACATAGGTGGTTGAGGGGGCTCTTAATGCTCAATTTAATAGGGTCATGATAACCCTGATGGCCTCCCTAAACTAGACTATTTGTATCTTACCCTCAAATTCTTTGAATACATGGATTCCTTGGTGAAACCAAGGTCTAATGATGGTGTCTATGTCATGCTTGGAGATCCACTCCTTGATTTTGGATAAGTCTACATGGGGAATTAGGAGCTTATAGTATTTTTTAAAGGCCATAGGGGAAATGTAAACTACCCTCTTATAATTACCTTATAATATGATCCAATATTTATTAACCCTATATTCTACAAAAGTTAGAGTGAGAACATCTATGAAATGAAGTACATCAAACTTGGTAGCAACATAATGAAGGCCACTCATCTAGATTATGACTAGGTCATAGTGTTTTCTACTCATCATGGTAGTTCTCTACTCCTCCTTAGTGATTGGTTTTAGTTCCTGCATGGTGAAGAAGATTTCATTCTAATTTTTTATGCCTAGGGATTTCAAAACCATAATTTCTAATTCAGTGTCTTTGAAGATCCTACCTTCATTGTCTGTGGCTAGGTAGAGCTCTAGTTCTTCTTTCAACTATTGCCTACAAGCTACCATGACTTCTATAGCTACAAATTTTTCACACTAGATTGTAATTGATATCTATGAAAGATCCTTTATAATTAAGTAATTAAACTAAGCTTCTCTTAGATTTATTTGTAATAAAATGAATCTAATTAGGGTCTCTTTTATGTAGTCTTCAGGGTTTTAGAAATTTAATGGTAGAATATATCTATACTATGGCTTATACGTGCCTTGGATTTTATTTGGACCTGTGTCTTTATAATTTCATGTTTTTAGCCCAAAATATATTTTATTTTGTCTATTTTTACTTGTGTGGTGCTTATGTGGTATTGATCTAGATCTTTCATGGCATTCTTCATAAATGCCTTTGAGCACTAGCCATTTACATTTAAAATTTCTTCTTTATTTTCACACTGTTGGATGAGGATCCTATGAGTGATCATGAATTGTTGATCATGATTCAAGTTTTTATTTTTGATTAGATCCTTTCTATAAAAAGCCTCATGGTTATGACACTTTGTGTCTTCACATTCCTTTATGTGCTCCATATCTTACATCAATCCTTTGTCAAATGAGTATTGGCCATGTGGTGAGATTGTGGGCCTTTGAAAAGTTATTGGTGCTTTAATTCCATTAGATCATGAAGTGAAATGAAACATGGATCATTAGATCATCTATTATTTCTTATTTGAATGGGATTTCATTTCACATCAATCCCACATGCTCTTGGGACTCTATTCAAAATTTCACAGGCTCTTCATGTCATTGGATCATCCTCTCATGATGAAACACGAGCCATGGATCTACAAAGATGCCCAAGCTTTAAGTTATAATATTATTGAGGTGGGGATTAGGCTTAAATTTATTAGTCTAAGGTTTATTTCATGTTGATTAAACATTAAATAAACCTTAGGCTAATAACTTTATGCCTAAGTCTTTTGAGTTCATACAAAGGGGACCATGGATAAATGTTTTTAGGCCAAAGTTTATGATGTGTTTAATAAACACAATGTATACTTTGGGTTAAATATTTATTCCAAGCCTATAAAATATGCTCAAAGGGGGTCAAAATGATATAATGGTCTAATGTCAAATAGATTTTTATTGCATTAATAAACACATTAAAATCCTTGATTAGAAGCATTTGATCTAAGTTGTAAGTAATAGACTCTTTTAAAATAAGAACTAGTATAATTCTATACTTAGACCATAAGACCATTTCCATATTTGTAAATTAAATATTTATAGTGTTTAAACATATTTCGAGAGATTGCATTAGCTTGCATGGCAATTCACGAGCTTTCTAGCAATATTTTAGAGTATATTTTGATCTTGAGTAGAATAATTAATTAGATTAAATTTGGTAATATTATGGATGTTAAATACATCCTTATAGACATAAAAGTATAGTCATGATAACATCAATTCTAAAATATCAAATATTTTAATTTAATGGGCTTAAAGTTTATGATCACAGGGACATCAAATGCATCCTTGTAGATGTCAAATGATGATCGCACCAGCGTCAAATTCCTATGACCCAATAGGAGAGTGCCACTTGGCACCTCCATGGGACTTCCTAGGACCTTGGACTTAATTTTCTCCATTAGATCAAGGTAATATGAGTAAGCAAGAGCCATAGGATCATGATCTAGAAGCTTGCTCATGATTGGTTTTTTTAATTAAGTGGGCCCCTTTGCTTTTAATCCTTGAATGTAAGGGCACCATGTGTTGATCATACGAGCCTTCTGTAATCCTTTGACTTTACAAATATGCTTCATTCTATTTGATTGGGTCTTTATGATGAAAGTGATAACTATTGGATGAAGGTTAAGGGTATAAATTTGTTGAAGCCTTTACTTCTAAGATTTATTCTTTTTAAGTATAAGCTCAAGCCTGTCTTACTCTATTAAATTAAATACCACAATAAAGCAAGGGTAATTAGATCATATAAGATGCAAGGAAGTTAATTTAAGACATGTGGTGGTATGAAATACTTAGGCTAAGTTATTAAGGCTAAAGTCTCATTCATATTAACAAACATGATGGGGATTTAGGATTAAAACTTTAGGCTAAGTTAGGTATTGAAGGGACCAAGATAGGTAATACTAAAAGGACCCTACAAAATGAGTATTAGTTAAGAATGTAAGAAAATTAAAAATGAAAAACAATAAAGTGGACCAAGCATTTTATACCAAGTTTTCGTCATGTTAAAAAAAATAACTAAGCTTAAGATACAAAATCAACGCTTAAGTCCAAAGTAGAATTTTAAAAGGTTCCCACCAATTTAGTTTCTACCACTATTCAAATTTGAATTGAGGGTTTTTCCAGGATTTTATAACATGAATTTATTAGGAAAAAACACCATGGAACTTGTAACTAAAATCCATAAAGAACATTTATTAGCAATATTTAGACAAAATTAAAGCAAAACATAGCTAAATAAGCTTGTTTTTGATAAAGTGGATGATAATCAAATTATACAAATGATCCTATCATGCCATATTTTCATGTTCAATTTTTAAGGTTTCTCAAGGGCCCTAATTTTTAAAAATGGGGGTATGTTGACCTCAATAAATGGTGACTCATTTGGAAAGTATAGTAACATGTTTGAACCTAGAGACTCTAATTTAGACAAATAATTAGGTCATCTACTCCCCTTTATCAATATCATTATCCAAATTAGATGATGGTTGAAATAAACCTTGTACTTGAAAAATTAGGGTCAAATACAAAGACATATCCATACTATGTGTATGTGCTTTGACTCCACTTACTTTTTTCCATGGGGTTCAATAAATAACTTCCAAGTTTCATGTTCTTAATCACTAACACTAACTTATAACATGTTTAGATATTCATTAAGAACTAGATTTTTTTAGCTCAGGGAAGGCTTGGGCATTGCTCTACTACCAGTTAGGAATCTATAGCCTTGACAGAGATGTCGTTGGCTCCAATCAAGGCCTTGTTCCATTTTCAGCCAAGAGTCTGTAGCCCTGATGGATATTACCATCATCACATATGCTCATAAAGCTTTTGATTTTGCATTGAATTCTTCTTTTTTATATTTTATTTAGATCTTTGTGATTTCAAAAAGGTTGGGAACTAGAGTATTCAACTTTTAGGATTCGGTCAAGTGTTTGATATTCAGAGAATCACCTATGGTTGTAAACCTTATCTCAGGAAAAGATGTTGATTAAGTGCTAGTATGCCTATACAATTGATAGTTTGAGCTCTCACCCTATAAGTGTAAGTATTATTAAAACCAATTTTAGGTTAAGATAATTTTTAAGTTCTTATGGAATGATTGGCTTCTTTTAATGGTATTTTACTAAGTTTTTCAAATTAAAAAATTAGGCTTTCATTTTAGAACCATACTTACCCTATGTATAAGGTACAGACCTACATTTCTAAATTTGGGAATTTTAAAGTAAACTACCTAACTTTGAGCTTAAAAATATCTAAAAATACTTATTATAATCAAGGAACAAAGAAAAAAAATCAAACACACACAACAAGAAGAAGGAAAGAAAGAAATCATAGGAAAACAAATAAAAATATACATGCTTATATTCAAACAAGGGACAAGAAGGAAAAAACTTAAAAGAAACTGGTTAGCCTACCTACACTAAAATCTAACCATATTACAATTTTACTCCATAAATACCTCAAGAGGAGAAATAGAGAAGTAGTGCTTGAGGTACTACCCATTGGTGGGAAATGTGAACTCTAATCCTTATAGATATTTGATCTTGAAGGTTTTATTCCTTATTGTTTCTACAATCTGATAGGAACCAATCCATAAAGGTTTGAATTTATCATGTTTTCCCTTAGGCTCAGATGTTTTGTCCCAAAGCAGAACTAGGTCCCCTTGGTTGAACACCTTAATATTTGATCTTTTATCAAACTATCTTTTGACTATGGTTTGATGCCTACTAAAATCAAGAAAGGCTTTCTCCCTTGCATCTTCCATCTGAATTATGTCTAGCAATCTTGAGTTTGCTAATTCCTTACCTTTTTCCATATATTCTTGTATGAATTTATACATGGGTAGCTTAAGAGTGATAGGATAGATGGTTTCCTGACCATACACTAGTAGAAAAGGTGAAGCCTTTAATGCTTATTTAATTCTGATCCTATCTACCCATAATGCATACTTGAGCAACTTGTGCCAAGTCCTGGGTTTGTCTTTAGCAGATTTCTTGATTGCTTTCATCAAATTTTTATTGGTAGACTCAAAAAATCCATTCCCTTTGGGATAATGGTTAGATGAAAATTACAAATAGATTCCATTATTATAAGCCCATTCAGTCATCTCTATGGATGAAAATGTAGACCCATTGTCACACACTAGAGAGACTAGAGTTCTAAATTTAGTACAAATGTTCTCTTTCATGAAGTTGATCACTTCATTCTGAATTTTTTAGTGGCTATAGCTTTAGCCCACCTTTTAGAGTAATATGTGGTAGTCAAGATGAATTTATGACCTTTAGATGAATTTGGGTTGATTACTCCTACAAAGTCTAACCCCCACTATGAAATTGGTTTATCAACCATGATTGGTTGTAGAGGCATTGTTGCCTTAGGCTCTTTGGTGATAAAAATATAGCAAGAGTGGAATTATCTCACATTATTATGAGCATCCTTGAAGATATTTGGCTAATAGTAGCTAGCTCTAAAAATCTTATGAGTAGTAGTCTTCCCTGATGGGTGTTCATTTCCAAAATTCTCATGGAAAGTACTCATGATTTGAGTAGCTTCATTTTTTGAAACCCACATGAGGTAGACTCCATCAAAGTTTTTATTGTATAAGACTCCATTCTTAATTAGATAATAATTACCTTTGAGCATTAGTGTGTTATTTTACTCCTTTGTCAGTCCTACAAGATAGGTACCATTAATTAGCAAATGAATAATAGAATCATACCATTCACTAGCTTGAAAGTTCTACTAATCAACTTACATAATACTTGAATTAGGCATAGTATTAACAATCATTTGGATTAGACATTGACACCTTACCAAAAATTTTTATTTCCATTTCTTTGTCATACTCTTGAAAAACTGACATCCACTTACCTCTGCATTCTTTGAGCTTATTTTGGCTTAACATAAGCTATGTTAGGTTCAAGTAGAATAACATGCACCTTATTTTTAAAGATATAGTGCCTAAATTTATTTACTACCTTTACTAATGCATATGCCTACTTATCAATCAATGAATAGTTTAGCTCAACATTCTTAAAATTACTGCTCATAAATACTATTATGTGATCACACCCCTCAACTTTCTGAGTCAACATAGTAGCCATGGTATGATTAGAGGCAAATGAATAAAGGTATAAGTCCTTTAAAAAGTTAGGACTTATCATGACTAAAGCCTAGCTAATGGCTTCCTTAATGTCATTAAATGCCTTTGTAGATTCTTCAATCCATGATACCTTGGCATCTTTCTTTAGCATGTCATTTAATGGTTTGATAATCTATACAAATCTAGAAATGAATTTCCTTATAATGTTTATTTTACCAAAGAATGACTTTAGCTCTTTCTTACTGTTTAGGGGTTCTATTTTGGATATAGCCTCTACCCTTTTAGGATATATAGAGATCCCATCTTTGGTTATAAAATGTCCCAATAATTTACCTTTAGTAACATATAAAATACTTTTCTTAAGGTTTAAGGAAATCCTATACCTTCTACATCTTTCAAACACTAGTTGTAAGTTCATGAAGTGATATCCCCTATTTTTATAAAAAATTGTTAGATTGTTAGATCATCCATATAAATAATGATGCATTCACCTACCAAGCCCTAGAACTTATGGCCCATAGATCTTTAAAAATTAGATTCTACATTAATTATCCCAAAGGGAATCCTCTTGTAAGTAAAATTTCCTTACTTGGTGGTGAGCGTTGTCTTCATCATGTCTTCTTTGTCAGCCAATACGTGGTTCTAACCTTAAACTCCATCAAGAAAAGACATCATAGCTTAAATTTGAACAACTTGTATAACCTAGTTAAGAGAAGAGAAATGATAGTTATACTTCTTATATGCTTTGTTTAAATTACTAAAATCTATACAAATCCTAATCTCACTAGTCTTCTTCCTGACTGGTACCAAATTAGCCACCCAAGTGGAATGCCTAATGGGGAAGACTATCCTAGCATATAGTAGTCTCTTTACTTTTTTAAAATTCATTAAATCTAAGACAAATTTTATAGGCCTCCATTTTTTCCTGAATGGTTTACATTTTTTTAAGAGGGATGGTGTGAGTGATAACTCTTAGATCGAAGATATTCAAGTCATTATAAGACCATACAATGACATCCATGTATTGGGTAAGGATCTCTTTAGCTTTCTTTTTCTCAATGTTTGTATAAGATTTTCTAACATTTACTAGTTGGGGTTGATCTTGAAGGCTAAGATCAATATCATTATAGTCTTTCCCATTGACCTTGGGAATTTTAGAAACCTCAGCCAGTTTATCTTGATCAAATAGTTTTTATAAAGCAATCATCCCCTTCGGGATCTTGTTATCATTCAATTAAATGAATTTACCATCGAACTTATCCTCCTTAGATGCATTTTCATTAGTCTCATCAATAATATGGGCATCAAATGCCTCATAATTATTCATGAAATATAATATCTATTGATCATCATTGAAAACTTGAAAATGGTTTACATTGTCAGGCATTAAAGGATAACAGATCATTTTAATTCTAAAATTGTGGGAATATTGGTTGGGTATGAGGTTGGATACAATAGATTCTAACTTATCAACAACTTAATTTTCTTCTCTTGGGATGGAGGTAATTCTAAAAGCATCAAAGGACTAAATCAAATTCCAAACCTTGAAATTATACCTCTTAAGATATGAGATCTTGCATTGGTATCTGCTTCTTAGTTGGTTGACCATTAGTTCTAAATCCCCATAAACTAGTAGTTCTTTAAATTTATTATTTATATAAAATTGTAAACCTAGGATAAGGGATTCATATTTAATAAGATTGTCAGTATAAGAGAATTTGAGTCTATAAGAAGCATGGTATTTCTCACCAATGGGGTTAGTAAGGACAATACTTACTCCAGATCCAACCTTACACCTAACACCATCAAAATGTAATTTCCATAGTCTAGGAATAACATGATCACCATTGGGATCACATACCTTATCATTATCTAGGGTTAAATCCCCTAATTCTAAGCCAATTATGTTGTTCATAGCATTGTGCTCCATTATCATGTGTTTCATCCTTGGTTTTCTTTCAACCCAAATTTTATTAGGAAGACTCTCCCAAGGTAGCAAAAAATGTGAATAATCTGTGGACATGTAACCATTTAGGGCCTTGGTCCACTCCCTACTTAACAATATTCCATAAACATCATATATATCAACAACTTGGATATGAATTAATTTTTGCACTATAGGCTCATATTCTAGTTGCATATGAACATTTAAAAGTTCTCAAATAACTTTAACTCTAGATTTGTCTAATTGGTGATAACCCTATCAAAATTTATAGGTGTTAAGCCAAGTTTTTTTGCATATATGTATAGGAATGGTGTTGCCAAATATCTTGAAAATGAGTGAGAGAGGAGGAGATTCAGTTTTAACCTTATGCACAGTCACATTGGCATGGTCAAATTTTGGTGTCTTGTTAGATTTTTTTATACAAATTCTAGTAGGATGTCCCTTTGCTCTGTAATCTATGTAAGTTCATGAAATGTAATATTATCCTTTATCTTCTTCATATACTTAACTATGTTACATCTAGTTTTATTATAAGAACTAAGAATATCAATGTTAGGTTTAGAGGTACTCCCTTAAAGTGGATTTCGATTGTTGTTTGAAGAAGTGTCTAGAGGAGTTCCAAAATTATTTGGAGGAGTTGAGGTAGTTAATGGTTGCCTTTTCTCTCTATTCCTCAAGGGATATGTCTTCTTCAAGAACTATTGAAAGGCTTATATCTCCTTAGGGATATCATCAAGTTCATTCTCTTATTTAAAAGGGAAATCAAAAGTATTTACCATGAAGGCTTGATCAGATGACTTGGATTCGGAAGCACTTGCACCACTTTCCTTGTTAGGGACCACTTTAGACGTATCCAAATCCTCTTGTAAAGCTTCAAAATCTTTGAAAATTTTAATATAGTCAATTTCACCATGCTTGGTTGTGTAATGTACTCTACAATAATCATGTACTGTAATATCAATAAGGTTAATATTGAAAGTCTTATTTTTTATAAGATGGATCATTATTCCTATTATTATGAAAACTATCATTCTAAAATCTATTATTTGGCATATTTTTCTTTTGAAATGAGAATTTCCTCCCATAACTTTTAGTAGTATTTCTAACTTGTTTTTGTATCTGAAGAAAATTAGTTCTTAACTTTTGGTCCATTTGATATTAAATCCCTTTGATCATTTATATTGAAGCCATTAGTAGGATGATTTAAGAATCCTAAGTTCTGAGTGGGAGAAACATGGCTTAATGGAAATTGATTTAAGCTTGAGAGATGGTTCAAGGTTGGGATATTTTGGCTATTTTTTTGGAAGATATTTAAATGGGCATATGTGGCTTAAAATTTGGAACATAATATGCAATTTCCCCTTAGGGTTGCATCTAGTCATTGACGATGAATGCCTCAAAATAAGCTCTTGATAATGAAGTCATATATAGCATGGATCTCTTCAAGAATATAGAGGTCATGGGATCTACTACATCCTTATAGATTTCTAAAGCTAATACATCATCAAGATTATAGGGTTTTATGGTGATAATATACATTTTATAAAATCTAGCATTAAAGGACCTAATAGGCTCACTTGCATCTCTTCTAATGGTGTTAAACTGATGGTAAATAACACAAGGACTGATAATCTTACCAAATTGATCTATTAAAACATTGGTAAAACCATCCCAACTAGTGATGTAATTATTAAGAAAGTTTAATAACCATTTATAAATAACATCTTTAAAGGTAAAAGCGAATATCCTATAAGCTACATCTTCATGCACAACATTTATAAATATTAAGGAAGCTTTAAAAGACTTAATGTGCTCTTCAGTAGTTATAATATTGATTGGAATAAATGTAGGTAAATTCTTCTCAGGGTTATGTGGGAGATCATGTACCACACTTAGCACATTAATTGAAGATTATCCCAACCAAACCATACCTAGATGAAGGTTGAAGGCAAAATTACCTTGAAGGGGTAAATTTAGAAAATATTTGGATCTCCTACTTCTAACTTTGTCACTCTTGTATTTTTGGTGAACCTCAAGTTCAATCAAAGGTTCCCTTGTCTCTAAATGTGATCTAGTTCAAATCTTTGGCAATTCTAGCTTGAAAGTTAACGATCCTATTTGAAATAGGATGTATTAGGGTAATATTTATAAGGAACAAGGATTAAATTTGCACATTAAGCTCATTTTACAAATATTACATAAATAACAGTAAATGACATTGATCTTTGCCTAAAATAGTTCAAAGATGTATCTAATTATGCCAAGATGAGATATATTTATAGTTTAAGCCCAAATGAACTCAGATCTAGGAAAGATATAGCAACCTTTTATCAAAACAAGCCATCCTAACCTCAAATACTATGGATTTTTAAAGCTTAATATAAATTTACCAAAAATAAGCATTAAATCTCAAAGGACCTTGATTTTTTTCTAAAGAAGCACAAAGATGCATCATAAACTACAAAGATCAATGATATTTATACTTCTAAGAAAATAATTTACTAAAAAACACAAAGATACATTGATCTTAAATCAAAACATGCTAAGACTAACAAAGATTCAAATAATTCACAAAAATCCCTCCTTATAGCACCCAAAAAAACACCTGTTGATGTCTCTAAATGAACCACAAATTTTCTTATTATTCAAAGAATACTTATTATTTTAGAATTCCTAGAATTCAAAGCATGAGTAGAAAGTTGTGGTAACTTGATGTTACCTATGGTGAAATAGCCATAAAGATATGTATGACTGTTCCAAAAAAATTGTAATAAGTGATGGTTGGGAGCCATCATGGTCCATTCTTTGTGAATTATAGAGGATCTATGTTAACTCAGTGAATTATGATCCAAACTTAAGTTAAAAATTAATCTAGATGTATATTTATAATTAAGTTTAGACTAAAGTGATCTATTGTAAAAAAAGAGCAAAGAGAAGGGTAAGACAAAAAAAGAAGTGAGTGATTTCTTATCTTAGTCTCAAATATCATGACAAAGAATCAATTGCAATTGAATATGCATTCAAACCAATATAGAATGTAAAATAGCGTAAGCTCATATTTCACTATATGCTAGGCAAACTTTGAAGGATAATGTAAAGAACCACAAGTAAAAACTAGGTTTATTTTTAAAGATTTACTACTATAATCAAATAGCATTAACACATCTAAATATAGACCAAAAATGAAGTGAATAAAATCCAAGATCCTTCAAATACTCTAGAATATTAATAATTTAGAAACCCTATGATTAGAAAATGCAACCCATAATTCAAAGAAGTTATTCAAATTTAGGACATAAACCTAACAATTAAGAGAAAAACTATGTTAGCAATTGATATATCAAATATGGACAATCTTTGTAGAGTTATTTGATTATATTAATTTCTCTAAGTGTACAAAATTTTATAAAAATTCTCTCTCCTTACAATATGGTGATACATGCCTTTTATATAAATATTAGGTAGTATATCAGTCAGTTACAACATACAAGTGTATAAAAGATAAGGGCAACTATCCTTCCTTAGAAAGTTCTAAAATACACCTTTTTTTACAATTAGACTAACCTAGGGGAAATATCCTAACAAACTAGCATATGCCTTACAAAAGAATATTCCTATTCTAAATATTATAATGTTTCCTTCAAAAGGAATATTATCTACTAGGTAGGCCCATTACTGAAGGGTCCCCTTGTTAATTTCATAGAAGATCTATTACTTTTTGATGTTGGTCTTTGATGATATCCAGGTCCACATCAAGCTTCACGAGGCAAACATTTTCTTGATCAACTAAGTCATCCAAGTCACTATCATCCTTAGCCATAGCTTCTTTTATGTTCCTTGCCTCTATAATTTTCTCCTTGACTATGAAGATCATGTCCAAGATTCTTCTATTGTCGCTATTAGACTAGGCTTGGGGCTTGTTCCTAATTGACTTCATTACCAACATAGTTCCTAAGAGTTGTCTAATTCTAATGATCAATCCTTTATCATCCATTAGAATCTTGTTTAAACTCCATATCCAAACACTTATACCTTGGACCTTATCTACTATTATTCCCAATATGGTGTTCAAATGAGCTAAGCTAATAGTTTTGAATTTAGGAATTTTGTTCCTAATCAAAATGTCAATGAGATCCCTTATTTGGGTCTCTACTCTTTGCCATTCTATTATTAAGCCCACTAGCTAATTCACCATATTATCTTAGGGTATCATGCCTTAGCTTTATTGAACTCAAATAATTAAACATATCAAAGAATGAGTCCTCAAACATATCCATCGTGGTGTCAGGAATTGAAAATATGATTTGTGTTGCCAAGTTTTCCTTTTATCTTTCAAAATTTTATATTCTTTGTGTCATCCCTTAAATCCAAGCCTTAGCTTGAGCTGATTGAGCGTCAATCAGCCTCTCAATATCCTCCTCATACATGGGTGCTTCACCAAGTTGTTTTCTTCCTACCAGTGTTAGGCCTATAAAGGGCTAAACCTTTTTGAAGGTGAATTATTCAACTCCTACCATGGATTTCTTGGTGGTAAATCTTTCAAATATATCTATCTCTAGATTAAAATAGACATTGATGGTTGACCCTATTAATTTTAGAGTCTCTGATACCTCTACACCTGTGTTACTTGATGCTCTTAAAGTATCCATTTTCTTGCTCTCTGGTCTTGGAGGGACCATAATTATTCCTTATTCATATTCCTTAATTATGACCCTAATCCATGGCTTAATTTCATCATGTAATTCAATGTTTGAAGCTTTTGTTATGGCCCATGAATGGTAGAGAGAATGGATCTTTTACAATTTTCCATAAATAAAATAGCTAGGGATGACAGGTCCATGAATGGGGAATTTGTCACTGAATAGGTTAATCTCATTAGTAAGATGTGTGATATTCAACCTTAGTATTTTAGGTCCAACAAGGACCAGTGTCATTTATATCTTTATCTTCTCCTTAGGGGCCAATGGGACCACATCTATAATAATCTACTTTCCTTTCTCTATTATAGACTCCCCTACTTGGACTTTAGTCTCTTCAATTTGTTCCCCTTCTTTCTATGTGTCATATGCCTTTACAAGTTCCTTTACGACATCCTTAAGTGTCTCCTCTATCTCTAAGGAAATCATATATATATATATATGTTCAGTTAGGGAAGGTGGCCTTGGTGGTAAGGATTAGGATGAGGGTCCCTCTCTCTGTCTCTCTTCCAGCTTCTCCTTACCATGGCCATGTTCATTTTGCCTTTACATAATTGGCCCTTGAGGTTCTAGATTCTCCTCTTGAGGTTGTTCATAAGATGCCCTAGATGGTCTAGGTATCAATTGATATTATATAGGATGCATCTTCCATGCCTCTCATATTGGTTGATCATCTTTTGTTACCCTATGCTCTAGCTTAATATTATGCCCTTTTATCCTGGCCAATACTTCTTCATAGTTATTTACCTTAATGTAGATGGTGTCATGAACATCAAGATAATTCATATACCTAGGTTTGGGTTAATTCTTCTCTTTAAAATGATTACTTACTATCTTTTTGGGTCCCACATTTTGATTTCATCAAGCTGAAACCCAAATGAGTCCCTACATTTGGATATGGTTTCAACCTATGTCTAATCCTGCAGCATGGTTCTTATAATAATTAGAGGGAAGGGATGGAGAAGATCCTTCCTCTTATCTTTAAAATATAATAAAATATATTGATGATTTTGGAAGCAATTTCTTGCTCTGATAGCTTACTTGATACATACATAGGCAATTTATATGGTGAGGATATGATTCCCTCAATCCTGATAACCATGTAGTCTGGATAAAACCATATGTCACCCATCATATCTACATATTATTGATCAATGTATGGACCCTAGGAATTGTAAAACCTATAATATCCTCCACTATGGTTTTTTAAACACAATCACAGATAAATTACATGTGGTTCTTGTACATAAAGATGTACAATTTGGAGTAATGGTGGAAGATGGTGATTCAACCCTTAGGAGACCATTTTTTTATGCCAAGGAATTTTATGGAGGTAATAATGGCATCCAATAAGTATGGTATTCGATAGAATTTCTTAGATGGTTTCCTTTTTATAGCAGTGAAATGCCTAGTTAAGAAGACATTGATCAAGTCTCCAAATGGAGAGATGAGTTTCTCTTCAACCATGAAATACACATAAGGGACCTAGATTTTATTTACATAGGTTGTTGAGGGGGATCCTAATACTTAGTTTAATAGGGTAATGATCACCATTATTCCATCATTAAACTATACTAATGGTATCTTACCCTCAAAGTCTCTAAATACATGGGTTCCTTGGTGTAACTAAGGTTTAAGGATGATGTGTAGGTCATGCTTGGAGGTTCACTCCTTGATTTTGGATAAGTATGAATGGGGAATTAGGAATTTATATTATTTTTTGAAAGCCATAGGTAAAATGTAAGCTACCCTCTTAAAATTTCCTTCTTGAATGATCTAATCATTGCCAACCCTATAGTCTACAAAAAACATCTATGCAATGAATTACCTCAAGCTTGGTGGTAGCATAATGAAGGTTGATCATCTAGACTATGACTAGGTCATAGTGTTTCCTACTCATTTTTTCAATTCTTTACTCCTCCTTGGTGATGGATTTTATCTCCTCCATGGTGAAGAAGAGTTTAAACCAATTCTTGATACTTGTGGAGTTTAGGGCCACAACATCCAATTTAATGTCTTTGAAGATCTTACCTTAAATGTCTATGGACAGGTAGAGATTTATTTATTCTTTTAACTATTAGCTATGAGATGTCATGAATTCTACTTCTATGAATTATTCACACTGGATTACAATTGATCTCTATGAAATCTCCTTCACAACTAAGGATTGTAACTAAGCTTCTCTTAGATCAATTTGTAATCAGATGAATCTAATTAGGGTCTCTTTTATGTAGGGTTTAGGAATTTATAGATTTAATGGTACAATATATCTAGACTCTAGCTTATATGTGTTTTGGATTTAATTTAGACCTTTACCTTTATACTTTCACATTTTTGAGCCCACGAGATACTTTGTTTTGTCTATTTTTTCTTGTGTGACACTTATGTAGCATTGATCTACACCTTTTGTGATATTTTTCATAAATTCCTTTGAACATTATCCATTGGCATTTAAAATGCCTTCTTTATTTTTTCACTATTGATTGAGGATCCTGTGAGTGACTACAAATCATTGATCATGATTTAGGTTTTTATTTGTGAGTGGCTCCTTTTTGTACCAAGACTCACAGTTGTGCCAATTATCATCTTTACATGTCTTCCTATGATATGTATCCTTTGTCAACACTTTGTTGAATGAGTATTGGCCAGATGTTGAGCTTTATAAACTTTTAAAAGTCATTGATGCTTTAGTGTCATTGGATTATGAAGTAAGATGAAGCATGGAATGTTGGATCATCTGTTAGTTCTTATTCAATTGGGATTTCACCATGTGTTAATCTCAAGGGCTCTTCGAACTCCATTGAAAAGTCCATGAGGTCTTCATGTCATTGGATCATCTTCTCATCATGAAGCATGAGCCATGAATCTACAAATATGCCTAAGATTTAATTTAGAATATTATTGAGGTGGGTCTTAGGATTGAAATAAACCTTAGGCTAAGAAATTTATGCCTAAGTCTTTTGAATTCATACAAAGGGGACCATGGCTAAATGTTTTTAGGCCAAAGTTTATGCTATGTTTGATAAAAAGAAATATATACTTTGGGATAAATATTTATTCAAAGCATATAAAATATGCTCAAAAGGGGTAAAAATGATATAATGGTCTAACATCAAATAGATTTTTATTGCATTAATAAATAGATAAAAATCCTTGGTTAGAAGAATTTGGTCTAAGTTCTACATAACAAAGACTCTTTTAAAATAAGACTTAGTATAAGTCTATAGTTTAAGGTTCACGATATTTGAACAAAATGCAATGAGGACCTTTAAGGTTCATGATATTTAATCAAAATACAATGGGGACCATAAGATCATTTACATATTTGTAGATTGAAGATTTCCAATGTTTGAGCATCTTTTGAGGGCTTTCATTAGTCTGCATCAGAATTTATAAGCTTTCTAGATACATTTTGGAGTACATTTTGATCCTATTTAGAATTATTCATTAGCTTAAATTTGACGGTCTCATGAATTTCAAATATATCCTTGAATACATTAAATGATGATCATGAGAATATCAATTTTAAGATAGATAAGCTTTTAATTTAATGGAATTAAAGTTGACGATCATGGGGACTTCAAATATGTCCTCATAGATGTCAAATGATGGTTACATGAGTGTCAAATTTAAGCTCATCAAATTCCTATGACCCAATGTAAGAGTGCCACTTGGCACCTCCATGGGGCTTCCCAAGATCTTGGACTTATTTTGATATATTACATCAAGATCCTATAATTAAGTTAGAGTTGTAGGATCATGATCCATGAGCTTGCTCATGATTGGTTATTTTTGTCAAGTATGCCCTTTTTCTTTTAATCCTCAAATTTAAGGGCACCGCATTTCAATCCTATGAGCCTTTCATAATCCTTTGATCAAGTCTTTGTAATGAATTGAGAACTCTTAGATGAAGGTTAAGGGCATAGCTTTGTTGGGGCCTTTGCATCATTAGATCCCTTTCCTATGATGAAGCATGGATTATTATATCTTCTAAGATGCATGTTTTCTAAGTCTAATCTCAAGCCTTTCTCACTTTGTTGGATCAAATACCATGATAAAGCAAGGGTTTTTGGATCCTAAAAGATGTATGGAAGTTAATTTAAGACTTGTGGTGATATAAAAGACTTAGGCTAAGGTCTAATTCATAATAAAAAAAATATGATGGGGCCTTAAGATTAAACTTTAGGCTAAGTTATGACTTGAAGGGACCAAACTAGGTATTACTAAAAGGACCTTGCAAAATTAATATTAGTTAGGCACATAAGGAACTTAAAATGGGGAAAAAATAAAGGGGACCAAGTATTTTAAACTAAGTTTTAGTCATGTTAAAAAATGACTAATCTTAAGATACAAAATTTATGCTTAAGTCCAAAGTACATTTTTTAAAGGTTCCCACCAATTTAGTTTTTACCAGTATTCAAATTTGAAATAAGGGTTTTGCTAGGGTTTTAGAACATGAATATATCACGAAAAACACCATACAACATATAACTAAAATCCATGAAGATCATTTATTAGAAATTTTTAGACAAAATTAAAGAAAAACATAGCTAAGTAAGCTTGCTTTTGATAAAGTGGATGATCTTCAAAATATACAAATGATCCTATCATGCCATATTTTCCTATTAAATTTTTAGGGTTTCTCAAGGGCCCCAATTTTCAAAAATGGGGGGTATGTTGGGCTCAATAGATCCCAGTTATCATAGCTACCACTAGGAGGAGTTTGGCTATAGGATATTCCCTTAGTAGTTTCTTAATGCACTACCTTATTTTTCCCACTAGCCATCATACCACGATTGGATGTTATAGTATCCACTAGCACATTGGCCACTCTTCTAATCAAATAAGAGGAATTTTTGGATATGTCTAGATTGACTTTAAATAAATAGTTAGAGGGTGTTGTAGATTTTCAAGAGTCCATCACATAAAAAGACACCTCTTTAGAGAAAGAATGTGATCAAACAAAGGAAGATAATGTGAAGCTTAGGGGTTGTCTTCATGAAGTAGAAAATATGATCAAAGGCACTTGTCCACACCTAGTCAATTGATTCACTAGGGACCAAGTGATGTCTGGCTATAGTAGGTTTAAGACCTTGGTCTCAAAGCTTATTAATTGGTGTGTATCTTAGTAACTTCATGTAGTTAGTACTTTGGGTTACAATCTAAAGATTGAAACCAAAACTTTGATTACTCTACTAGAGGAGTATCAAAGAATGATTGATATTTCATTCCTCCAAGCCCATCAAGTCATATATAGTCTTCTAGATTGTAAGTAGCAATTTGATAATTTTATAGCTAGTTTCAGTGGGGACTTCACCACAACAATAATAGCAAGGATAACCATGCATAGTGAGATTACATTAGTAGATGTTTTAACCTTGATATCCATAAATCATTCAATTTTTGGGATAAATTATATGATCAAATCGTCAACTGTCTCTAGGACCTAAGATGAAATGCATTTGTAATTCTTTAGGAAGAGTGTCACATAAAAAATTTAGAGTAACTAAGAATAGAATTTAAAAAAAAGGTCATTCTAACATGAGTACCATTGAGGATTTAGAACTAAATAAAATCATTAGATTTTACTTTCCAATTCATGAACTGATCCTCATGGTCTAAGAAGTGATTCTTGAATAACACACATTCAAAATTGATCTAGCTCCATTCTACAATGAGGTGGACCCAATTCTAAATGTTCTTATTTACAAGCTACCATCTAAGCTCCAAAAATAAATTTCATAGTTCATGACTTATAATTTCATAGCCAAAGATATTTTTGGCTAGTCTTCTTCCTTAGCAAGGCCACCCCCTTATACTTGAGTACTATGCAATGTGTAAATTTTGTAAAATTTTGAACACATTTTTTTTGTATTGGATGATTAGAAAGACAAGTAGGACTAAGTTATTTAAAAAACTATAAAGGGAGGCCACTTGGTTATGCTATCCTATTAAAAACCTAAAAATGTGGTAGGTTGGTACACTACCTAGTTGAAAACCCAAAAGGGTGGCTAAGTAGTGTGCAAGAGGTGAAAACTAGAAATGACACCTTGAGAAATTACTATGACTCTTACTAGTCTACATTTTTTTTTAGATTCTACATCAGTGCATAGTTAGATGAACCTATGAAACTTTCCTAGGATGGGACAACATTTTAAGTCTAGGAAAGTGTTGGGAGAAGAAAATAGATAAGTAAAGCTGCATAGGTTATTCTTTAGATATTTGTGTGTTATGTATGAAATTATCGACTATATCTATTTTCTCCTATCCTCCACAACCTATAAAAGGATAGAAGATGAACATTCCCCTCTTTTTGGTTCCAATGTAAGAGAATAATTTCAATAGTCAAAAATTTTAAATGACTATAAATATGTATGCCTGTATGAATAATATGATGAACCTTTGTTGAGATCAATATAGACTCTCTGGTTATGGTTACCTATTTTATTTCTTATGTTATTCCTTGTATATGTCAATATGTTTAATGGATAGTTTAATCCTAGTCAAAATAATCTAAATGTACTTCAAACCCTAATAAAACTCTGGTTAATCTTAATTCTTATCTTTGACATGATAATTCCTCTCTTATATGCTTCTATTAAATATGAATTCTATGCACTATATTTTGTAGTATAATAAAACTTAGCTATCCTTATCCTTAGCATGTTTTGTTGTATCACTAACCTTTACTAGCAGGTACTGTATGAGAGAAAAAAATATGAAGAAGATGAGGTTATCAAACCCAAGTGGGATCCTAAGCATGACCTTCCAGATGTTGAGGAGGAAGAGAAGAAATTTCATAGCGTTCCCATTTTAACCTATAAGATAATATTATGAAATATTAATGTAGATGTGTGATGGAAGTCAATACATGGTTGATAAAGTTAAAATTACCTTTTAAGTTGTATAATATTAAAATTTTGAGATGAAAATATGAATATGGCCCTTAAACATTTGGATGGTGTTAGCCATACATGGGAGAGAGATTGAGTTTTTTTAAAAAACCTAATGTGGAGTTTGATTATTTTTATAATGCTCTAACTCAAATATCATATCGTAACTTAGATGAGCCATATGATACCTAGTTAATGGAATTTTTTAATAAGGTATGATTATGGACAAGTATATGGAAAAAATCCTTGTTTTGGAGTCAAAGGCTAAGATTTTATTGAATCTATTAAGGAATATTTATATTTCCATTTTGTGGGTTGAGATTCAAACAAAGGTAAAGATGTTTAAACCAAAATATTTTGAAAGGGCCATTATTCTACCTAGAAGAGAAAAAAAACATATTGATGCCCTAAAATTTAAGAAGGTAGGAATTAATTCTCAAAAAATATATAATTTTGATAGGAAACCTAAGGATTAGTTTAAACTTGAGTTCTCACTATTTCAAAACCTTGATTTTTAGTCTAATCCTATATCAATTAATATAAATCCATGTTGTTAGTGCACGCAATTGTGGAGCAATGGTAATGTATGTAAAATATTTTTTTATATGATAATATGTGTGTCCATATAAGATATAATATAAATTTTATAGTGAAGGTATCCCAAATCAACTTGATTTAGAGTGTGAAATATAAATCACTTCTTATATAGTAGAAACATGTGAACAATTAGTGTCACTTTATACTATGATAGGGTTGGAACATTTAGACACCTTTAATTTTTCCCCATAAATCAAAATCAAGAGTGTTGGTCATGGTTGATATATGAAGCACACTTAATATTGCAGATTAAAATCAATTCCATAGTCTATGCATACATGTAGGCACCTATAAGAGATTTCCCATTTATATTCTACATGTAAAAATAATTGATTTATTAGGATTAGTGCATAATGTGGATCTTTTTTTGGAATATTATCTCCTCAAGGATAAATTCCATGTTGTTGATATTAGGGAATTAAATATTGTTTTGGGGGTTCACTATTTATAATGTATTAGAACATATTCCACCAATCATTAAGAGAAATTAATAAAATTGAATTGAGTTAGTTGTGAGTATACTATAAATTATCTTATCTTGAGGGAAATTGAAATAGTTGATTCTAGTCAAATAAACAAATAAAGAAGGAGAATATTGGGTTTATGGATTACCTTTATTGTATATTTGTAGACTCCTATAAGAGAAATGAACATGACCTAATGATTTAAAAATTTATTTTAAAATATAAAGTTATTTTACAAGATTTAAAAAAGATATTTACCCCTAATAGGTAATTGAAATACATTTAGAAGTATGTGATATAAAAATTGGTAAGTGAAATCTTGGAGGCTGATTTGTTATCCCTAGATGTATCCCATCTATTATTATATGGGTCTTATCTTGAAAGAATCATGGGTTATATATAATATGTATTTAATATATGGCATTTGATAAAATAAGAACTGAAAATAAATTTCCCTACCAAGGATTATTGATCTACTTGATGAGTTACAGAGGGAGAGGTATTTTTCAAAGATAAACATTGGGTCCAAATATTATCATATAATACTTTAGATTCAAGACCAAGATAATAATGCATTCTAAAATCATCAAGGGAACTACCAACTTAGGTTCATTTGTTTTGGTTAAAATAATGTATTTAAATTTAAGGAACTAATAAACAAGGTATCCAATAAATACCCATGTAATTTTTTTCTTATAATTTTTGATGATATCATTGTTTAATATAATTCATTAGAGTCATATATTAAGTAGCTATATATTGTATTGTATATCCTAACTAGGTAAACTTTGTATCTCAAGGATTATAAGTGTGAATTTTATAAGGCATACTTTGATTATTTTGGTCACAATATTTATGGTAATGGGGTAGACACTAACCTTACAAATATCATGGTCATATGCAATTTTATTATTGCAAAGACTCTTAATAAATTTTGTAGTTTTTCAAGATTGGTAGGATTATATAAAATACTCAAGCAAAATATTTAAATATATCTTAATTTCATTTAAATTACCAAGAAGTATTCATTTAAGTGGTACATTTAGGCACATAAATGTTTTAGGACCACAAACATGCTCTTCTCTGTACTCAAGTTTTAGAGACTCATGTTTTATCCAAGTCCTTTGTCATTAAATGTGATGCTTATATATATGTACTTGTTGTATTAATTCCTAAAAATGACCATAACATCACATTTAATAGTATGATGTTTAATTATGGGATTGAATAATTCCAAAATAAATTAAGGATATGTTAACCATCATGTACAAATTATCTAGATGGCATCAATTTTTATTGGGGGAATGTTTTCTATTAAGACCAACCATCTCAAATTTAAGCACTTGTTAACTTAGGTAACCTTAACATTAAATTAGAAAAAATAGATTGATCACCTAAAAGACTATTAATTTGGCATCATCTATGCTAAAGTGAAGTAAAATGTGGCAATATATGTAATGCCATCCCTAAAGGAAACTGTGGAGGTCAACATAACCTCGTTTCTCAAAAATAGGGACCCTTGTACAACTCTGAACCTTAACACTAAAAAATTGACATATTTTTTAGATTATTGGCATTTGAAGATCATCCATGCCTAATAAGGGTGGCCTATTTTTTCATGATCCTACTTTAACTTTTCCTAAGTTGCTAACAGTGTATCTTTATGTTTTAGTTACAGGTTTCATGGGACCTTCATTAAGTGGACTACACTTGAATTTTATAGATTAGTCCTCATTCAAGATTTTACTATCCTTTAGTTTTTAGGAACTCAAGATTATATCTAGGTCCTTAACATCTTAAAACCCTCCTTCTACAACCCTTTCTTAGATCCTTCATTTTAAATTTAAATTTCATGGGAAAAAAATTGGTTAGAACACTTTAAAATATATAATGAACTAAGTTTAATTTTTATGATAAAAATTAATTGTGTTTTTAACACTAACCAATACCTAGCCTAAAAAATCATTTTGTCCCTTTATAATTCTCCCTCCTTGTTCCCTTTTTTTTAACATAGGGTCTAACTTTCATGTTTGTAGGGTCCTTTACTTTCCTAGCTCAACCTCACTTTATATTTCATGGTCTCTCTTAATACCTAGCCTAATATCTTAGCCCTAAGGCCCCATTCATGTTTTTAAACATAAATGAGTCCTTATCCCTAAAACTTTAGCCTAAGTTTTTATTTTTTCTTGATCTCTAATTTAAATATCTTACTTCTTCATAAGATCGATGATTCATGCTTCATTAGGAAACATTGAGTAGATGGAGTGAAAAAGACTTGATGAATAAATTTGATCCATAAATCCAATCTTGATTGATCAATTGGATGAAAATTGATGGCTCATGGGAGCCCATGTGAAAATAAATGCTCTACGAATTCTTCTTAGGGTCAATAGACTCAAAGATCTGAAGCCCCATAAAATTACCACCTTGCACTCCCACATTTGAACTTAATATCAAAGAGACCTTGGGATAGGATCTTGAATTATAATTTTTAATTATTCAAAGGGTAAATGTTTTATTAATTTTTAAATACTTAGGCTTATGACTTATTCTAATTTTTATATATGGTCCCGAGCTAACGTGATCCACTTTATGACTATATGAACTAATATCATGCATCTATTCGGATCATGATCTATGGTTTGCACTTAATCATAGGAAAGATCTGATGGATTATATTTAACCCAAGATTCCTTAGGAATAACTAAGGTTGGGACTTAAATTTGAAACTTGTATGCCCATCATATGATAACCATGGTGCCATTATTGATGTTCATGAGGTTATCAAATTTTAGCCCCATATCAAAAGTTATTAGACATTAATTTTGATGTTTGTATAAATGTCATTGATGCCTATGAGGCCATCATTGACATCTATGAGAGCATCAAAATTTAGCTCAATATCTAATCTCACTTATAAAATAAACATACTTAATACTTGCATCTCAATCTCAAAATGATAGATTAATTTGGTTTATTTAAAACCATGGCTAGACTTAATGTCATTTTAACTAAGTTTAGATTTTTATTGGCTAAGATTGAATAGCATGCTAGAATCTAGTCATGTTTTTAAACATTGACCTAAGTCTTAGTATATATATATGCCCCATGGTCTTTTGAACCTAATGAGCTTAGCTTAACTAAAGGTCCCATTAAGATAAAACTTAGCTTAAAACTTTTAATCTAAAGTTTTATCATGTTTATTAACATGATAAAACCCTAGTTTAAAACCTTACATTATATCCTTTGTTATTCAAGGCCCCCTTTTAATGTGCTTTAAACTTCGCCTAAATGCTTTCATCTAAATTTTGTTTCATGTTTATTAAAAAAAAAAATAGAACTATATCCTAAAATATTTATCCTAAGTTCCTTCTTATATCTTGGCACTACTTAAAGTTCATGTACATTTCCAGGATATATGGCTCGCATTAATCTTTGTAAGAAAGATCGAATGATGAAAATTTTAGATGGACTTTTCAAAAAGACTCTAGGAAAGTGTGACACCACCACTTGGAGGAAGCTCATTAACACATAGGCTGGTGATGTGCAGAGCTCTAAGGGCCCATAAAACTACTAGGTGTCACAACTATGAAACCCAATGTGGATAGGGACCAATATCATGTAAACCTCAGGATCAATCTCAATAGCCCATGTTGATTTGTACATGAAAATTAGATAGTATGAGAAGAAAGGTAGATTTTAAAAGTCAACAACTAGTTATTTAAACTTATTATGAAAAGTGCCACAAAAACTACCAGTAAGATGCCACATAGGTGTCACTTGGGCACAAAGGTATAAAACTAGATATTTTATGGGCTCAAAAAAAGTGAACATATAAATTTAAAAGCCTAAATCAAATCCAAGGAATGAACTCACCTAAGCCCAAGTAAACCATTTCTATTAAAGCTATATAAAATCTCTAGTCTCCACCTAAATCCATAATTTGACTCTAAATTAACCATAGTTGAGCCATAAAGAGCTTAATTATTGTCTGAGTGAGTGAAAAATAACCTAGAGACAATTTATAGACTATTTGAGAAGGTTACAAAATTCATAGTCATGGCATCCTAAAGGAAACACATAGAAGACACTGAGCTATATTTGACCAAAAAAATTAGAAGGAAGGGTCTTTAAAGACACAATACTTGATGTCATGTCCTTGAACACTTGAGAAAATAATTGGTCCAAGATCTTTTTGATAATTAAGGAACTAAAACCTATAACTAAAGAATACAAGAATATTGCATCCTTTAGGAGGAGGTATTATGACTTGGTTGTAGCAAAAATGTTGAGCCTTCATCATGTAGCATCTAAACCAAAGGTACTTCATTATATTGATGTCCTTCTCCATGTTTTCAAAAAAAATAAGATTGAAAAGGGCATGCTAATTAACAAGCATACTCATAAGTGTGTTGCCTATGTATCCCAAATTGGATTTGAGAGATACTACAAGATTCCCAAGCCTCTGGTATATGTTCCCACATTCATTGAATAAACTAATAAAAATGACCTCAAAGCCATCCTATAACCATGGATGTATTCTAAAATCCATGTGTTTCTTGACCCTAGTGGGAACATTACCGTTATCTAATTTTGACCTAGAATTAGATTAATAATGACCATAATGAATAGACTCTATATAATCCCCACAACCACTTATTTTGATAGCATATAGGTTCCCCTAGTCTATTACATGATTGAAAGGGAGCTAACTCCTCCTATTACTGAGCTTATCAGCACATGCCTATGTAGATAGATCTCTTCAGTAAAGAAAGGGACTAGGAGAGAATTCTACATGATGTCTTACCTCTTAGAAGCCTTGTTGGCCATAATTGAGATCCATAACTTTCAGGGATGGTCTCTTGAAAGGACATAGATAGTGTCCTAATTTTACTCCAAGTTACATATCTTTAAATACAAATAACATATTTATTTTATATGTGATTTCATCTATCCTCATTTGAATGAAGTCTTAATAGGGACCTCTATGCCCAAGATAAGCTCATTAGCAAATAAATCCATTGAATCCATTAAAGACATATAGTTTTACTTAGACTGCATAGTATTCCAGATTGAGGGAACATAATGCACTCCATTAAGATTACCAATCCATGTTTTAAATAAATTAGTTGAATAGGAAGTTTTATTTAAAATATGCAATGGTATAGCTAGTGTTTTCAAAGAGAAGAAGAAAGGATTATTACATATTTTACACTTGGCTATTAGCAGGACCCTCTTACAATATTGGAACAACATTGAAGATGTTTCTAGATATAGAGCCTCTTTCAAATTGTAGCATGATGACTTAAGGCAATGGGACCCAAATGATAAATTCACAATGCATTTGAGGGACAAACAAATAAATGTGCCTTATGAGCATAACACAATTCTTTATGAATGTATGTATACAAAGGATTCATCCTTCTATGAGGTCCTAATAAGGTTAAATAAATTCAACATCAACCTGGAAGCAAGGTTAATGAGATTTCTAATGGGAAATGATGAGATTTGGCAACTTAATCTAAGATAGTACCACCTACTGGGAGATCAATATTCTAGACCTTTTCCCAACCCAACCACATAAAAAAACATAATAGTCTAAGGCACAAGTTATATAAATACCTAAAGTGTAGATTTAATAGAGGCCTAAGGAAAGTAGACCTAGTGAATGGTCATCATCTTCAACACAGCCTAAAAGACCATAATCCCCTATTGAATATATAGATGTAATTTCATTATATCTAGGTGAGGTAGTAGAAGATGCATTATAAACATTAGCTAGTGCCTATGATTTAGATGAAGAAGTGAGAAATAAGGAGAGAATCAAATAACTAAAGGTAATAGTAAAGTCATGGGTCTACTTCTCTCCTTTGAAGAGAAAATAGGATATGTCAGGGGAATAAATAAAATTATGGAAAAGGTTGAGAAGGACCTTAAGTAATTCAAATACCATGGGCATGGGCTTTTCCTAAAACTAGTAATTGATCTTCAACCTATCATTGACCCACACTACAGGTTAAAGATCCTTAAAAAAAATCAAGATACAAGTATTTTGTTCCATATGAATTTTCTAATATTAAAAAAATGAAATATTTTTTTTGAAGGCATGTGTATTTTGTTAGCACATTCCCTAAAGGCTAATTTATTTCAAAAAAATTAGCGTATTCTAAGGAACATTCTAAAAAGGATAGTTGTCCTTACTTTATACACTTGTCAGTCGATGTAATTGATCGACATGCTTATTTGAGGCCTATAAAATGAGAAATGTTTATTGTAAAAGAGAGGGAGTTTTAAGAGATAAAACTAGTTTTTATCTTTTCGAGAAATTTAATAAAATTAGGGAATACTAAAAAGTTTGTCTCAATCATTTCTGTGAATTGTTATCATAGCTTCTCTCTCAATTGTCTATTTTAGATCCTAGATTTGAAGGGTTTTTAAAGAATTTTGAATGTGTATCTTGAATATAGGATTGATAATTTGTGATAATGCTAGATTAATTGAATGACATTAAATTTGTTTCATTTTATTTTCTCTACATAAATATTTGAAAATGCTATTTTATTGTACTATTAAATCTTTAAAGTAAAGTCAATTCTTACTTTTATTTGTTCGTATTATCCTTATATACTTGTCTGGTGTGTAATAGAATTTGAGAATATGCTATTTTATGTTATACATTGGTTAAATTCTTATATATTTATAATTTTACCCTTGTCATAATGTTTGAGGTAAAGATCAACAATCACATACTTTATTTCTTCCCTACCTTTCCTTTTGCTACCTTTTTAACCACATAACCCTAGTTTAAACCATATTATAAATATTCATATTTAGTTTAGATTTTGATCATAATTAACTAATAATATCATAGATGATTCATAATTTTCAAGGATTATTAAGGACCAATGTGGATCCCAACCACTAATCAATATAAATATTATGGAATAATTTACTTGCTCTACTGTTATCTCATCACAGGTGACTAGATCACCACAACTTATAACTCATGCTCTTAAGTATTTGAATTATAAAATGAAAAATATTCTTAAAACACTAAGATCACATGTTATAAACTTAGAGGCATCAACAGGCAGAGCTCCACTAGCACTAGGAGGGCAACCCAAATTCTTGAAAATTTGTAGGATCTTTCTTGGTTTTAGTGTATTCTGATCGAAGATCATGTTATTAATTGTAGATTTGTGTTTCTATTAGAATATCATTGAAAATATTGGTGATCCTCATAGTTTTGGACCCATCTTTATGCTTCTTTAAACAAATATCAAAATCATTTAAAAATATACATGTGATTATGGTAAAGATAGCTTTAACTTTGTCAATTCAATAGGTTTGAGGTTAGCAATAGCTATTTTGGTTAAAGATTCATAGATTATTTGTAAATTTGAACTCATTTGAGCTTATAAGTGTAAATATCAATCATATTTATGTATTTAGGCATATCTTTAAGCAGTTTTAGTTGAATATCTTAGTCTTTTATTGATATTCATGTGAATATTTGCAATTTTTTCTTAATGTGCAAGTTTAATCTTGGTTATTTGTAAATATTAACTGGATGCATCATATTTCAAATAGAATTCAAAGTTAGTAATATGAAATTTCCTAGAATAAAAATGAGATCACATTCAAAAACAAGGGATCTTTTGCTTGAACTAGGGATCTATACAAAATCAAGGTGATATAAAGGTAGGCATAGATGGTCAAAGTCTTTGCCAACTTCACTACTCCAAGGTACCCATGCATTTGACCATCATCAAATTATGGCATGGTTAGGTGATTCTTCCATAAATATACCAAGTGTAGTACATGATCTCCCCTATAATCTTGATAAATATTTGCCAATGTTTAGTCTAAATGGTGTTATAATTGTAGAGTATCACATCAAATCATTTAAAGTTGCATTAAGATTATTAAATGTCACCCATGAAGATGTAACATGTAGATTTTTTCCTTTTAAATTTAGGGATGATGCATATGAATGGTTTCTTAGTTTGCATAACAATTACATTACTAAATGGGATGGTTTTAATAATATCTTTATTGACCAATTTGGCAAGGTTATTAATCCCTATATCCTATACCAATAATTTACCACCATCAGGAGAGATACTAGTGAGTCCATAAGAGCATTTAATGATAAGTTCCAAAAGATGCATAATTATACCATAGATCCCTACAAACCTAATTATGTTTTGGCTCTATAAATATATAAGGATACAGTTGATCCTATGGCTTCTATATTCCTAAAGAGATCTCTTCCAGTCATAACCACTTTAGATAGTGCCTATTCTAAAGTAGTGATCATTAATGATCAAATGTAGCCTCAAGAACAAATGGATTATTTTGTCCTAAATATTAATCCACATATTCACATTGAATATATTTCCTAAAAATAATTAGAATAGGCCAACCCTAAATTAGATCCTAGCTTTAAACTAGTTACCCTTGAACCATGCTATCCTAAACTAGAACTTAGGATTCTTAAGTCATGCTACAACAAGATTCAGTCCAAACGATCAAAAGGCATTAGTACCAACCTCTAGTTCTAACCAATTTCATAACTCTAAGTGCTTATAGAGTGAGAGTGACAAATATGGTTCAAAATCTTAGCATTGATTTTATTAGTTTTAAAATTAGGTTAGTCATACTGATGAAAGTTCTAATAGGAACTTTTCATTCTAAAGATTTAACAGACCCAATAATAGATTCCATAATGATAGTTTCCACAATAATTATAATAATGAATCATATACTCATAATAACATAGACATTAATCTTATTGATTTTATAGTAATAGATTATTGTAGAGTTCATTGTAATATCAAACATGGATAAATAGACTACATTGAGTTCTGTAAATATTTTGAAGAATTTCAGGAAGATTTGGATATTTTTGAGGTAGTGCATAACAAATATAATGGTGTAGGTACATCAGGATCTAAATCTACTAACCAAGCCTTCATGGTAGAGACATTTGATTTCCCCTTCTAAAAATATAATTAAATTGATGATGTTCCTAAAGAATTACATTCTTTTCAACAATTTATGAAGAAGACCTACCCTCTAAGGAACAGAGAGCAGAGGTAACCTTTGACTAATTCAACTCCTCTAGATAACTTTGGCACTCCTTTAGATACTACATTGGATAAAAATCTAGAACCTCCAAAGGGAAGTACTTCAGAACATAGTGTTGATGTTTCTAATTCTTCAAATAAGACTACTTATAATATTGTGGAGGATATGAAGAAGATAAAGGATAACATTAATTTTCATGAATTGAATCAGATAACTGAGCAGAGGGATCTATTACTGGAGTTCTTATCTAAGAAGACTAGCAAGACATCCAAGACTGATAATGTAAATGTTGTTATATACACAACTAAGATAGAGTCTCCACCCTTCTTGCTTATAGTCTAAATGTTTAGTAAGAACTTGCATAACTATTTGTTGGATTCTAGTGTCTCTACAAATATCATACCTACAAGTATTTGTAATTAACTTATTTTGACCCACATTAAGTTTGATAGTATTTTCACCTAATTATATAAGTCCAAGGTCAAAGTGATGGGGAAATTATTAAATGTTCACATGAAATTGGCTTATGAGCCAAGAGTCCAATAATTAATAGACATCCAAGTGGTGGACATCCTTGATGCCTATGGACTAATTTTAAGTAGAGAATGAACAAAAACTTTAAATGGATATATGTCCATAGACTATTCACAATTGTGGCTACCTTGGAAAGGAGTTCCAAACAAGATTAGAGTTGAAAGAGAGCATAGAATGAAACATATGATCATGAAATACAATGTTGTCAATGAAAAAGTGAACATAATTGACTTTGATTTAGGAGTCTTCACCATTGAAACTACCAAGGTAAGTGACTCTAATCCTTCTCATATTATCCCAATATTATGAAAGAATCATTTTGATGGGGCTAAGTGTAAATATGGATTTGGGGTGGGCATTATATTAACTAACCCTATTGGTAAGAAACATCATGTTTATTATAAAATATAATTTCCATGTACCAACAATCTTAAAAAGTATGAGACTCTCATCCTAGGACCATAATTTTCCATCAAAAACAAAGTCAAGGAACTACTAATTTATGGTGACTCAGAACTAGTAGTCAATCAAGTAAGGAGAAGATATCAATGTAAATTATCATACCTTAAGAGGTACAAATTTATAATCTAGGATTTAGTTGAGTCTTTTGATGCTTTCAATATTATTTCTATCCCTAGAGAGGAAAATAAATCTATTGATGAGCTATCCTCTATTGTAACCAATATCATGCTTGACCAGGACTCACCATACTTTAGCATTGAGTTGATACCTTGTCTTTCTATCCCAGACAATGTAAACTATCTTTAGGTCTTTAATAATGACCAAAAAATCCTAAAATTCATGGCTAATTTAGGATATTTCTAGGCTTAGGACATATATGAGGCTGATGAAACCATCCTTGAAGACAAATTTGATGACAGAGTCATTTAGTTGAATGACAACAAGATCCCCAAGGGAATGATTTCCTTAGAAATGTTGTTTAATCAGGATAAGCTAACTGAGGCCTCTAAGATTCCCAAAGTAAATAAGAAGGATGAAAATGTAGTTGATCTTGTACCTCAATATAAACCTTGGTTAACATTGGAAAAGCTTGTAAAAATGTTGAAAAAAAAAACTACGGAACTATTGACAAAATACAAAGATGTAATAGCTTGGGCATATGATGACATGAATATTTTTTATCCAATGGTCATCACTCATACCATACCTCTCAAAGAGAATTATGAACCCTTCAGGAAAAATCAAAGGCCTATAAATCATATTTTAGCACCAATTATTTTCAAGGAAGTCAAGAGATTATTGGATGCTAGAATTGTGTTCCCCATTAGACACTCTACTTGGATTTCCAATTTGGTACCAGTTAGGAAAAATAATGTTGAAATTAAATTATGTATTGATTTTAGCCATCTAAATGAGGCATCTAAAAAGGACAATTATCCCCTTCCATCTCTTGACTAAGTAATACAAATTATTTCTAGTTCTACCATTATGTCATTCCTTGATGGGTTTTCAGGATACAATAAAGTGCAGCTGAACAAGGAAGACATAATGAAGACATCATTTACAACCAAGTAGGGAAATTTTACTTATAAAATAATACCTTTTGGGATGATCAATGTAGGAGATACATTCTATAAATCCATGGACCATGCCTTCCAAGGTTTGATTGGTAAATTTATCATAATTTACATGGATGATCTAACTATTTTCTATAAGAATGAGGAAGACCACTTCATGCATGTATATTAGGTATTTGAAAGATATAGAAGGTATGGAATTTCTCTCAACCATAAGAAAATCATTTTCTATGTTACTGAGGGAAAGTTGTTAGGCCATGTTATTACTAAATATGGGATGTTTATAGATATTAAAAGAATAGAAGCTATATCAAAGATAAAACCTCCTAATAGTAGAAAAGAATTAAAATCATTTTTTGGAAAAATAAACTTTGTGAGAAAATTCATTTATGGCTTTTAAGAAATTTTCAAACCACTAAATGATATGCTAAGGAAGGATTCTAAAGTTTCATGGAATGAGGAATCAAGGAAGGCATTTGGGGACATCAAAAAGGCAATCAGCAAAGCCCTAGTTTTAATAAGTCTATACTTTTCAAAAGACTCTTTCTGTACTCTTTCACCTCCAAGCACACTATTTATACTATTTTAACTTATAAGATCGATGGATGTCACCATCTAATTTATTTCATGAACACTAACTTGAAAAATGTTGAGTTAAATTATCCTTTAATTGATAAACAAGATTTTGCATTAGTCAAGGCTATCAAGAAATTTAGACACTACATTCTTAAGAATAAAGTGCATGTCATTATACCAGACCTGGCCATGAAGTTAATTCTAAGACAATGTGATCTTGAAGAGTGAAGAGGTAAGTGGATGTCTATTATTCAATAATATGACATAGATATGAATACTGCAATATTGGTAAGGTGTCAAGGTTTGATTCAAATGATTGCCAATACTAGCCCAAAACTAAGTATTATGTAGATTGATCAGTAAAATTTTCAACATAATGACTGGTATGATCACATCATTCACTTAATGATCAATGTCACTCATCCTATAGGATTAACCAAGGAGCATAAAATATACTTAAGGCTCATAATATATAACTATTTGATCAAGAATGGGATCCTATACAAAATAACTTTGAAGGTGTGTATCCAAGGAGGAGGCATCTATGATCATGAACACATTTCATGAAAGGTTAAATAAGTGGGAATCCTTATGGGAGGAACATAACCTAAAAGATATTTGAGGTTAGATATTATTGTCCTATCATATTTAAAGATGCTTATAAGCATGTGATGGAATGCAATTCATGCCATATTTTCAACATAAAAGAGCCAAAAGCAGACATGCCTTTACAACTAGTCATGATTGACAAACCCTTTACGCACTAGGGGTTATATTTTATTATATTCATCAATCCCAACTCATAAAAATGTCATAAATATGTTTTGATAGCTACTAACTATTGCACCAAATGGAATGAAGCAGTAGCTACCAAATAATTTATAACTAAAGAACTGATCAAGTTTTTCAAAGAAAACATATGCACTAGATTTGGGACTCTAATATCCTTGGTATGTGACAATGGTTCTACACTCATATCCATAAAAATGATATAATGGGAATATGATAACTTTGTTATCCTCAAGTTCTGATCTAAACATTACCCTCAAGTCAATGGAGTGTCTGAATTAATTGATAAGAACTTGATGAAGGCAATTAAGAAGTCTATTGCAAATAAACCTAGAACATGGCATAAGATCCTCAAATATTCCATTTGGGTAGATATAATAAGAGTCAATCATGCCCTTAAAGTATCTCCCTTCTTATTGGTTTATGGCCAAAAGACCATATTACCTATCATACTTAAGCTACCACCTTACAATTTTGTGCGCAAGAGTATATGGACAAAGACCAAGAATTACAAAATTAAGGCTACTTGACATATTCCAAATGGAGTATGCCCAAGAAGAGGCTTTTTCTAACTTTATCAAGCACTAAACCATAGTGAAAAGATGGTTTGATAAGAGATCAAAGGTCAAGGTGTTTAGGAAGGGAGATTTAGTTCTTCTTTAGGACAAAGAATCTAAGCCCAAGGGAAAACATGGTAAATGTACACCTCTATGGATTGCCCCCTATCAAATTGAAAAAACACTTAGAGATAACACCTTCAAATTGAAATATCTACAAGGAGTATAGTTCACACTACCCACCAATGGGAAATATCTCAAGCATTACTTTTTTATTGCTCCACCTAAGATCTTCATGGAGTAAATCTATAAGGATAGTTAGAATTTGTGTAGGTAGGCTAATTTATTTCCCTTTTGTCAGTTTCCTTCTTGTCCCTTATTTGTACATAATTTTTTAAATGTTTGATTTATTTTTATTTGCTTCTTAATTTTCCTTGCTTTATGTTGTGTGTTTTTTTTCTATCATGTGTTTCCTTTCTATGCCTTTGTTTTTTGCTTCTAATAATTTCTTTTATAAAGCCCTCAATTCAAAGTTCACTTGATTTCTCAAAGAACTTTGCAAGTTCATAAAATGTAGGTATGGATCTTAAGCTTGTGATGACCATGGGCTTGAAATATGAGATTAATATTATAATTTAAATAAACTAGTATGGACTAGTGAATAGGGTAACTATTCCATAAGGACTTAAGCATTATTTTGATCTAAAATTGGTTTTGAGAAAAATTATACATGTAGAATGAAAGTTTAGGTTATTAAGACATAGTCATGTTTGAAATTAATAAATATCCTTTCCTAGGACAATGGTTGAAACCATATGTTATTTTTTAAAGACTAGACACTTGACCAAAAATTTAAACCTAGCTATCCTAGTTCTCAACCTTTGTTAGAAAGCCCAAAAGACCTAATAATAAAAAAACAAGAGCTAATTAAAAAATCAAAATATTTTCAAGTAAAGGTGATTCTAGTAATATCCACTAGGGATATGAACACCTGGATGAGAGTGGAGAAAGGACATGAGTGGAGCTAAAGGCATCTATATTGGGGCTATGGATGTCTAACTAATAGTAGATCAATGCCTAATCCTTCCATTAACTAAGGGTATGATGCTTAATGAGTATCCAAACATGATCCAAGTCAAGGTTAATGATTATAGACTTGAAACCTGGACGTTGTCCCCTAAGTATCATAGCAAATAGTAAGTAGAATCAAAGCACACACAAAATGTCAATGTTTTGATGCTTAATCCTAATTTTGTAGATAAAAGGTTTATTTTAACCATGAATTGATCTTAATAATGGCATTGGTCAAGTGGAATAAGTGACCTATTTGTTTTTCTAAACTAGAGTCTCTAAGTTATAACATATTTCTATGTTCCCCTGGAAGTCTCCATTTATTGAGGTCAACATACCCCCATTTCTAAAACATAGGGACCCTTGTACAACTATGAACATTAACACTAAAAACTTGACATGTTTTGTAGATTATTGGAATTTGAAGATCATCAATGCTTGATAAGGGCAGCCTATTTTTTCATGATACTACCTTAACCTTTATTTATTTTCTAATAGTGGATATTTATGTTTCAGTTACAGGTTTTATGGGACCTTCATTGAGTGGACTACACTTGAATTTTATAGATTTGTCCTCATTCAAGCTTTTACTAGCCTTTGGTTTGTATAAACTCAAGATTAAATCCATGTCCTAAATGTCTTAAAACCCTCCTTTAAAAACCCTTTCTTAGATCCTTTAGTTTAAATTCAAATTTCATGAGAACAAAATTGGTGGGATCACTTTAAAAGATACAATAAACTAAGTTTGATTTTTATGCTAAAACTTAATCATGTTTTTAACACTGACCAAGACCTAGCCTAAAAAATCATGTTTGGTCCCTTTATATGTTTCCTCCTTATTCCCTTTTATTTTAACATAGGGTCTAACCTTCATGTTTTTAGGGTCCTTTACTTTCCTAGCTTAACCTTGCTTTATGTTTCATCATCTCTCTTAATAGCTAGCCTAATGTCTTAGCCCTAAGGCTCTATTTGTGTTTTTAGACATAAATGAGACCTAAACCCTAAGACTTTAGCCTATGTTTTTATGTTATCTTGAGATCTAACTTAAATATCTTGCTTCTTCACAAGATCGATAGTTTACACTTCATCAAGAAACATTGATCAGATGAAGAGAAAAAGACATAATGAAGATCTTTAATCCATCAAACTAATCTTGATCGATCACTCAGATCATAATTGATGTCTCAAAAGAGCTCATATGGAAATCAATGTTGTGCAAACTCTTCTCAAGGTCAATAGAGTCAAAGTTGTGAATCCCCATAGAGTTTCCACCTAGCACTCCCACATTCAAACTTAATATTAAAAGGACCTTGGGATAGGATCTTGCATTATATTTTTTATTTATTCAAAGGGTAAATGTTTTATTATGTTTCAAAGAATTAAGATAATGAATTAGTCTAATTTTTATATATGGCCCTCAGTTAAATTGATCCAATTTATGACTGTAGGAACCAATATCATGCATCCATATAAATCATGATCTATAATTTATGATTACTGGTAAGAAAGATTTGATGGAGCATATTTAACCCAAGTTTATATGGGACCAACTACAATTAGGACTTATGTTTGATGTTCTCACACCCATCATATGATAACTGTAAGGCCGTTATTGACATTCTAAAGGTTATCAAATTTTATCCCCATATGAAAGTTATTAGAACTTTATTTTGACATTTTCACAAACATCATTGACACTCTTGAGGCCATCATTGACCTCCATGATATCGTCAAAATTTAGCTCAAGAGCCAATCTCACTCAGAAGATAAATACACTTAAGACCTACATCTCAATGTCAAAATTGGTCTTCCATAGACTAATTTGGTTTATTTAAATCCACGGCTAGACTTAAGGTCATTTTAACTAAGTTTAGATTTTCATAAGCTAAGCTTGAATATCATGCTAGAATCTAGTTGTGTTTTTAAACATTTACCTAAGCCTTAATATATAAATATGCCCCATAGTCTTTTGAACCTAATGAGATTAGTCTAACTAAAGGTCCCATTACGATAAAACTTATCTTAAAACTTTTAATTTAAAGTTTTATCATGTTTATTAACATGATAAAACCTTAGTTTAAAGCCTTACATTAGATCCTTTATTATTCAAGGCCCCCTTTAAATGTGCTTTAAACTTAGCCTAAATACTTTGATATAAAGTTCATTTCATGTTTATTAACACAAAATATAGCTATAGCTTAAAATATTTATCCTAAGTTCATTCTTATATACCGACACTGATTAAAGTTTGTGTACATTTTTAAGATCTATGGCTCACATTGATCGGCATAAGAAAGATCAAATGTTGTGAAATGTAGATGGAATTTTTAAAAAGGCTTAGATAAACTGTAAGACTTCCACTTATTAGAAGCTAATTAATGCATAAAATAGTGATTTTTAGAGTTATGAGGGCCCATAGAATTACCAGGTGGCACAACCATGAAGCCTGATGTAGATAAGGGACAACAATGTGTAATCCCTAGGATCAAGATCAATGGCCTACATTAATTTATGCATGAAGATTAGATAGTATGAGATGAAATGTAGATTTTAAATACATTATGAAAATTGCCAGCAAGATGCCACATATGTGCCACTTAGGCACAAAGCGACAAAACTAGATATTTTGTGGGCTCAAAAAAGTGAAAGTATAAATACAAAGGTATAAATAAAATACAATTAAAAAACTCACCTAAGCCCATTAAATCTAAAAAAAACCCTATTGTCTACCTAAAGCCCTAATTCAACCCTGAATTAACCACAGTCAAGCCAGAAAGAGCCCAATTATTGTTTGAGAAAGTGAAAACTAATCTAGAGACAATTTGTAAACTACTTGAGTAGGTTTCAAAATTCACAATCATGGTAGCATAGAGGCAACATAGAGAAGACACCAAGCTATATTTTACCATGGACTCAGAAGGAAGGGTCTTTAAAGACATAGAAATCAATGTCATGTTCTTGAACACTAAAGAAAATAATTGGTCTAAGATCTTTTAGATAATTGAGGAACTATGACCAATAACTAAAGAAGATGAGAAGATTGCATCCTTCATGAGGAGGTATTATGACTTGGTTGCAACACAAATGTCGAGCCTTCATCACTTAGCATCTAAACTAGAGGTACTTCACTATATTGATGTCCTTCTCCATGTTTTCAAATAATGTAAAATTGAAAAGGGCATGATAATTAATGAGTGTAATCTTAAGTGAATGCTTATATGTTCCCCATTAAAATTTTAGAGGTACTACAATATTCCCAATCCCCTAGTAGATGTGCCCACACTTATTGAATGGGCTAAGAAAAATGACCTCAAATCCATCCTATCACCATGGATGTTTTCTGAAACCATGTGTTTACTGACCCAAGAGGGAATATTCCCATTAGTGAATTGTAATCTAGAGTTAGATTAATAATGAGCCTGATGAATGGACTCTCTATAATCCCCAGAACCACTTATGTTGATAACATATGGGTACCCCTAGTTTATTACATGATTGAAAAGGAGCTAACTCCTATTGGTGATCTTATCAGCACATGCCTATGTAGACAGATATTTGCAATCAAGAAAGAGAATAGGAGAGAATTAAACATGATGTTTTACCTCCTAAATTCCCTACTAGCCACAATTGAGATCCCTAAATTTAAAGGATGGTCTCCTGAAAGGACATAGATAGTGTCCTAGTTTTACTCCAATTTACATATCTTCAAATATAGAGAACATATTCATTTTATATGTGATTTCATCTATCCTCATTTGAGTGAATCATTAATAGGGAACTTTACTCCAAAGATCATCTTATTGGAAAATAAATACATTAAACTCATTGAGACATATGGTTTTACTTAGATTTCATAATCATCCAGATTAAGGGAACACAATGCACTCTATTAAGATTTCTAGTCTATGTTTTGAATAAATTAGCTAAATAGGAAGTTGCATTTCAAATATACAATTGTATAGATGGTGTTTATAGAGATAATAAGAAAGGATTGATGCATATTCTACCCTTGGCTATTGGCAAGACCATCTTTTAGTACTGGAACAACATTGAAGATGTTGTTAGATTTAGAGCCTCTTTTAAATTATAGCATGATGACTTAAGATAATGGGACCCAAATGATAAGGTCACAAATAATTTGAAGTCCAGACAAATAAATTTTCCATATGAGCATCACTTATGTCCTTATGACTATATGTATATATTCATCCTTCTATGAGGTCTTGATAAGGTTGAAAAAAATCAACATCAACTTGAAAGCAAGGTTGATAAGAGATCTGAAGGGAGGTGATTACATTTGGAAACTTAATCTGAAATAGTATTACCTATTTAGAGCTCAATATTTTGGACCTCTTTTTATCAAAACCACATACAAACACACATTAATCCAAGGCACAAGTTGAAAAAAATCTTGAAGTGTAGATTGAATAGAGTCCTGAGGAAAGTAAACTTTGTAGAGGGGCATCGTCTTTCGCCCAACCTAAAAGACCAAAATCCCCCATTAAATATATAGATGTAATTACATAATATCTAGGTGAAATAGTAGAATATGCATTACAAACATTGGACAACACGTATGAGTTAGATGAATAAGTGAGGAAATAAGGAGAGAATTAAATAACTAAAGTTAATAGCAAAGTCATGGGTTTACTTCTATCCTCTAAAGAAAAAATATGTGATGCTAGGAGCATCAAGAAAATTATGGACAAGGTTTAGAATTACCTCAAGGACTTAGAATACCATGGGCAGGATCTTTTCTTAAAACTAGTAATTGATCTTCATTTTATCAGTGACCAACACTACTAGTTGAATATCTTTCAACAAAAGCAAGCAATAGTATCAATATAGGGCCCACCAACTAGCTAAAAGTATTTTATTCCATATGAATTTTGTAATATTTTAAAATGGAATATTCTTTGTAAAGGCACGTGTATTTTTTTAGCATGTTCCCTAAAGGATAGTTTATTTCAAAAAGTTTAGTGTATTTTAAGGAATGTTATACAAAGGATAGTTGTCCTTACTTTGTACACTTGTCAGTCGATGCAACTAACTAACATGCTTTCTTGAGGCATATAAAAGGAGTATTGTCTATTGTAAAAGAGAGGGAGTTCTGAGATCTAAAACTACTTTTTAGCTTTTTGAGAAATTTAATACAATTAGGGAATAATACAAAGTTTATCTTAATCATTTGTGTGAATTGTTATCATATCTTCTCTCTCAATTTTTTATTCTAAATATTATATTTGAAGGATTTTTTAATAATTATGAATGTGTATCTTTAATATAGGGTTGTTAATTTGTGCTAACACTAGATTAGTTGATTGACATTGGATTTGCTTATTTATATTTACTCCACATAAAGATGTGTAAATGCCATTTTATTACAGTAGTAAATCTTTAAAGTAAAGTCAATTCTTACTTGTATTTCTTTGTATTATCCTTAGATACTTGTCTGTTATGTAATGGGATTTGAGCATATGTTATTTAACATTGGTTAAATTCATGTTATTATTAGAATTTAAGCCTTTTCATAATGTTTGAGGTAAATATCAATAATCACATACTTTCTTTCTACCCTATCTTTCCTTTTACTTCCTTTTTAACCACATAACCCTAGTTTAAACCATATTGTAAACATTCATATTTAGTTTAGAGTTTGATTATAATTCACTAATAATATCATAGATTCTTCATAATTTTCAAGGATTATTAAGGACTAAGGTGGATCCCAACCACCAATCAATATAAATATTTTGGAACATTCTACTTGCTCTACTACTATTTCATCATAGGCGACCAGATCACCACAACCTATAACTCATGCTCTTAATTCCTTGAAATCTAAAATGAAAAGTGTTCTTTAAAGACTAAGAGAACATGTGGTATGCTTAGAGGCATCAATAGAAACCATTTTATTTAATATGATATTAATTAATAAATATTCTTAGATATAATATTTGATACAACACTATTTAACTCACCCTATAAAAAAATAAAAATCATATAAAATTTTGAATAAGTGGAAAAGGTAAATTTTAGTCTACGTAGAATGACATCACATTATTTAGGGGAAATTTTACTTGAGGGAAGAATTTAACCTCACTCAAAAGGTTCTTAAGCATGGGAAAAAAATTCCATTTATAGGATATGACTCTAAAAAACCTAGAAAAATGTCACATGTAATTTATTCAAGAAAAACATGAAGACAAACATTATAAAATTTTTAGCTGAGTGTGACATTTACCAATGGAATAAGGTGGAGAGTGTTCCTTCCCTATGACTTATGAAAAAAAATGTGTTAATATAGTTTATCTTAAGGGATCCCAAATCTAAAGGTAAGGATGGAATATGTTTTGTGGTATATTGATTGATGAATTACACCCATTTAATTCCTATGAGAAATCTAGGAAATATCAATCCAAAGGTTGGTAAATTTTATTTCCAACATGTGGGTAGATGCAAGATAATGGGGGATAAAAGGTGGGGGAATAAAGAGACACTTTAAATATAATTTTTTTAATGTTAAAATATTATTTATAATTATTCCCTAATTTATACACAACATACCTCATTATGGACTATATACATATTGTCAAAATTTCCCTTATAAATTTTTGAATATTAATCAAAATTTTATAAAACTTATATCTCAATAATGTACAAATTTTCCAATATGCTTTAAAAAACAAAAAAAAATGATTTTCATGAAGTTAAGGTCAAAAAGTTGTGTTCGTACACTTTCATTTCAAATTTTCAGCTCTCTTAACTTGTAAAATTATTTTAAAATTATATATATATATAATAAAAAAATAAATTAAATATATTATTAAAAATATTTTACATTTCACCTATCCATATATGAAATTTTGTATTAAAATTCATTTTTTACTCAAAAAAAGTGTGTTCGTATACATGCAATCTCCTTATTTTTTCACAAATAATGACCAGCCTATTATCATAAATGCATATATTTCATACACTTTTATCATCTATATATTGAAAAAAATTATATATTTAGAAACTACATTCAGAATTCCATAATTCATGTTCTTAAATCATTGTAAAATTCCTTTTTAAAGTGTCTCTAACATTCTCTCCAACTTCAACTATTATTTTTTTCCTCTACAAACCCATATAATGTTTTTTTTAAATAATAAAAGTTTCCTAATCAGATGTGTTGACAACAATGACAAGACTCCTAAAGTTCCTAAAAACTAAGTGGGCTATTCCATGACCAGTTTCAAGGTAGGTTCTAACATCCCCAAGCCTGTACCCAAGGAAAATTTGGAGGGAAAATGTAAAAAAAATTGAAATGTTGAAAGGGCATATGCCCTATGTAAAGGATGCATGCCCTTTTTAAAGGGTGTCCATCTTTTCTAAAGAGTGTATACACTTTTCAAAGGGTGTATGCTATTTTTGAACTACATTTTTTATTTTTTATTTGAGGTTGATGAAAGACGCGCGCGCACGCATGTGTGTGTGTGTGTGTGTGTGTGTGTGTGTGTGTGTGTGTGTGTGTGTGTGTGTGTGTGTGTGTGTGTGTGTGTGTGTGTGTGTGTGTGTGTGTGTGTGTGTGTGTGTGTGTGTGTGTGTGTGTGTGTGTGTGTGTGTGTGTGTGTGTGTGTGTGTGTGTGTGTGTGTGTGTGTGTGTGTGTTATAATTAGAGGTTATTTTTAAATACTTTAGACTAAAATTTTTTTGGTCATGTTTGATGTTTTACAAGGATATATTTAGTAAAATAAATGTTAAGTATAAGAATATTTTTATATTCTTATACTTTAAATTTTTTTTAATAAATATAATAAATTAGAGCCACTCATCATCTTCTGAAAGTGATTATAGAGATGTAGGAGTTACCATTTAGAAATTATTTTTTCAAATTGCATTCCAATCAATACTTAGTTTTTATAATTTCAAGATCAGAAGATAGAATTAGAAATGAGGTTACAAATCATGTTACATAAATATTATATATACCATTTATTATGCCCCATATTTTACCTAATTAAGTATGCCCTACCTACTTTATCTACTTTAGTATTCCCTACACAATTAAATACCCAAGCTTGAATATGGATTCTAAAATAATTTATGCATTTTTCAATCAATGGGTCTATCAATATGCATAAATGACTACCATGTATCATGTAACTTGTAACATACCTATAGTCATGATACAGTCACTCATACATGACATCTACCTTTAATCATGATACGATAACTTATACTAGACATGAATATAGATAATCACCCTAATAGACTCCATTAAAAATATAATAAATCAAAAAACCATTAAAATTAAATCTAAAGAGATACTAATCACTCTAATACAAATGTTAGATAGATGGTCAATCCATGCATTCTTCAATTCTATTCTCATGCATTATTCCAAAGTCACGTAGAATAAAATCATATTCTATCACTCTAAATTCACATAAGACACTCCCTCATCAACCCTCTATTCACTTGTCATACCTATTCATTCCCTCAGTAGTTATTAATATCCTTCATTATCCCTAATCACTCCCTCATTTGCTCTTATCATCCTTCATTATTGCTAATCACTCCCTCATCATCCCTAGTCACTTCCTTATCATCCCTCATCATCCCTCATTGTCATTGATCATCCCTAAATACTCCCTAATTAAACCTCATCAACCTTAATCATACCTAATCACTCTCTCATCATCCCTCATCACCCTTAATAACAACCTCATTAACCATCATCATTTCTTATCATCCCTAGTCAATCCTTCATAATTTTTCATTGGACCCCACATCATTCTTAATCAATCCCTCATCAAACCTAATCATATTTAATCATTCCTAATCACCCCTCCTCATTTATCCTCATCCCTAATTATCCCTAACCATTCCCTCATTATCCCTCATCATACCTAATCACTCTATCATCATCCTTAGTCACTCCCTCATCTAGTAGACTATGTTCTAATCCAATAGTTAGTATAAATTTGTTTCAAACTAAATAATATCTTTTTTAGATGAATCTTGAATGGTTTTTCAATTCCTTTTATTCTAATTAGAGTGTACTAGGCTGATTATTCTCATTTATGTCTAGTAGATTAGATAGGGTCATGATGGATTACTCTAGGGAAATTTTTTGAATGATTTACATGGTGGAAATAAGATAATATTCTCTTTGCACTTGTATGAAATAAAATCATTTTTAATGATGAGGGATGATGAAAAATGATGATATATCAAAAATAACCTCTTCACACTTGATTCATATGAGGTGAAATCCTTCTTCTAGACACAATTATTTCCAAATCATTGAGTAAAAAGGCTAGAGCATTCTGGATCTTCTCATGTTTGTGAGTTATTCTCAAAGAATCATGTGGGTCATCAATATAAGTTATTAGCCTTTGTAGTACTGACTTTGTCATGGCATGTTTTCTTTTGCATTGAAATATTTTTACTTGTGTAGGAATTATGATAGGAAACTAAAGATGGGGTTGAGTTGAAGTACCAATGCTTGAACCATTCCTCTATAGTGTGGTTTCCATAATTTATGTTTAATATTTGTCATTTAGGTTTCATTTTTAGGGTTTTGGGTTCAAAGTTTATAGTTCAATGTTTGGAGTTGATTTTTTGGGTTTTGGAATTTAGGTTTTAAGGGTTAGGATTTAGGGTCTATGCTTTTGGGTTAGAGGTTTTATGGTTCTAGGTTTGTGGTTTAGGGTTCAACTCTCAATGTTTAGGGTTTAGTGATTAGGGTTTAAAGATTAGGGTTTAGTGTTAAGATTTTAGGGGTTAAGGTTTTGGGTTTTGTGTTCAATGTTTAGGGTTTAAGGTTCATGATTTTGAATTTTTTATTTTAGGTTTAATGTTTAATATTAAGGGTATATGATTAATATTTTATGGTTTAGTGTTTAGTATTCAGGATTTTAGGCTTATGTTTTGGGATTTAGGGTTAAGGGAGTAAAGTTTAAGTTTTAGGGCTTAGGGTCTAGTATATAAAGTCTAGGGTTTAAGGTTTTAAGGTTCTATGTTTTGGGTTTACATTTTGAGATTTAGGTATTATTATTTTGGGTTTAGGTATAATGTATTAGGGTTAAGTGTTCAAGGTTTATGGTGTTTAGGGTTTGGGGTTTAGGTTTTATTGTTAATGGTTTAGGTGAAAATAGAGTATACTTAAGGTGATTAGCTACATTTGTGTCTAGTATGAGTGAATGTATCATGAATATAGGAATATGTCATGTATGAGTGACAACATACCTACATGTAATACTAGGTATGGGGTAGATGTAATGTTTGAATGATTATATCATTATTATATGTATGTTATAGTTTGAATTATATACGCTATCCATTTATGTATATTGATAGACTTATTGATTAAAAAACCCACAAATTATTAGGAATTCATCTTGAATCCACCTTCAATATTTTTACATGAATGTCCCTAGTCACTCCTTTCTCTATATAGGTTAGAATGACCCCTATCTTTTCAAGATATGGCTTAGACAATTCCCCTTATCCTTTCTCTATATAGGTGATAACTCAAGATTATGGTTTATGGATAGAGGTTTAGGATTTATAAATTTAGGGTTTAAGGCTTATAGTTGATGGTTCAAAATCCACAACATAGGCTTTAGTGTATAGGGTTAGTATTTAAGGTTAGATTCTTAGTTTTATGGCTTAGGGATAAGGATTTAGGGCTTATAATGTATATTTTATGATTAATGGTTTGGGATTTATGGTTTATGGATCAAGGGAGCAAGAGTTTAGGTTTTAGGGTTTGTGGATTGGTTTTTGGGGTTAACATTTTGGATTTAGGGTTTAGGGTGTAAGGCTTAGGGTTTTGGTCTTGGGGGTTTGGTTAAGGGTTTGGGGTTTCTAACTTAGTGTTTAGTATTTAGGGTTTGGGATTTAGTGTTTAGGGATTAAAGTTTAGGATTTGGGGTTTAGTGTTTATGGTTTGGTGTTTGGGGTTTTAGGTTTAGGGTTAAGGGTTTAGGAATTTAGGTTTAGTGTTTAAGGTTTTAGGTTTTGGGTATTTGTTGTTTGATTTGGGTTTAGAATTTTTATTTTAGGAGTTAATGTTTAAGGTTTATGACATTTATTTTATGGTTTTAGGATTGGGTTTCAAGGTTAAAGTCTTAAATTTAGGGTTTAGGGTTTAGAATATAAGATTTTAGGTTTATGGTTTTGGGTTTAGGGTTAAGGGCTTACATTTAGGTTTTAGGGTTTAGGGTCTAGGGTATAAAGTATAAGGTTTAATATTTTAAGTTTATATATTTAGGGTCTATAGTTTAGGGTTTATGTATTATTATTTTTGGTTTAAGGATAATCTATTAGGATTAAGGGTTCAAGGTTTAGGTCTTAGGGTCTAGGGTTTAATTATATTATTTAGTGTTCAAGTTCAGAGTTTATGGCTTAGGGTTTTGGGTTTAGGGTTTAGGTTTCAATGTTTAGGGTTTAAGTTTAAGTTTTTAAGGCTAGGGTTTAGGGGTTAATGGTTTAGGTGTAAATGGAATGTACTATGGTTATTAACTACATTTATGTCTAATATGAGTGACCATATCACAACCACATGAATATGTCATGTATGAGTGGTCGAATACCTACATGTAGTACCATGTATGTGGTAGATGTAATGAATGAATGAATGTATCATTAATAGATATGATATAGGTTAAATGTTTCAAGATATTTATTTATGTATATTGATATAACTATTAATTAAATTAAATTTTATATTTTGATAACAAGGTAGCGAAGAAGATTCCAAGGCAAAGATAGGAAACTCCAAGTATATTACACCTCCAAATTTATTGATTGAGTATAAACCTCTTATAAAGGTCCAATGTTATTATGGAAACACTATATAATATTTATAAGTAAAGTGACTAAAATAATTTAATAGTTATTCCAAGTCAATATCCTTCCAAGTAAGGAAATTAGGCCATCTAGACTTAAATAGTATAGTTTTCATTAAATATTAATTCTTAAGAAATAAATTTAGGAAATTTGTTTATTATCCTTAGAGATAGTCTCCAAACATCTTAATAAATATTTATAATAATCTTTTGATGATATTATATTAATAACACCTTTTCAAGACCAAACATGCTTATACAAAATATTGTAGTAGTGCTCAAGGCTTAGTCAACTTTTTGGGAACTTTGGCAATATAATTAGTATCTTGAGATTGTGTAAAGACACCTATGATTCTTGTATCATTGTCTTGATATTTTCATTGAGTTTTTGAATTTAATGAGTCCCAAAAACAAGGTATTTGTAGACCTCTTTGAAGCAAGTCCTTAAGAGGTATAATTTAGCCTAATAGGCCTATAAAGGGTAAATTTTGTGTCATTTAAGTTTTGAGTTGAAGTTATTCATGCACTAAGAAGCTTAAGTCAAATAATTGGTGAAACCCTCATAATATTATTCAAAGAATTGAGGATGTACAATTGAGTGCTTTAGGAGTCAAAGAAGGGTTTTAATTGAAGGTTTATTACTAACTTGGGACTAAGTAACCCATTTTAAGTCATTAAAAATGTCTTTTGATCTGAATACAGAGGCTAAGAAGTCAAGAGATAATACTAAATAATAAATTCATTAGTATTTCAATACCAATACTCAAAAGACCTTTTGTGATAGACCAAAAGATAATTTATGGTTAGGAAGAGACCTAATTACAATCAATTTTTTGGAGGACCTTAAAGTAGACTAGGTTAAACAAGTGGAGCACTTAATTTCAAACTAATATGTAATATTAAATATCAATAAATGGCTTGTGTATTAATGTAGTGAATACTTTTTGAGATCAAGCCATGGCTTGGTTATTTAATCAGGTAGGGCATACTAAAGTAGATAAAGTAGATATGAAATACTTAAGTAGCTAAAACATGCATGTAATCCTCAATGTTATAGATCTATTACATATTTAACATGATTTTCAACCTCATTTATCATTCTATCTTCTAATCTTGAAATTTTGAAAACTAAGTATTGATTGGAATGGAATTTGAAAAACTAACTTCTAAATGGTAAGTCTTAAAAATCTATAATGAATTTCATAAGATGTTGAGTGGTCCTAATTTGTTATATTTAGTAAAATAAATTTAAAAAAGAATATAAAATGTATTAAATTTTATATTCTTATGCTTAACATTTATTTTACTAAATATAACCTTGTAAAACATCAAACATGGAAAAAAATTGTTATTTACCTAGGGATATGATATATTAATGTATATGGGTTGATGGAGTTGCCACATGGAAATAACCTCTAATTTAAATAAACACACACACATACACACACACACACACACACACACACACACACACACACACACACACACACACACACACTTTCAACAACCTTGACTTTCCAAGAAAGAATTTCAATCTAAAAAGGGCATACACCCTTTGTAAAGGGTGTACGCCCTTTAGAAAAGATGCATGTCATTTACAAAGGGTGTACACCCTTTATAAATGGCAAGCATCCTTTGAATTCCAAAGTATGTACACCCTTTATAAATGGTTTACACCCTTTATACTGTAAAGGGCATATGTCATTTAGGGTTGGGACCAACCCTTCCTTGTTTTTGAATTGGTTTTTTTTTAAAGGATGTACACCCTTTACAAAAAATGATTTTTTTTAATTGTGTCACTTTTTTTGTTCCCCAAATTTGTTTATTTACCCATTTGATTAACATACATGGTATGCCAATAAATATCAAAATTTTCAAATTGATTTTTAATAAGAACTATTTATAATGCATGGGTTACATTTAACATGAATATTTACTACCACCCTAAAACTAATGGTCAAAAATAGGTGGAGAACAAGTGAATAAAAGGGTATTTGAGGATGTATGCAAAGGATAATCATATTAATTGAGTGGCATGGTTACATTTTGTTTAATATTAGTATAACACCAATATCACTTAACCATACAATTTCACAATTTAAGGCTCTATACACGTATGACCCACCATTACCCTTAAATTGGGTAATTCATAAGGGAAAGGCACCATTTTTAAAGGAAGTGTTAGATGAGATGTAAAACACTATACATATTCTAAATGAAAATATAGTATTGAGTACCAATAGGATGAACCACAATTAAAATCAACACATGAGAGAGAGGACATTTGAAATTGGGGAGATGGTATTTATTTACATACAACCATATAAATAGTCCACATTGAAGAATGAAAAAAGAAAGAAAAGGATGTAGCTTAAATATTACATGACATACATGGTGAGACAAAATTGTTTTTTCTTGAAAAACATTCCCCAATTTCTACTAAAATTAGGGTATCACATTTTTATCAATTATGGTCTTATTTGGTGTAGTCTGGTTGAGTCCATATATGAAGTTGGTTGTTTTTATCAAGAATGTGTTTATAATTTTGACATATCTTGGTTCATATGAATTTTCAAATATTAAAACCCATCCCATTTCATCAAGTAATTTTGTTTGGTAAATTTTCATAGACAACACTTGACATGAAAATTGATGCTTAACCTTTATTTTATAAACACATGAGATATGAATGAAAGTTTGAAACATGACTTGGGCATGAAATTATGACACATAAGTTGTGAATAAAATTACATAACATGAGTATGGAAAAAAAATTAACACATGGGTTTGTCATGCAATTATAACACATGAGATGGGCAAAATATCTTGACACATAAGTTGTGCACAAAAGTCTGGAACATAAGTTAGGCATGAAATTCTGTCAAATAAGTTGGGCACAAAAGTATGACACAAAAGTTGGGCATGAAATTCTAATACATGAGTTGGGCATATAAGTCTAGTATAAGATTTGGGCATGCAAATATAAGTACTAGCATGAAACTATAACATAAAAGTATAGTGCGAAAGACTTGGCACATGATTCTGGACATGAAAGTCTTGGCACAAGAGTTTGAGCATGAAAAGTGTGAAGATGAGAAAAGAGAGTGCATGAGAATGAGAAACATCTTTAAAATTTGTACTAGGTGTGCATAATGATCACAAAGTGTTAAATAATTTAATATATTATTTTTATGATTTTTTATGAAAATTAATATTTATTTATAATGTCCTACTCAAAGCACTAAATTGCATGGAAGTATGTTTTTTCTCATAAATTTCAAAATCAAAGCTCCATTTTTGGAGTCATTAATGGCATTGATAAGCCAATGTTAGTGACATAATGGTGATAGGTGTCTTGTATGGATAATTTTAAAATATTAAAACCTATCATATCATGATTTAATCATGTTAATTTCTACTAAAATTAGGGTATCACATTTTTTTCAATTATGGTCTTATTTGGTGTGGTCTGGTTGAGTCCATATATGAAGTTTGTTGTTTTTATCAAGAATGTGTTTATAATTTTGACATATCTTGGTTCATATGCATTTTCAAATATTAAAACCCATCCCATTTCATCAAGTAATTTTGTGTGGTAAATTTTCATAGACAACACTTGACATGAAAATTGATGCTTAACCTTTATTTTATAAACACATGAGTTAGGAATGAAAGTTTGAAACATGACTTGGACATGAAATTATGACACATAAGTTGTGAATAAAAGTACATAACATGAGTAGGGTAAAAAAAATTAACACATGGGTTTGTCATGCAATTATATCACATGAGATGCGAAAAATATATTGACACATAAGTTGGGCATGAAATTCTGTCACATAAGTTGGGCATGAAATTCTATCACATAAGTTGGGCACAAAAGTATGACACAAAAGTTGGGCATGAAATTATAATACATGAGTTGGGCATATAAGTATAGTAAAAGATTTGGGCATACAAATATAAGTACTAGCATGAAACTATAATACAGAAGTATAATGCGAAAGACTTGGCACATGATTCTGGACATGAAAGTCTTGGCACAAGAGTTTGAGCATGAAAAGTGTGGAGATGAGAAAAGAGAGTGCATGAGAATGAGAAACATGTTTAAAATTTGTACTAGGTGTTCATAATGATCACAAAGTGTTAAATAATTTAATATATTATTTTTATGATTTTTTATAAAAATTAATATTTATTTATAATGTCCTACTCAAAGCACTAAATTGCATGGAATTATGTTTTTTCTCATAACTTTCAAATCAAAGCTCAATTTTTTGAGTCATTAATGGCATTGATTAGCCATTGTTAGTGATGTAATGGTGGTAGGTGTCTTGTATGGATAATTTTAAAATATTAAAACCTATCATATCATGATTTAATCATGTTAATTTCTACTAAAATAAAGGTATCACATTTTTTTCAAGTATGGTCTTATTTGGAGTGGTCTAATTGAGTCAATATATGAAGTTGGTTTTTTTTATCAAGAATGTGTTTATAATTTTGACATATCTTGGTTCATATGCATTTTCAAATATTAAAACCCATCCCATTTCATCAAGTAATTTTGTGTGGTAAATTTTCATAGACAAAACTTGACATGAAAATCGATGCTTAACCTTTATTTTATAAACACATGAGTTAGGAATGAAAGTTTGAAACATGACTTGGGCATGAAATTATGACACATAAGTTGTGAATAAAAGTACATAACATGAGTAGGGAAAAAAAAATTAACACATGGGTTTGTCATGCAATTATATCAAATGAGATGGGCAAAACATCTTGACACATAAGTTGCACACAAAATTTTGGAACATAAGTTGGGCATGAAATTCTGTCACATAAGTTGGGCACAAAAGTATGACACAAAAGTTGGGCATGAAATTATAATACATGAGTTGGGCATATAAGTATAGTACAAGATTTGGGAATGCAAATATAAGTACTAGCATGAAACTATAACACAGAAGTATAATGCGAAAGACTTGGCACATGATTCTGGACATGAAAGTCTTGGCACAAGAGTTTGAGCATGAAAAGTGTGGAGATGAGAAAAGAGAGTGCATGAGAATGAGAAACATGTTTAAAATTTGTACTACATGTGCATAATGATCACAAAGTGTTAAATAATTTAATATATTATTTTTATGATTTTTTATGAAAATTAATATTTATTTATAATGTCCTACTCAAAGCACTAAATTGCATGGAATTATGTTTTCTCATAAATTTCAAATAAAAGCTCCATTTTTGCAGTCATTAATGGCATTGATAAGCTAATGTTAGTGACGTAATGGTGGTAGGTGTCTTGTATGGATAATTTTAAAATATTAAAACCTATCATATCATGATTTAATCATGTTGATTTTAAATGTCATATTAATTTAATTTCACTTTTTTTTAGAAATGTGACACTTATTGTTTCACTTTTTCAGCATTTGGTAGGAGAGAATAGACACCCACTTGGAGAGGATTAATTTATTAAATGAAAAAACCCACCATTATTACTTATTATGGGTGAAATGGGATCCAAATTACATGGGATAAATATACACATAACACAATTCACATAGAAGCATATTGTTGGTTGGTTTTTTAGCACATAACTTTTGAACCACTATTCCATTTTTCATGTCATGTAGGCATTGGAAATATAGTTATACCCTCTTTTCAAGATATAAGTCCTGACTAGGATAAACTTATAACCTAAAACCTATTCATGTTTTTGTGGCAAGGTTTTGTTATTGACATCTCAAAAAAGATAATGTGCACTATTCATGATGTGTTTTCCTACAACAAGCTATAATCATAAATTTATTGTCACCTCTAAGGACCCGGTATAATGTTTTCTCTCTTTAAAACCTAATGGATGGAGATCATTAATGATTTAAAAAACTTTGGGGTGAAACTTAGATGGGTATTTGGGTAGATTTTTTACATAAATCCATCTCGTTATTGAGCTAGGGGATGGATAATTTTATATATTAGGAGAAATATTATGGATCAAACCCCCCTTTTTTTGTATTTTATTGCTTTTTGGTTTACTTTTTCATTTGCATGATTTGAGTATTTTTTAACATATGTCTATATTTCACCTGAGTACATGATGAATTTAAATTATATTTCATTATTTTCCTTTTATTCAAAATCTTTGTGAAGTGGTATTAATTTCCTACACATGTATATGGTGGTGTTTTTTCCATTTATTTGCTTATTTTACTTGTCCTCGGACTCTTACACCATATATTTTATGGTTGCACTATGATGGCCATGTGAATATTAGTTTTTATGAACTATTCATCTACTCAACTAGATAATATTTGTGTCCTTCATAAAGTAGGCTTGTCTTTTCTTTCTCCCTACCATCTATCTTTTAATCCTTTTTCAATAATCTATTAGTCTAGTTTTTGAAAAGTTTGGAACCACAAACAACACTTTTAATTTTTTTATAGATGCATTAACTTTTTTTACATCATTTATGCACCTTTAAATCTAATTGGTGAGTGGAAAGTATTAATAAACAAGAATTCTTCTATGATTATGAATGATTTGATTAATTTAAGCAAAATACTCTAAGTTTCCTTTCATAAGTGTTATAATTTAAATCAACAAAGCTCACCTTGAACTAGAATAGTCCATAATGGCCAACTGAGTGAAATTGCTATGCTAAGACCTAATATAAATATAACTTGGGGAAGGACCAAAATCCCTTCCTTTCAGGAGAGGTAGGCTAAGTCATCACCCTACCTAAAAGTTGGTGTACAAATTGGACCACCAAAAAATTAGATTTATAAAGAGGGTAAGTTATAAAATTTTAGAAACCTTGCTTAGATTAAAGCATTCTAGGTTTCAAATCTAGAAAATAGTAGAACAACTATAAGGTCAAATTCCATTGAGGGTGATTTTGAGTTATTACACCTTATAGAGCATAAAAGAGCTAGAATTAACAAAAGAAAGTCCAAAACTAGATAAATCTATTCAACAAGTGTCCACCTACTGTTAATGTCCCTTTCCTTAGTCCATTTTTTTCTCCCCAAAATCCAATAATGGATAACCATATTTGTATTGGATAAGGTATCTATCCTCTAAATATTCCAAGAATCGCACATGACTTGCCTATCAACCTTAAGAAATTATGTCTTAGGAATGTTCATGAAAGACTAAGAATAACATAGGAACATATAAAACTTTCAAAGATTCCTTAATCTAAACACAAATTGAACCTGATGATTTGACCTACATATTTTTCCCCTATACCTTAGATGAGTCAATGTATGTCTAGTACATATGTCTCCGACATAGATCCATTACTTATTGAAATAACCTTGAGACTATATTTCTAACCATTTCATAATACCAATAGATCCTAAAATACTATACCATCAATTCTTAACTACCCAAAGGGATCCAAATTATCCCATGAGTATTATAAATACTTGTTTCCATAAATTATATATAAGGTTAAAATATCCTTATACATAGACAAAACTTGATTCCGTTTAGACAACTTTGAGAAGTTTAGATCTAGTGAATTTCAAGATTCTTATAATATATATGGAAGCCCTTAAATTTTTTGTCTATATTATAGAATACATAATTATTTAGAAATAAATGGTGCTTCAAGGATATGGTGTTAGTCCCTTACCCTTATTAGGATAACTAGGTGCCTGTAATCAAATCTACTCCTCATAGTCAACCAAGCTCTTATATAAAGAACACTATTGATGAATATAATTATCAAGGATATGTATTAAATTCCTAATATAATATATAATCCAATGGTCTTAAACTTCATGCCTAACAATCAACCTTATGTGCCTCCAAATCATATGTTATTATAGTCTACAAATCAATATATGGTTCTTATTAGGTCAAACCATAATAATGTGTCCCATTTTTTAGAATAAATAGGCCACATAAACTTATATATTCTCCTCAAAATATCTTGATTTTTGGTTATTTAAATTAATCAAAAAAGTGTTTTAGATTATATATACAAATATGGGGTGCATAAAGTTTAACCCTGTTACTTATAATAATATTGTTACCTTTCCTAGTTTAAGTGGTTATGTTGCTCCTCCTAATAATCAATAGACTATCCCTATGTTTATAAACACTACTAAACTAGTGGCTAACCCACTACCATAAGCGATAAATAACAAGAATGCCCCTTTGAACCCAAAGGTATCCAATTTATAAACAGATGTTCCAAAGATTGACCAATGACATGGTTAATTTTTATAGATAGGTGTCTCAAAAACACCAAACAAATTGTGAATAACCCATCTCAAAAAATAAATTATAACTTTTATAGAATAAATGAGCAATGGAACAATAGGCCCAACATATCCCCTTGGACAACACAAATTAAAATAATAATAATGTGTCAAACTTAGCAAACATGGTTGATTTAGCCTTTCTCATATAGTGTAGGCTACATAACATAACTAATTATGTTTTGAAAGATTGTGCTAAGTTTATAGTAGCATCAAACATAGTCTAAAAGGACCTACTACCTCTTATTAACCCAAGAACAATGCAATACCTCCACATACTAAGAACCAATGGAACAAACAAACTTTGATACAACATTATAGAAGACTTGAAGATAACTAAGGCCAATATAACTATGTTTATTTTGATTCAAATTTCCAATTAGAAGGATTTATTTTTAAAATATTTATTTTTTCCTAAAGGGAAATAAATAAATACAACAACTAATGCTCATGTTTTATTTTATAAATAAAAGGCTAAAACTCCTTTTTTTATTCTAACAATTAAGATCTCTGGAAAAAAAATTACATAATTATTTGGTGGAATTAGGTACTTCAAGAAACATAATTCCTTATACAGTTTTCCAATGGTTTGGTCTAACCCTTATAAATTCAAACATAAAGGTTGTCTAGTTTGAATAATACAAATTCAATTTGGTTAGTGAAATCAACCACATTCACATGTAGTTGGCCTCTAATCCATGAGTGCAACAGTTCATGACATCCAAGTGGCTAATATACCTAAAGCATATGGGAAAATTCTTAATAAAGACTATTCCAAAACACTAAATTGATATATGGCATCTAACTTCTCCCATATGTGGCTACCATGGTATGGCACCCCAACCAGATCAGAATTGAAAGAGAGAAAAAAATAATCATTTGGTAACATAATATAAAAAAATGAATGAGATCTTGTATGAAGAGGTTGAACTTGTGAATAATTTTATATCAGCATGTTGATTATACAATAAAAGTTAAAGTTGAACGATTCATACCATTATAGTACCTACGCATATGATAAGGTGGAGAAAAATGACCAAAGATTAGAATCAGACTATTAGTATCTCTTGTCAATGCTAGACATTCATGTGATAAAAATTAATAAATTGGAGAATGACATTCCAAGTGAAGGCAAGGTGTTCGTAAGTTCCCATGTGAGGATATAACCCTTCTAAATGGCTCAATTTATAATTAGAATACTAAAGACTAGACTAAAAGGCCATTATTAGTAGAATAACAAAATGTATGCATGCGAGAAGTGGAGGAAAATAACAAAGAGGTCAATATTATAGAAATAGCTACATTTTAGAGTTCACTATACATAACTGAAGATCATATATGGACCTTCAAGTTTGATGGATCTAAGTCAAGAAGCAAGTGTGGTGTTATATTTAAACTCATCAACCCATGAGGAAAGTAGTCTTTAGCATCCTTATATATACAATTTTCATGTACAAATAATGTGGTTAAATATGAGGCACTACTTCATGGCATCTAATTTACTCTTATAGACAATGTCAAGAAATTGAAGGTGCTTAGAAATTCATAACTAGTGGCTAGTAAAATTATAAGCCACTATGTTTGTAATGACAAACATATTTCCAAATACCATTAAAAATTATGGAATTCAATTTAATATTTTAATGCATTTAACATTTAGATGCCACCCCATAGAATAAATTAAATAACATATACATTAACAATATTTACAATCACTCTGGATCCAATTACTAACTCCAAGTTGAGGATATTTTTAGTGGAGTTAGTCTATACTACTTATGTTCCCAACAATGTTAAGGACTTACAAGTATTCAAAAATGATTAACATATAATTGAAATCATCAACAACATTGATATTTTTGAATATTATGTTATTGATGAAGATGATATAAGGGAGTTTGAGCTAGATGAAGAAGGAATAGTCAATTTGAAAACTCATAACATACCAAAAGGTATGGTTTCATGAGGGAGGTTGTTTCACATGGACTACCAATATGAGAAAGAAAAAATATCCCTTGCTAAGGGTATGCCACATGAACAAGGGATTGTGTAAGAAAAAAGTGTGTTTTTAAGCACGACTTTTACCCAAAATTAAATTCAAGGGATCGTGTAAGCCTTAAAATACTTCAAAGATACTATTTCATAGAGCTATGAGGATTTTAAGTGTTTAATACTTCTACTCTTACACATATTATTCCTCTTAAACTAGGTGTTAAACCATTCTGAAAATGATAAAGGCTAATAAATCCATTATTGGAACTTTTGATATTCAATGAAGTGTAGAAGTTACTTTCAATAAAGATCATCTTTCTTGTTAGGTAGTCCACTTTAGTGGATAATTTGGTTCTATTTCAAAAAAAATTTGAAGAGATATGAATCTGTGTATACTTTTTAAAACTTGAATAAAGCTTTAATAAAAATATATATCCACTACCTTTACTAGATGAAGTGTTACATCTAGTAAATGGCTCATAAATGATGTCATTTATTGATGAGTAATCAAGATATAATTAGGTCATGGTTAGATATGAAAACACAATAAATACAAAATTTACAAATAAATTGTGCAAATTGTCATATAAAAGGATACCATTTGTCTTGATCAATGGGGTGATACTTTCCAATGTGCCATAGATGTTACAATCAAATATATCATTGGTAAATGCATTGTTATTTACATGTAAAATTTGAATGTATTTTCTAAGAACTAAAAAAACAATGTGAATGATTTGAGAATGGTGTTGTAAAGGTGCAAAGACTATGGTATCTCCCTAATCTTGAATAAATGCATATTCAGGATGACTGAAAGAAAATTGTTGGGTCACATCGTCTTAGAGGGAGGTGTTTTTATAGACCCATAAAGGATGGAGCAAATTTTAAGAAAATTATTTCCCAATAGCAGAAAATAACTAAAGTCATTGTTAGAGTAGGTTTTTTTTACCTTACCTCATGTTTACCTAAAATATTTATTTTTCCATTTATTTAGTTATTTCCACCCACTTGTGTGTGGATATTACATTTATCTTATTTTATGTATTATGAGGTATTACATATTTATCTCTTAGATATTATGGGGATATTTTTTAGTTATTTTATCCTTTAAGGATAGTTATCTCTTAGTCATAGGTTTGATCTCTTATCTTAATCTCTTAGTTATGATTGATATTTTTTACCTATGTATGCAAGGCTCATTCATTATATTTGATAAGATTTAGAGATATAATATATGATATTATTTCTCTTTTGTTTTTCATTTATATTTGTAATTCTTTGTTATTAAATTATTTCTAGATTATTATTTTTATGAATGTGATGTTTTACTCACACCAAAGATCTGTGTGGGTAGAAATAATTTGACTTTTATTTCTTTCAAGGTATCAAAGATTAAGGTTTTGTAGTCATTCATTTACAAATTCATTGAAAGGGCATATTTAAATAAATATATCCAAATTTTATTCCTATTGTCTAGAGGTCTATATGCATTTTTATATAGAGTGATTTGGAGGAAGATTTCTCTCTCTTTGATGACACATTTTCTATGTCTTTCTACATTTCCTATGCCATTTTACATTGTAGGAATGTTGACATTACATATCCATGCAACATTTTTCATTTTTGAGTCATGGGCATATTTACCTTAGATATCTTCACACAACATAGACTGATTTCTAGGAGACTGTCAAATTTAAGACAACACCAGGAAACAGGCAGATGTGTAAGAGATTCAATTTCAAACTAGTAGATAGGAACACTATTAATGTCAATTTTCCTTCTCTTTTATAGGTGATGTAACTCTCACATCAATCACATAAATTAAAATGGGGGGATCTCATCCTAACCCTTATCTCCTTGGTCATATGGTATGGGAACTTGAAGGGGGATTAATTTTTGATTCCTAAAAGTGGGGGATTAAATTTAGCCCTTGAAATTTTTTTATAAACTCTCTAAGATTTTATTTGGTGTAAAGTTTTATTATTTGACCCATTTATGATGGGAAAACTTGTAAAAAAATAAATTTTGATCGATAACTAAAATTGAGTGTTATTTGAGTGTTGGTGTCATTTATTTTGTAAAACACACTAAAATATAAAGTGTCAAAATTTTGGGGGTTATCTCGGTACTGATTTGTGAACCCTTTTTACATTATTTTCCTCTTAATTGATCTATTATAATCACTTGTTCTTCTAAATTAGATTAGTGTGAGCCATTAACAAAATGTAATTACCACACATGGAGACCAAGAATGGAAACAATCATTAAACACAAAGGATTGTGGGCCTTAATAAATTAAACACAACTGATGTTCACTAGAGAATATGAGAAATTTCAGCATTAATGTAAATTTATGAGTGTATGTTTTTGATAGGAACTTGTGTGAGTGATAGTATTTTATTTAATTTGGAAGGATGTGACTCTCTTTTAAAAATATGGGAAAAAATTTAGGGTTTATTTGGTAAGGTGTATTACATGAGAGCCATGGATCTTGAAGTAGAAATCACTTCTCTTAATCTTGAAGATTTCCATCTATTTTAGATTATCTTACTAAACTCAAGCACTTGTTAACACAATTGAAGGGGAGTGGAGGAGACAAGAAATATGAAGAATGTGATTACATAATTATATCTAAGTTGAAAGGTCCATTCCAAATATTTGCTTCTACCTTTTTCTCTAGCATGGATGCCTTAGGTGCCACATTCAAAATGTCTCATTTAGAATTGTTTTATGTAAGAGTTACTAGGGAAGAATCCAAATTATATAACCTTGACTCTTTCACGTATCAAAAGGCCTTATTATAATATCATCCTAAGGGGAAGGGAAAATTAAAAATTAAACCCAAAACTACTCCTTATCCATCTCAAAGTGCCACTAAATCCAAAGACAATAACTTTAAACACAAGGAGTCTTCTAAATCCAAGAATAAATCTAGCCTTTCATGAACCTTTTATGGGGGGACTGGTCATGTAGAAACTATGTGTTGGAAGAGAATGTAAGCATTTAAAGATGCAATTAGAAAATAACATATCTCTATCTCTACTAAACCTCTGTCTAATGAACATGGCAAATCATGTAATGTTGTTGATAGATCTCTGTCACCTGTTATAGATAGTTGGGTTATACTTTTTGGTGCTTCTCAACACATGATTTCTTCTAAGGAGTATTTTGTATCTATTAATTTGAGTTATACTTTGAAAATTGAGGTTGGATATTCTTCTTTCATGTATATTAAGGTAAAAGGTGACATATAAATTGCTTGTGGCCACATCAGTGACACACTATATGTTCTTGAAGTCCTTTCACATTTACCTTCTATTTGTCAAATTTGTCATTTTGATTAGAGAAAGATAGTGACTTTCATATCACAAGGGGTTGAAATTTAAATCTTTTTGGATCTTGATTCACTTGTTTCATAATTTTTTATTTATTGTAGCTCCTGACTATAACACTTTGAGGGATTTTATGACACTTCTTTTATGGGGACATGATTGGTTTCTCATACTAATTCTGAGAGTAAACTTTGGCATCATATATTTGGACATAATAATTATATATATTTAAAGTAGTTGAGAAATCATGGTAGGGTTGATAGTCTTCCTAGAGATTCTTGTCTTAATAGAGTCTACCCTAGATGTGCATTAGGGAAAAAACACCAAGGTATGTTTCCGACGTGTATTTCCAAAAAAATTTCTTCACCACTTGAGCTTGTACATAGTGACTTGAAGATTTATTTTAGTTCTTTTAGTGGAGATAAATATGCACTTAAATTTATTGATAGTATCTTGAAGCATACTGGGGTTTATTTTCTAAACTATAAGAGTGAAGTTTTTTCCCACTTCAAAATTTCAAGGCTCTGGTCCAGAATAAATCTTATAGTTGCATAAATAGGCTTCACATTGATAATGGGGGGAATACTTTGGAAAAGAGTTTTCTAAGTTCTTATTAGAACATGGCATTGTTCACCAATATTATGTTCTTTATATTCCATAATATAATGGTTTATCAGAAAGTAAGAACTAAACTTTAAAGGAGATGGCTAACTACATGATGCATTCTCAGGATTTACCTCTTGTATACTAGGAAAAAGCAGTAAATTGTGTAAATTACATTCCAAATAGCACACCACATAGAACACTATAGCATTTGAATCCAAAAGATCTTGGTATAAAACTAAGCATGATGTCTCATTCTTTCAAATTTTTGGGAGCCATGTTTATGATTTTGTAATAAAAAAGAAAAGAAAACCCTTGGATAAGAAGAGAAAACACTCGATATTTGTATGAAATTGTGAGGACATGAGATATTATCAACTTTTAGATTATAATAATCATGATGTTAATTTTTAGATACATATTAAGTTTGATGAGTGTTTCTCTTTTCATGATTCTTCATCTTCTTCGATGTCTTTTTTATCTTCTTTGATCCCATCCATTGATGACTTTTTCACTTCATATTGAGGATTCATTCTTTGGGGATCTAATTTAGGAAGCCAGTGAGGAGGTTATGGATGTATAATTAGATGTGGATCCTACTACCACTATGCTTAGGTGGGATCACACTACATTTTCTAAGCCAACACCTTTCATATAGGATCTTCCACCCACAAGGCATCATCATGCACATTATACAGGTTTTGGACTTTCGTGTCATGTATTATATGGGGATACATAGTCTTTTTCATAGGTTCATGGGATACAGGAGTGGGATTATGTGATGATAGATGAGTATTATTATTCGATAAAGAATCATGCTTAGTAATTGGTCTCTCTTCCTAAGGGAATAAACTTGGCTAGATGAAAGTGGATATACCGTAGCAAATATGCAAATGATAAGTCCATTGATAAGTACAAGACATGCATTGTAGAAAAGGGTTTCTCACAAGTTGAAGGTATTGATTACTCTGAGACTTTTTCTCCTATTGACAAGTTGAATTTTATGCACCTTGTAATTTATCTTACTCCATCATAGGAGTAGAAAATGTACCAGATGGATGTAAAGAGTACCTTATTACATGGATATTTATAAGAATAAATCTACATGAATCAAGCTATTAGGTTTTTTCATGATTATTATCTTATTTATTGAATAAAAAGGTCTCTCTATGATCTCAAATAGGATCCTTGAGATTGGTATGAGCTATCTACTATTTTTTTCACTTCCATTTAGATCATATCATATATATCCATCATGTTGGATAAGATATTATTATATAGGTTTTGTATGTTATGATCTACTTTTTAAAGGTAGCTCTTCTTATTAGATTTAGGATATTCAAAAATCTCTTTCAATGTAGTTTGATATGAAAGATCTCAATCTTTTACACTTTTTCCTTGGTTTTTATATTTCTCAGTTAGATTCAAAGATTCATTTGAGTCAGTAGAAGTACACCCTTGATCTTCTTCAACATTTTTTCATGATTGATTGTAATCTAAGTCCCTCTCATTTTCATTATGTGTTCACTCTTACTTTCACTTGCACTACTCTTCTTTGTGATCCTAAAGTATATAGGTAGTTGGTTATAAGTATCATATACTTGACCCATACTCACCTTATTATTTATTTTACAGTTGGGATTGTATCATGGTTTTCACATGATCCTTATGATACTCATTGGTAGGTTGTTAAAAGGATTTTATGATATCTATAGGGTAATTCCCACTTTTTATTATACTACACTAGACATTCTCCTTGAGATATAGTGATTCATATTTGGTAGGTTCTATTGATGGCATACATTCCACTTCTGGTTACCTTTTTTGTCTTGGTTCTTATCCATTTACTTGGGCTTGTAGGAAGCAGTAGGTTATTTCACTTTTATCTATAGAGGTAGAGTACACGATAGTAGTCACAATGAGTAAGAAAGTGATTTGGCTTCATCATTTATTGACAGAGTTTGGCTTCATCTACGATTCACCTACTATAATTTTGTGTGACAACCAAAGTGTAATTCACATTTCTCACAACCCTAATGAGAACAAGCAAACCAAACATACTGAGATTCATGTGCACTTCATTTTTTAACACATTTAGAAATGATTTATTTACTTGGAGTACATTCTCAATTAGTATAAAGTTGCTGACATCTTTACAAATATTTTTGCATCATCTCATTACCTTGAATTGTGTGGCATGTTTGGGGATTTAGAATGTTTTCTTGGGGGGTGTTCATGAGGACATCTTATTTCTTCATTTCTTCATGTATGTATTGTACATGAGTAGCTGATTATGCATTGTTACCTAGACTCATAATATAGATATTCCACTTTATATTTGGCCCCTAACTTCAATTGAGTTGTTGAGTTGGGTGGGGGGGGGGGGGGGGTGGCGGGGCGGTGCATGTGGTGGGGGGCATTGTTAAAGTAGGTTGTTTACCTTAGCTCATGTTCACTTAGGTGATTTATTTTTCCATTTATTTATTTTTTCCACCCACTTCTATTTGGATATTTAATTTATCTATTTTAGCTATAATGAGATATTACATAATTATCTCTTCGATATTATGGGGATATTTTCTTATTGTTTCTATCCTTTAGGGATAGTTATTTATTTGTCCTAGATTTGAACTCTTGAATTTATCTCTTAGTAATGATTGATAACTTAAATTGATCTCTTAGTTATGATTGATCACTTAGATTGATATATTAGTTAGGATTGATATTCCTTGCCTATATATGTAAGGCTCATTAATTATATTTGACAAGCTTTAGAGATATAATATAAGATATTAATTCTCTTTTATTTTGCATATCTATCTATAAGTTTATGCTTCTAAATTGATTTCAGATTATTATTTTTATGAATGTGATGTTCTATCAAAACCATATACGCTTGTGGCCTGGAAAAATATAATTTTCATTTTAGGGTGTGAGAGTAGGTTTTTTTTACCTTAGTTCATGTTCACCTAGCTAATTTATTTTTTCATTTATTTATTTATTCCCACTCACTTATATGTGGGTATTTCATTTATCTTATTTTATATATAATGAGATATTACATATTTATCTCTTAGATATTATGGGGATATTTTCTATTTGTTTCTATCCTTTAGAGATAGTTACGTTGAGAGGTGTTATACAATGGGAGAGGATGGTTGACATCTTCTTTTTGTAAAAATACCATAAAATACAAAAAAATCCAACACAATATTTGAAAAAATATATAATTTATTAATACACACACACACACACACACACACACACACACACACACACACACACACACACACACTATAAGAATAAAAAATAAAAAAAATATGTCTATCATATAATAAGAGAATAAATAGATAGCAGAGAAGAAGTAGCGATTGAAGAATAAACAGTGAGCAGAGAAGTAGCATTTGAAATATATGGTTTAGATGATAAATCTTCTAACATTTGGCCATGTCCTCCACCTCCATGTTGTAATTGGAACAAAACCAAGCTTTTCTCACTATGTTTAAAATTTTCTCAATACCCTTAAAATGTATTTAGAAGAGTTTAACATGACACACCAATCAGTAAATATTAATATATGACTATAAATAGGTTGTTTAGTCTATTATGATAATATCATTTACTTCTCTTGTCTCTATATATCTAGTTATAACTTCTATTTATTGTAATAAATGATATATTTTACATTGATAACCTACAACATTGTCTTAGTTTGTAAATTTATTTTGATGGTATGAAAATCAAAATAATTTAAATATCAATCACATGCATGAAATATAATATATTTTCTTGTTTTATTGGTAGAAAACTAATATAAATGTATACAATTGTCAGAAAATTAGTTTTCCATGCATTATAAAAATAGGATCATGAAAATCTCATTATCTAAATATTATTTTAATATATTTAATATTAAAATTAATTAAAATATATATTATTAAAGTAAAGATATAATTAAAAAATATTTTTTAATATATATATATATATATATATATATATAGTTTTTTATTCTCCTATGTGTAAAAGGGTTGACCAATTATTTAAGCATTCCAACAATAAAATTAATCCTATAAATTGTTCATAAAATTGTACTTTATCTAAATAATGTTAAAGAATCCGCCAATAAAAAAATTATATGATTTTATTATTTTATATGAATGATGGCTTTGTTGTTGAATATAAGTTGAGGAACTTGAAATACTACCTAATTCATAGAAAATTTATATTAGAATCTCATATGTTTGTTTGATTCCTTTTATCTTTTAGTAAAAGAGTCTCAACAGTTGATGTCTTAGATCACACTTTAATGGAAGTACGGTAGAATAAATAGTATACCCTAACCTTGTTCATTTTAATTTTAGTTAGTTTGGGTAGATTATTCACTCTATTCAGAGCTTCTCCATCTAAAAATTCCTCCTACATATAGGTGCATATTAAAATAAATCTAAATAAAATAAGTATATACTTAAAAGGACAACAAATTGGAGGCAAGGAGTATTACAACTATTATAAGAGTATTTCCAAGGTTTTATTTCATCCCTTCACATAAATCAAATAAATGGATTGATTTATATTTGTTATGTTTATTAATTTACAATCCATTTTGTGATATACAAATACATATCAGAATTGATGATGAAGAAATAATATCAAATTGGGATTCATTCAATTATAACTATTGGCATGTCAAGAGAAGAACAATTACATAAGATATTGAAAGTCACAATGATATTGAAGATTAGGATAATCAACCTATTCAACAAAACATTGTATAAAATGTGTAGGAAATCATATATAGGATACAACGTGGCCAAGTTATAGATGTTGACCAAATTTAACCCTACAAGTCAAATTAGGACCCTTATAGGTAAAAACTTGATTTTTAGGTGTTTTAGGGGTATAATATTATGTAATAAGGTTTATTATACATTATCTAATGTCATTTCATGTAAAATTATCCTTCATCATTAGTAATTTTAATTTTTACGTCTTTTGAGTCATTTTGGGGGTCAAAATAGAGCATTAAATGAGTTACACAGCCTCTTTGGGAAGTGTGAAGGTGTGAAAAGGGAGATGTCACATGACATGTGTCCTATTATGACTTAATAAATTTTTAATAACTGAAAATTGGTATTTTATTCAAAATAAAGGGTAGTTTTCTAGAAATGGGGAAGAGTTTGACACCCTTTCATGCACACAGAACTAATCAACAAGTTTGTACTTGGTACAGCTAGCAAGGGAGGTTTCAAGAAAAATTCTCCTGAGGGTGTTTTCTAAAATTACTCAACTTACAATTTTTTTTTGTATATTATTGGTGACTTTTACTTTAATAAACATTCCTAAGAAGTTGACCTATCTAATTTTCTTTCTAATTTGTGCACCCTAAAGGTTTTGCTTTGGTTTGGATAAATCCATGCAATCCAACTATTGATATTGATTATATAGGATTTTTAATTCCCCATATAATTATCCCCATGCTTGGTTTCATGTTTCATGGTTTTTTGATAGGAAAATCATCTAAAATTTGTAGACTGGTTTCATTTGAAGACAACAGGCATGTTTCCACCATTTTCAAGATCTTCATGCTTTAGTAGTGTTTCTAGAGGGTGAAAATAAGTTTATTATCATATTTATAATTTTATCTTTATCTCCTCCCATTTAAATTTAATTCTTCAATTAATCCTCCATAGAGTTACAATCACAAGTGAGAGGCAGTTGGTTTACTCCATGACTATCATGTACAATCAATAGAGAGAGTTGAGTTAAGGTTTTTAACACATCCATGAGGATATAGTTATGGTTTTGATAATTTTAATAATTTATCATAAAAAAATAAACCAATCATAGCTTTTAATTTTTTAGAGGAAGGATTATGACTATCAACACAATCACTTATAGTTTCCTACCATTAATATACATGTACAGGTGTTTAGAAGAGAACATCATATTGGAGTAAAGGTTTTGAGACCTATTTCAAAATTCCCATAGTGATAAATATGAATTTGAAGAGAATATAAGGTAATAATAGTGATCAAATGATCATACATCATATATTATTTTAAGGATATTCAGATTATCTGCCTGTACATGACAATAACCACCTATAGGTGGTGTTGGTAGAGAACTAAGGGTACTTGATGGAATAATTTTGAAAATTTGTAACCTTTATTAGATTCTTAAGGTGTTCAATAGATCATACCACACATGTTCTGAGTGCTAAGTGGATATAAAATATGGGAGATAATATCTAAAGGTGAAAACACTTGTTTAAGGACCATTTTCCCTAAAATAAGAAAATAAAGAAATTCACCTTTTGGTTGATAAAATATAGCATGGTTACTAAAGATATTGATGCATATTAATTTGATTTTATTGTATTTTACACATAGGAGAAGGAATATATAAATTTTTAAGGGAATAATATTAGTGGAAGGTAGTAGTTGAGCTCCTTAAAATTTCAATTTAAACACTAAATTCTTTCAATATCATCTACAATATCTGAGCCATAAAGGGATCTTTTCAACCTAATGTTGCAATACCAAAACATGATTTCATGATCAAACATTTATAGGTAGTGAAATATATAATTCATGATTTTAGAGGTCATTTAAGGAGAATGGTGTGTTGTGTTTAAGTTCCATACACACCTATATGTGTGTCTAATCACAAATCGTTCACCTACAACTAGGAGCCATCCTCCACATCATTCATAATGAGGATTTTGAACATGAAGATAAAAAGTGTGTTTGATGAAAGTGACCCCAAATTTTTTTATAAGACTCTCAAGGATCATGTGGCATAACTTTCGAGATATAATGTCTATCTATAGGTTTTTTACCTCAAATAGTCTACATGGTTGAATATGTTTGTTTGTGTCATTCAGTGATCTTTAAAAAATGGTTGGAAGGTGTAAATATGGCTTTGTTAATATATTAAAAACTTAGTGTTGTCATAAAAATATTAAAAATATATTAAAAAACTATACCTATGATTCAAACATGCATTTCCACCTACAAGTATGATGCCTTGGAGTAAACATAGTCAGAACAAGCACTCAGTCCTGACTAAGAAGAATGTATGGAAAGGTAAATGGAATATTAGAGTAATAAGAGAAAATTAGAACACCTCCATCATTTTAAAATTAGTCTTATAAAATTTTCATGATAAACATATAATAAAGAGAGGGGCTCGGAGGATGCATTACATAATTCATACCAAAACATTATGCATAATGCCCTTTTGCAAGTCTATCTTAGGTCTAAAAGCTTTTGGAAGGTCAAATGACCTAGTAAAGGGATAAAAATTGGTATATATAATATTTGACACTTTTATAATCCCTTATAATGATCATTTTGTTTGATAAAAAAGGGGAAATACCCTTTGTTTTGTCTCAGATAGAGGGTACTTTCCTTGAAGTGCAAACTCTACCGTCTTAGAAAAAAGGGATGAATGAGATGACAAAAAGTTTTTTGAACCTTAAAATATATTTAATAATATGTATTAAAAATAAAAAAACATTATTATTTATAAGGTATAAGATCAATAGGGTATCTTAGACCCTCAAGTATGCAAGCAGGCCTATCAAGCATAGTTTAGGCCTAAAGCCAAATGGTGAACCACTTTAAGTTATAGTATGGGATAAACATTATAATGTATTATATAATGTATATTTGGGAATAATAGATGTATATAATATATTTTTATGTATGTTAAGCCATCAAAAATTTATTTTGGGCGTTAAGTTACATACAAGCTATTAGGCATGGTTAGGCCTAAAGCCCAAATGAGAAGGCATTTTCACTTATAGCCTTAGGTGGGAAATCCAAATTGTTAAAGAATTTTTTTTGGGTAATTATATATGTTTTAAATATAGTTTAATTAAAATAATCCCAATTAGATGGCCTAGAATACAAAGGTTACAATAGGCCTATTAGGCAAGGTTCATGCCTAGTGCCCAAATGAGAAGTCATATTCAATTATAACATTAGGATGGAATTGTAATGGATTATAGAATGATTTTAGGGTCACTTAATATTTTTAAAATCCTCAAAATTATAGATAAATCATAATGAGATCCACTTTTGGCTTAGAACTAACTCAAACCTATAGGGAATGGAGAAGAAGGCTCGATAGGAGAAGTTTAGATTTTTACATCTTCTTGAAGGTTGTGCATGGGGATATAAGGAGTTTGGTGAAGTTTATGCAAGTATTAAAATATGTTATATTGTAATTTTTTAGCAACATCAATGTCATATCTTCATGAACAAAGCTTAATATTAGAAATATGCCTAAACCCTCTTAAACCCTAGTAATAGACCTAATGAAATAAATGGAGATGGAAAGCTATTATAATGTCCAAGTTTGAACATGAAAGTAATTTTAAATTGTATAATACTATATTAGGCTACTCTACATCCTTTTAGATTATATGAAATTTTATAGATGGAGTACAAAATAGGGTTTTATTGACCTTTTTATGTGTTTTATAGGTCCTAAGAGTCTGAAGATTATAATCACATGGAGGGGAATCTTGAGACTTAAGATAACTCCCCATGATAATTTATTTATCTATAAAAACTCCTAGGTGCTCAAAAAATAGCTTCATATCAGCCAATCAAAACTAGCATAGTGAACATGGTAGTGAGAAGGGTGAAAAGCTTCAAGTAAACTAATTTTAAGGTGTGTTTGATGCCTCTAAGGCCATGGAGGGTATTTAAACATGGAATTCACCCCATTATATATATTTACATGATAAACTAAAGTAAAATTTGAGGCCAAGTGTGCAAGGTATGGGAAAGAAGAGTTTTCTTAACTACAAGCAATGATGGCTCACTTCTAGGAGAAACTGGTGATCAAGACTTCAACCATTGTATGAAGATGAATTTATAAAACCCTTAACCCTAATTCCAATAATTATACTTGACCCTATACAAATTTGGGATTTTCAAATAAATTTGAATAATGAAGGCAATTTTTTTAGCTAGCAAAGGGAATTTCATGCCACTTTTTATGAATATCATGACTTGGAAAGCCACTTATCTCTTATAACCTTACATGTTCCATTTCACATCCTCTTCCCATGCATATTTAACTCATTTTCTCAGATTTAAAAGTGTCTTTGTGACCTTTTGACTTATATTTTCTCCTCTCTCTCAAGTTATATAAGAATTAGCCATTTTGGCCTTTAAAAACTATGCTACATTTGAGTATGTCAAAGCCATCCTCATTTCAATACCATGGATCAATAAAGACTAATTATTTATACCTCTTACATTATTATTCACAGTGTGTTTTACTTGGATGATTGATCTTGCTTAGTGATGACTCTTTTTTCCTTAGCATGTTATCTCATTATCTCACCTATTTATATTTAGAAAGCTTCTTCTTATAGGTAATGTGAAGTGTTCTAAGAAATGTCAAAGTTGAGTGAGTTATATTATTCAATAGTGTCATTATAGACCTCTTATCCAGTCCTCCTAGCCTAAATATTCACCATAACCTCATAATGAAAGATTGATGTGAGAAGATGCAGATTAGAGAAGTGTATGTTTGGTTAGTCCTACATTCTCATGTGCAACATGCAACTGGTTAGTAGTCATCAATTTATTGGTGTATCACCTCCCTTATTATAGTTTAATTTCAATTTTATCTCCCTTTTCCCTCACAAATTTTAGGTTTATTAGTGATTTACAAGTGGTACATCAAGGGATATATCCCTATCTAGAGATTCACCTCATTATTAGGCTACCCATAGCCTAAAGGTGTTTCAATTATGCCACTTGGATGAGGAGAGCTGAGACATCTCCTCAAAGGGTGTAATTCTAAGTGAAAACAATAGAAGTTAGTGAGATATATATGTTGGGAAGAAGAGATATTAAAATAAAAACATTATGGAATAATGAATATAAAGGTAAAGAATACACAAATAAAGTGATAAAATTAATAAGAACCATGAAAGATAATGGATTTCTTATTAATGATGGTATATCAGCAATGATGAATTATTAAACCTTGGGGTCCAAACAAAAAAAATCACCTTATATGGTTATTACACATTAACATGTAGGTCAAAATACTTCACCCTTACATAGGATAGTCCAAGGAACAATAAGAACATGAAAATCATATATAATAGGTGTCATTTGTTGATCTCTTCAAGATGTATCATTTCTAAAGGGATATCCACTTCTATTAGTTATACAAACTAGAGTCACAACATTCAATATTGTTGATTCAACTATCCATTTAAAACATCGAATCCTAATTATGGATTTTATTTAATTAGAAGGAATAATATATACAAGTTTTCAAGAGGATATCTACCACATAAAATACATATTGATTGGTGAAATATGCTTCATTAGGAAAACTTTTATACAAAACATAGACTCTAGACTTTCTCAAGCATTTCCTAAAATGTAAACATGAGTTTTGGTGGTATATCTATTATTTTGGTTAGATATTTGGGTCAAATTCATCTTGTTAGTGATAGACCACCATAAAATAGTAACAATGACTAATAAAGGTTTCATTAGCTACTCATAAATTCAAGAGATGCAAATCTAACAATAGATGATTAGAAACCACTGATGATAAGAACTAATTTTGGAATAGATAGAGACACCAATGAAGATTTTGACAATTGTATTCATTTATTTCCCACAAATTATAATGTGTTAACTAGAATAAAAGAAAATTATATTCACTAAAAAGACTAGTTGCACATAACATTGTAGCCAAAGTAGGAAGTGTCAATGTACCAATGGGAGGTCCAAATGATGAACTTGATGTGGATTTATTGATTTATATTGATGCAAGGGTCATGTTAACTTCTAATATTTGGATATAATTAGGTCATGTAAATGGATCTCTAGGTTATTTTTATAGATAAATTTTCACCCTAAATAGGACTACTCTATCCTCCTTCAATTTGATGTAACATGGAAGCATTTTTCAAGTTATGTGTGACCTATAGGAGATATGAGTCTTTATATTGAATGGATAGATCAATTACATCACACATAAAAATAACCACTAATATAATTGATTCAAAATAAAAGGCATATAATGGATTAACACTAACCTAATAGAGGTGATGCACCAATATTAACTCCATAAGACTACCATGAACTTTCACTATGAAAGGCAATTTACAAAACTGATCTCAACACCCAAGGTTCCTATAACAAAAGTGTTTCAACATGAGGTAAGATACCATGAATTTCTCAAGGTAGATGAATATAATGTCTAATTTTAGACACTAGTACTCTTAATTATACTTAAAGACACACAAAACAGCTAACTACACTTCATGTAACATGTTAGAAGGTAGATTACTTGCACAAAGCATGAGAGAGTGAGATGGACACAATGAGAGATTATTATCACTTTCCATTCAACCATGAACTAATTAACACACTTAAACAATAAATTGAGAACTTAAAACTAGCTTGAAATATTTTATTCAAAGGAAAAATTAGTACTTGAACTAGCAAGGCTTCACCATACTAGATGTGGATCTATTATAAGGCCAAATGTGGTTGCTTACATAGAGAATTGTGAAGAGAGAGGGGGTGTAGGAGAAGGGGATTTAAAAGTGTCCATGTGAGAGTTAAAATAAGGTGTAGTTATGAAATAGTCCAAATATACTTCTAAATCCATGTCTCTCTTTTGAAAATACTCCATCCTCTAAGTGGCATAGGATTTATAACTTGGCTTGACACTTCGATCATATTCTTGAAAATTTCCCTTACATAATAAGAGTGAAAAATGGACTTATAAGTCATAAATTCACCATTATTTCCTTAATAAATTCTCATTTGACACCTTACCTTCACTAAAAATTTACTTTGATATGATATTTCATCATTCATATGCCTAAGTGTCTTGAAATTCCTCATTTCCCGCACCTAGATTGGTCTAAGTGGCTCAAAATTTGAGATCATCTTCTCAAAATCACTATATCTCCATGGATGGCCCTCAAACATCTTATTAGACTTGAAAAAACCCATTTTTGTACTTAGAACAACTCCCAAGACCCTATTTTTCTCCTCAAGCTCTCATTAGCCTTATTTTCCTTGTATCCCTAAAAACATGTAAACCTCCTTTTGTATAAGAAATTATGGATATTATTGATAAAATGAGTACATATTTGATTACCCAATATCCCCTTATCACTTCATGTGTAGAGTCTAAGTGGAAGTACCCTTTTCTTCCTTTCTCTCTCCTTAATTAGGGATCCTTGCCTAGAACCCTATTTTTATCCTCTAAACCTCTCCCACATGTGTCAAATTAACAAAAATTATGTGATTAAATTTTACTATCCTATCACCAATCTCCATGTGAAATGTGAGACCCTAAGACCTTATGGAAATATAAGATCCATGAAATGGCCTTGCAACCTAGTTTCTTTTTAGGTTTGTTTATGAATGCCTTGAAAAATTAGCTTTGTTTTATCACTTATAGTATATACTATGAATATTTATTGGATTTAAAGTATGAAATACATATCATTTGACCTCCTCAACTAGTTTCCAAGTTCTCCATTTCTCAAAACCCTTAAAAACATCAAAAATCATGCAAAAGAGTGGATTTATTATAATTTATACAACTACAAGTACAAAAATATTAATAATGGATAATATAATTGGAGTCATTAATCATATACAAGAGTTTAAAATATAAAATAGGTCATTTCATGTGCTTTAGGAGTCCATTTCTCTTTATTGGTCACTACTAGGGTTCTAAGAGGGTTTATAATACCTTAGGTTATTAAGGATTGTTCATAAAGAACATATCCTCTTTATCTCTCCTAATTCCAAAATAATTTATTTAGGTAACCTATCCATCACCTCCAAACACCAATAGGTCCCATGCAAAAACTCATGAAAGTTTTGAGGGAAAGATTATTTCTTTTGGTTTGCAAGAAGGTTATTAGAGAGGAGTCTAATCTCTTATCCTTTATTCATGAAGGTATTGGGATAAATCCAAAAATTGATTCCACAATAGTGAATTTTAGATACCTCACTCCATATATGAAAACCCCCTAGATCCGTGCATTAGGTTTAGGGTTCAAAAGGTGAGAGAAAACTAGGCTTGGTTGATAATTTTGCATGAAGAGAACTCAAGGTGGTCTCAAGGGAAAAATTGGTATTTTTTTTCTTTAATCTATTTTTATATGGTTCTTAGAGATTATTAACTATGTATATAAAATTATAAACATATTAAAATCATCACATTGCCCCTAAAAATCTATTTTTTTCATTACTGCACTTTATGTTTTGTGTATGGTATTAAGCTTGTTAAGCCTAAACAAAGTTTCTCTTAATTCTATCTTTTGTTATTGAGTTGTAAGTTTTTAGTGATCCATGTCATCATACTGATACTATTAAATGATTCAAACCATTATTATTATCTCTTTTTCCACTCTAAACAAATAATCCTCATTCATTCAATGAGGCAGGCCTAAAGACACCATTCTAACTATGTAGGCAAGGGTTTGAAATGGGTTCTATGTATAGTTAGTTCTTATCTAACTCATTTTTGTTTGATTTGATTTAAAATAACATAAAAAATTGTAATTAAATTCACCCAATATCCCATATCACTAATTTTAGGTGAACCCCTATTTTTAATATTTAAACACATCATGTCTTTTTATTCAACCTGTAGGTGTTTATTAGGAGAAATATGAGTACATTTATGGATTTAGGAATCAATTACCATTATTTGACATATTAATGATTTTTTTATACCCTTAGTAGTTTGGAACCCTTTCAATTTTCATGCTTCATTCTTTATGACTTCACAACCTACAATATTCAAGACTATCTTCTCAAAGGGATTTTAGGTGTCAATTGGAAAAGGGTTTGGATGTGAACCTTGAAATTGGCTCTCTTAACTCCATTATTGATACTTTAAATAATTTAAAACATAATTCAGATTTATTTCTCACATGCTTAAAAGGTTTATTGGCTACTTCATGACACTTCCAGACACCTGCTCTCTCAATTTTATACATAACCACATATAGGCATGATAGGCTTATGAACTTAGTCTTTTTGACCATCTCTTGACTTGAAAATGGTCTAGATGGTTCTAATGTTTTTTTTACTCTCCCATGATATAGTAATATTTCCAACCTAATTTGACCTTATTTGATATTTGGTTTTATTCCAAAGTGAGGACTTATAGGTATAGGGCCTATCGGTCTCTATTTGCTTACACAAGCTATTAGAGAGTCAACATTATTGAATCTTAATGTGTGAATATGTATTAATTAATTTAAATTACTTATCACCTTTCAAAAATCCTAGAAATTTTTGTTAATCATATATCATCCTCCACTTTTCCATTAATATGTATGGACTGTATACACATTCAGCTTATGCAAATTCTACGTATGGGATGGATCTTAGCATAAGGTTTATGTTATTTTCATGGTAAAATTGAGTTTATCAGGTTTCACATAGTTATTTAGGAATATTTATCATACTTAACCACTTATTAAACATACTCCTCATAGAACTTAGGTTCTATGGATGTCCACCTATAGGTGTACAGACCTGTGGATTGATAGAATACACTTCATCATTTTTTGAGAGTATAATTTGATCACATATCTCAAAAAATTAAACTTATAATATTTTCAATAGTAATCTCCCATGATATATTAGTCACTTATTTCCACTTAGGGCAAAAATTGATGTTCAAGCCTATAGAGATCCATTTATGTATAGACCATGCTTTTCAAAGAGCAAGAGATGGTGCAACTTGAAGGACTATTTGCATAGAGATACTTATCAAGAGAGAATAGATAATTATGGGAGAGTGATGATGTTTTATATGATCAAATGGAGTATTATAAACCTCTGAAAGTTACATACATATCAAACAACTAAAACTTGTAGTAAGAGTAACTAAAACACCCTATACATTGAGACACTTTTACTCTTATTTAAGGAAGTTAATGAAGATGAATTATCTAATGAAACTACCATGGAGAGGAGATATTTGACCTATGAAAAAATCCCTTTAAACCATTCTTATCCATAAAATTTTTAAGTATATAAATAGGATCAAAATTATACCCTCCTTGGATGGACAAGGCATAGTGACCCACTGTCACTCTTAGTTATTATTAATAAGGGAGGGGCCAAGAAATTGAAAACTAATGACACTAATTTTAATATTTTTAGGACCCATAACAATATCCAAAGTTTTATCTCCAAAATCTCTATCTTGGTCATACCATCCACTTAAATTTTGCCTTTTTGAGCTTGTGAAAGCAAAGATGGAAGAGAGAGTCTATCTAAAGTATATGTATGACTTGAAACTTGATCCAAATACGGAATATGACTTATGAAATCCCAATGGATACTATAAAACCATTTATATCTAAACAATGGTCTTCCAAGGTTGTACAAGTGCTTGTAAAGAGGTAGTTTGCTTAGTTTAAGCATTAAACTATAGATTTTGTCACTTTTTGACCATCTCTAAACATTTTCTAACATTAGATATATTGGGGAACATTTTATGGTTTGAAAAATGGATGAGTAAAAAACTAAGATAAGGGAAAAATAAGGAGTCTGATGAAAAATATTTGAAAGATTAATATTTTTCAAAAGTGATTTTAAATATGTTGAAATGAAAGTCATTTCATATTGTTAACTTGTGAAGGAGAGAAAAAAGAGCTCTGGGAGATAAAAATGAGCTAGGATGGTGAGGAGATGATAGGTTAGGCAAGAGGGACCTCTAAAGGTGGTAGCAGGTGCACTTCAAATAGGAAATTGAGAATCTCAACCTAGTTTTTAAATATTTTAGTGATTTTAAGTGTATTTTAGAAATTTGTGTTTTAAAGATTTATAGACATAATAAACTCAAATCAGATTATTAAGGTAGGAAAAATCATTTAGGGAAATGGGTTTGAAGGGTTTGAGGAAATAACTTTTGGAAGGAATTTATTTTACAAAATGTAAGGGGTCTATAGGGAAAACAAATAGGTCAACCCAATCAACCTAGTAGACTAAAAAGTATCAAAATCCATACTACCAACCTAGTAGGTATGTGCCAACATAGTATGTTTTCTAAATTACTGACCTAGTACATTATTTCCAACTTAGCAAAAAAGTCTAGTATGATAACTTAGTACTAAGAGGGGAAAAATAAAGAGATTAACTTAGATTTTTAAGTCAACTAGATCAAAAATAGGGAAATTTTGGTTGAACTAGTGTTTGACCAGGGAACCATAATAGTATGAAAATGTGTAAAAAGGGGCCAAAAGAATGCTAAAATGGACTATAATGATCAATTGAGGGTCAAAATGGGATAAGTAAGCTAAAATAGGTCTAATTGATTAGAAATGAATAGATGAAAGTAATTAGGATTATTTTTTATTAAAAATGTATTTTAACTATACATGACATGGAGGATCTAATAAAAATTTTGTTATTTCTTGATTGAAATGGTATCTAATATTTTGATGTTTTATAAATGCATCATGGCTTCCTAACCTATTAGAGTATTTTTCTATATAGGATATAACCAGATTAATTGATGTAGGTTTAAGAGGTATCATAGAGATGTGATGATACCACTTATTTTAGATCTGCTAGTCATGTTCCTAGGATGTTGGGAATGATTAAATAAAACCTTCATGTGGGAGGGGGAGCGGGAGACCATAGAGGTGGGTGTCACCTTGGAAGATGTACATGCCATTCTAGGACTACCCATAGTAGGGACACTCATAGTCATAGGAGTACCTAGTAAGGATGAGGAAAGGAGAGCCTTAGCCATATGGGTGATGGGATTAGAGATTATACACACTAGATTGAGGGTGAATATGTTTGATTATATACATTAGAGATTCTAAATATCTAAAAGTCTATGATAGGACTTGTGACAACATGAGTTCTATGTCATAAATCATATGGTAAGGCACCATTATTTATGATAGCCTTGAGCCAAATGATTTTAGAGTAGAGGGTGATATACAACTTGGGATTTGTCATCTAGGTACTACTCATACATGACATATATGGAGTGTTGTCTAGAGGGAAGAAGTTGATAGGGTTGATCATACTATTGATGGTATGAATCTATGAGAGTTTCCCCATGTATCATTTAACTGGGTTACTCCATACGATCAATGATAGGTTACCTTAAGTATAGAGATGGATATAGGACCAAATAGCATGGGTCATGCCCCATATGATAACACTATAGATGGTGAGATGAGTGAACATAGTATGGCATCCACATGGGCACATTGTTATTACATGGCCTATTTAGGATATAGTTGTACCATATTTGGCACATATAGAGGTGATAGGGTAATATACCTAGTGGATAGAGACACATATAGTGGTATGAGTACTAGGATATATGGGCTTAGCCTACTTAATGGCACCAATAGTAGTGCCCACATTTTGGGCCTAATATGTGAGAGCCATGAGGGAGAGGAAGATTAGAGCCATATAAGTAGCAAAGTGAGAGGAGTTGGGGGTAGAGGTAGGAGCACCTAAGGTACAATAACTAGTTTTGTAGTAAGATGAATAGTAATCACCATGGACATAGTGTCAATAGAGGTAGCAGGAGTAGTGAATACTAGACATAGTAGATGTCTTAGATGACCTAGTAGGTATCCTAGGACAAAGTTGGGCTATAGATAGACCACTTAAGCATAGATTGAGATGGGTATGAGTGGCATCTCTAGGAATTTATTTTAGGAGGAAACTAATAGATGAGGTTCATAGAAGCTGCATCGATGGGGAAACCATGCTTGATGGTACCATAGATGGTAAGATAGTAGCAGTTGACACAAATATAGGTAATAAAAATATGGTTGCTTAAGTTTTTATTTGAAATATACTATAGATAGATAGATTTGGAGATATATCAATGATATAAAATCTATCTAGTTTTGTTTTTTTAGGTGTGGCAAAGAATGAGGAGATTAGATGGTGCTCCCTAGTGAGGGGAGCACTCCATAATGTATATATGGATTATTTTGGATATTGATTATATGTTTTATCATTAAGGTTGTGGTTGTGGATGATTTGGATATATTTCTTTCTATCACATGCATTTAGTTGTTGTTGGATATGCTATAGGAAATATATGGGTTGTGGTTTCTTTTCCTAGCATTATGTAGGACATATAGATGGTTAAAAACAAATAGGTAAAAAGGACTTGGTAAAATATAATCAATAAAAAGTGTACTACATAATATTTCAAGTTGATAAATGTGTAATAACCAGAAAATGACTAAGTATAAAGAACCAAAGGGTGGTAAAACAAGATGGTAAAAAGGAATTTGTTTTTAAACCAAATGAAAGAAAAGTAACTAAATTAAAAATAAGATCATACTAAATCATGTTGGGAAGTATGAAAATAATTTAAAAAAATAGAAGATAATGTAAAAGGAACAAATGGTATAAAAACAAATCAATTAAGTTATTCAATCATACTAATAACATTGGGAAGTATAAGAGAAAACTAAAATTGGCAAAAATTAGTTATAAATTTATCAAACTAATTCAAGCTAGGAAGTATGAAAAATTTAAGAAATGGTTGGATTCTTACATGTACTTAGAAAATAAGAGGATAAGATCAAAAGAGAAATTAAATAAGCATAAAAATATGAAATAAATCTTGGAAGCATGTTAATGACATGTAACTTCATGGTCAATCATATCTTATCTCATATTTGATGCATAGAATTTTGATTGTGACTTGGATATTGGAAATTTTTTGTGAGGAAGGATAGGTCCTATCTAGGGTCTTATAATGAAACTCAAAAAGGGAACACCACTGAGGTGGAAAATATGAAAATTGGGTAATAAAGGATGTGTGTGATATTAAGGTAAAAATATGGTAATCTGTGAGGATGACTAGGTCCTATCCATGGTCTTACAATGCAATTCACAAATAGAATCCCAAGGGGAGTGGTTAGTGAACAAAACAATATTTCTGAAGTAGAAATATGAGGAATATAGGGAGGGAAAAAGGTAATGTAAAAATCATAATTTATGCATCATATGAGTAGACCTTAGGAGACAAGAGGCATACTAAGGATATGAGAAGACATTAAGTGACTAGTGACCATCAATGTACAAAAGAAACATGTTTTATATAATAAAAAATATTTATAGGAAAATAATCATGCTACTAAAATCAACTCGTGAAGGTAGATCAATACCAAATAATTAAAATGGACCTACCTTCCCACAATGTGTTCCCCATTCTTTAGGACCCCTTATAGAGTCATCGATCTACTATGAATATTGGTTACTTGCATGAGAAAGTAGGTAGCACTAAAAGATTTTTTTTTTTCTCTTTTTCTAATCTACTGGCCTACCATACCCCGATAGACTTCTACCATGAGTCTAACTATAGAGTTTAAGCTTTAACTAGAAGGAGATGTACTTTAAATGACATCTTTTAGTGTGATTTGACTTTTAATAATTTTTAATGTTTTTGCCTTTTGGATCATTGCCTTTTGTTAAATTATTTGTATTTTAATTTTTTTTAAATATTTTTAAGGTTCCTCTTCCATATGGACTTATAATGACCAAACACGAGAGATAAAGTGATATACATGAATGAGTTATAGGCTTAGGCTAAAGGAAGCTAAGTGACCAAAGACAATACTAACTAGAATACTTAGGCTTAATAATGAACCATCATGTTATCTCAAGTCTTAACCATGTATATGATTAGTTTTCAATAAAGGGAATAAATGGAATAAAGGAGATCCAAGGTGAACCATTAAAAGGAGAATATAATGAGATTAATTGTCTGGTAACTAATCACATGATAAAGAGGGAATGACTAAAGGAAACCAGGTGTGTATAACCAAGTCACAATGATAATTAGCCATGAAAAATAGAGATAAGAAAGAAAACAATAAGGAAGAGAAATAAAGGGATTTTTAAGAAAAAACTCAAGAAGGAAAATAAATCAATGATAAAGAAGACATCCATAAGAAAAACATAAATGACAATATAAGCAATGTAGATTTCAAAAATTAAAGTCACCATGTAAGATAAATAAGAATTTGACACAATGTAAAATGATATAACAAATAGATAAAGATAAGACACATCCAGTTCAAATGAAAATATAAAGAACACCATGTATGTGTTCATAAATACTGATAGATTTCCCCACACACATTATCCATAACATCTGATAAGTCTCTATGAAGATGGATGTGAATTATTGCTAATGTCTCGTCTATCTTTAATAAAAATTAGGAAAATACTTCTCATCTGATATCCTCAACATAAAAAGTATGAATACTAAATGGATCATGTTGAGGAAGGATATTATGTAAGGGATGTTCAGAATAATACATGAGAGTAGGCTCTATGAGAGATGCAAGAATAATTGATGGGGAAGGATCTATAATTAAAGGACTTATAGGTGAAGAATAATTTATGGGTGAAGTAAGGTCCATAGGTGGATAAGGATCCACAAGTGAAGGAATCATGGTTGGAGGCATAGAAGGTGATGAAGAGACCACAAGAGGGGTGGGAACCATAGGAGGTAGAACCATGGGAGAAGGAAGAGGATCCTTCTTGTAGGATTGACCCATGGGAGGAATGGTATAAGGTCTAGGAATATATATAATGTTATCCTTAAGGTGTTGTTGAAGGATGTAGTAATGATAAATGTGACAAGTGCCACATTAGTGCTAAATATAATACACCTCTCCATAATTAGGCACATATTCAAGTAATACCTTTAGGGGAGACATGGCCTTGTCTAAGGACTAAGGGGAAGAAAAGTGAAAAGTGTCAATTTATTGTTGTAGCTTGTGATAATGTATGGATTAATGATTATCCATTACATGGAAGCAATAGATATGTATGTGATTAGACTTAGTATAAGTATTCATAGGAGGAGGTGTAAAAAAAATGGAAGGAGTTTGGGAAGGGTCATTGGCCCATTTGGTGGTCAATGAAAATATCTAAGATAAAGGAAGTAAACCATCACCAAGATAATGTGATGGTGGGTAAATAACAATATTATGCTCAATTAAATTAGAAATGGGTTCAAAAGTAGGGATAGGCTTAGTAATAGCAGGACTAAAAATAGGTTTAGCTATAATGGGAGAAAGGATGGGCTCAACTATAGAAGGAATGGGAATGGGCTCTAAGGTAGGCTCTATTAAGGGAGGAGTGCGGTCTATAGAAGGATGAATAAAGGTCACACACATCTTAGGGATAAGTAAACTATAGGGGTCAATATACCTAGAAAAGTGGTAAGGCCTAGTCATAACATGATCTATGAGTATAATCCTATGAGGTTCCTAAAAAACTAGAGGTGTCAGCACCATCTCTACCCTATGATAAAGAGGAAAAATACTAAAATTAAGAACTACAAATGATGGAACATGGGAAGAATCACTAAAATAATAAATTAAAGAAGAATGATAATGGATAATCTTAGCATCATAGGCTTGAATAAGACCACTGAAGAATGGTTCATCTAAGGTGTAACCATCATCATAGTCAAGTGTGTGAAGATCAATGATGCATGTAGGGATGACCTTTTCATCTGATGAAGTGTGTTGAATATAATGTTGAGTCTTAGTCAAGACAATGGGAATATCATCAAGAAGTTTATGAGGAGGCTACAAAGAAGCAGGAAGTTGAGAGATGAGATGAGGTGAGAGTTTATAAGTTTTAATCTTTAAGTTGATTTTTTCAAAATCATCATCATTGGGATCTAAGAGGTTAGGATGAATATTCCTAATGAGTTTAGGATGACCATTATAACCTTGAGTAGAATTGATGGGAAAGTTGAATCATTGAGACTCACGAAATGGAACACTGTGAAAGGTTTAAGAGTAGGAATCTTTAATAAATCATGGTCTTGGAATTGTTCAAAATTATAAGGGCTAGTGTCACCTTGAATCTTATAAATTTATCCATTGTGAGGGAATTTAATGCATTGGTAGGTGGAAGAAGCAACTACTCTCATATAGTGAGTCCATGGCCTACCAAGAAAAATATTATAAGAGAGTAAAATTAAATATCATCACTTTCACATAAATGGTGATAGGTGGGATGGTAATGGGAAGCAACACAAAACCTAAAGGACAAATTTACCTTTGACCATACCCTTAAAATGTATTGCATGTGGAATTGATATTACATTCATAATGTTCAAGGGTTTTGATAAAATCAAGAGAGGCAACATAGGTGCTAGAAGCCTCATCAATCAATGTATCCTTGACTTTGATATCACCTATTTGGACACTAATGAATAAAGTAGGATCATTTTCATGAAGTAGAATCTCATTGAAAATCATAGAGGTGATGGGAAATTTGAAGGAAATAGAATTGTCCATTATTTTGTAAACATGGATGGACCTCTCTTCACATTATTGTAATATGTTATCTTTAGATCTAGATAAGGTTTATTCATGTCTTTATACAGAAGGATGAGGGACATTCATTTTGAACAAGAGTTTCATAAGATGGTTTTGATGATGCAGAGAGGTCCTCATAAGTGTATAGAATGGAATTTAGGATGGGATATTATTGAGTTTCATGATGAGATCCCACTCATCATAACCCATAAGAAGGTAAAAATATGTGCATAATGATTAATAAGGTCCTTGAAAGGATGAGCTAAAGTACATTAGAATTTTTGATGATAATAAAGAGAAGGTTTAGAACAAGGTTATAAATTATGTTGTAAAGATGAAGCATTTGTTCAAGTATAGGTTGAGATTTGGTAGAAGAAGTGTTGATAGCAGATTGATTATCATGACTATTAGGTAAACAATAAGGGAGAGTATAAATAGAATGGGAAGTATTATCCAAAGGAGGATTTTGAATTAGTTCATCAAATGTTATAAGGTCATCTTGTCCCAACTCATTTAAATGAGTTAGATAATAATCCTGGATAACATGAAATGTTTGTTATAATATAGGAGTGTAGATAGGTTAAGGGTCAATAAAATCAACCACCCTTTATATATTAGTCATATTTACTACATTTTATTTAGAATTGGGGTCATAAAGACTTTAAACATTGTTGGTGAAAGAAGTAATCTTGTCTTGGTTATCTTTATTAAGTTGGTGATTAGGAAGAGGGTCTTTATAGATAGCCAAATGGGCATTAGCTTAATTCAAGTCTTGAAATTTACTATGTGTTTCATGAGCATTAAAAGTAGTGTCATAAGATTGTTGACACATTAAAATGATAGAATCATGAGCAAAATTAGGACCAATAATAAAATCCATAGATAGATTATGAATCTATCTATATGTCTCATGAGAATGACCCCAACTAGCATGAAACCAACAAAAATTGTTATGATCATACCAGGATTTCATAAGATGAGTGGGATCAAGTTCTCATGGTAGAGGCTTAGGTAAAAAATTAAGTAATTAAATTTAGGATAAGGGTTTGTGAATTTTGATGGTATTTTGTAAAGATGAATGATGATTGGTGTATTATTAAGAAGAGGGAGCTAGTTCCAAAGACTAGTTATGAAAAACATCTTGAATAGTGTGAATGGTGTCATAATAATCTATGAAACCATCATTTATAGCATTATGATTTTTTTTTTTTTTTGAGTAAGAGATGAGGACCCCTAGAAGGTTAAGGTGGTTTTAATTGATACATAAGGAAATATTGGTGTTTAGCTTGGTCAATATCCTCCTCCAAAGTACATAGAGAGAGAGAGTGTGTGTGAACCCAATATTGTAGCTTGGCTAAAAGATCATTAGTAAAGATATGTAAAAGGTTATCATTGTCCATGTTATGTTCACATTTTTTTGATAATATTTTACACATTTTAATATATTCTTGGGTAGTTTCATTTTGAAGTTATTTATAATTTATAAAGTGGGCCAAAGTGTTCTTGGAAATATCACTAGTTTGGAACTCTTAAACTAAAGCATAAACTAAATCTTCCAAACTAGTAATATAATGAGTTTTAAGTTGGTTATACCAATATAAAGTATCATCAATGAGGGTTTTGGATAAGAGATTAGTAATGCCAAAGTTGTTCAATTTAATCAAATCCTTATAAAAATTTCTTAATGTTTTTAGATGAAGGGTAGGATCAGTTGATCCATTATAAGAAATGGTAGGGGTGATACCTCCTAGATCAATATTAGTAATTAGAGTGGTAAAAGGCTCATTTTGAAGATGCTTAATGGATTTGTTGACCAAATGAGTTTGAGGAATGATATTTCCTTAAGAATCTTGAAAAGGAGGAGAGGGAACATTTTGATTATGTGTGCCCCAAGTCTTAGGTTGAGGATGAGTTTAGATATGGAGAAGGTGATTTTGCATTATAATCATTTGATTTGTATTATGAGCTTGAAAATTATTCATTTTATTAAGTTTTTGTAACAAGATTTGGTGGGTTTGGTTGGCATTGTTAGCATTATTTGAAGTACTAGTGTTGGAAGGAGTGGATTGGGTACCACAATTGGTTTTGATAAGAGCTTGAGAGGAACTTTTAGAATGTGAGGTGATATTGGAAAAAAATTATTTTGTGGCAAAAGATGGACTAGTAAAGGGATGAGAAGAGGAAGCACTAAAAGAATCATTACCTAGGGTATAAAATGATGAACTAGAGGAAGGATTAAGAAGAGTGGATCTTAGGAGAGGTCCACTAGATATAGAGCATACCATGTTAGTGGATATACCAGGTCATGGTATGATAAGGGGTCATAAAAGAGGGAAGAGGCTAAGAATCAAAGAAAATAGTACCCACAAATCCATGTGAGAATGTGTGAGAAGGTGAATTAAAACTAAAGCATAAACTAAATCTTCCAAACTAGTAATATAATGAGTTTTAAGTTGGTTATACCAATATAAAGTATCATCAATGAGGGTTTTGGATAAGAGATTAGTAATGCCAAAGTTGTTCAATTTAATCAAATCCTTATAAAATTTTCTTAATGTTTTTAGATGAAGGGTAGGATCAGTTGATCCATTATAAGAAATGGTAGGGGTGATACCTCCTAGATCAATATTAGTAATTAGAGTGGTAAAAGGCTCATTTTGAAGATGCTTAATGGATTTGTTGACCAAATGAGGTTGAGGAATGATATTTCCTTAAGAATCTTGAAAAGGAGGAGAGGGAACGTTTTGATTATGTGTGCCCCAAGTCTTAGGTTGAGGATGAGTTTAGATATGGAGAAGGTGATTTTGCATTCTAATAATTTGATTTGTATTATGAGCTTGAAAATTATTCATTTTATTAAGTTTTTGTAACAAGATTTGGTGGGTTTGGTTGGCATTGTTAGCATTATTTTAAGTACTAGTGTTGGAAGGAGTGGATAGGGTACCACAATTGGTTTTGATAGGAGCTTGAGAGGAACTTTTAGAATGTGAGGTGCTATTGAAAAAAATTTATTTTGTGGCAAAAGATGGACTAGTAAAGGGATGAGAAGAGGAAGCACTAAAAGAATCATTACCTAGGGTATAAAATGATGAACTAGAGGAAGGATTAAGAAGAGTGGATCTTAGGAGAGGTCCACTAGATATAGAGCATACCATGTTAGTGGATATACTAGGTCATGGTATGATAAGGGGTCATAAAAGAGGGAAGAGGATAAGAATCAAAGAAAATAGTACCCACAAATCCATATGAGAATGTGTGAGAAGGTGAATTAGGCTCTTAAAATTGACCACTAATCATGAGATGGTAAATGGTATAAGGATCCTTTCCTCTATGTTGAGGAAATTTAGAGATAAAGAAGAAAATTTTAGGTATATACTCTAATTTGGGTTGATCTTAAAGTGAGAAGAGAGGATTATGTTTTGAATAGGAATGAGGAGGGGACCCATAGTTCATTATGTGATTGGATATATGAAAATTACTCTCATCCAAGAGAGGATCCCTACTCTGCTTATGAGAGACCCTATGAGGGTTGGTAAAACTCATCATGTCTGTTGAATTCAACTTAGTATTTTCTTCAAATATAAATTTCATGATGAAGGAGAATGACTAAATAAGGTAAGAGAGATTCAAAAATAGGGAAATAAGAAGTGACAAAAATAGTACATAGTTAATTGGGTCAACCTAGCACAAAAATAGATAGGAAAAATAGATAGTTTGTATGAGATTGTGTTGATAGAAATTACTGTGTACTAAGATAAGAATTTTTTTTCAAGTAATTAGGAAAGAAATAAATGAAATGAAATATAAAATAAATTTTATTAATTAGATTGATCCAATTGAGTCACACAACACAAAACCTTGCACCAACATTGGCTAGTGCAACTTTTTTCAATATAACATACAATTGAGTAAAGAGAAAGCAATCAACTTGGAAATTAAAATCTAAGTGGTAAACCTAAATGTTATTTAGATTATTAAAGTATAGTTTTAGATGTGATAGGAAGTTGGATTTAAATAAGGAACTAGAAAGCAATCCAAGGATGGTTTTAGGATGTTTAAGCTAACAGGGATCTGTATTGGTAATGGTACATACTTGGTATTGGGGCCTATCCCCTCACTTCACACATCATAGTGATAAAGGTGTTAGATGATTATCTAAAATATACCATTAACCACATATTTATACTTGGCCAAAAAAACAAATTGACTTCCCCCTTGCTGATGAAATCCAAGTAGGTTGGCCTTGGGTAGACAATTGTTAAAATGTTTGTTAAGATTTTGTGATTTGGTTATGTGTGCATAAAGTTGAAAATAGTAAAAATAAATGGTATATTGAAAGCCACCTAATTATACTATGTGAACCATTCTAAGCATGTAAGCAATAAGAAATGAAACTGTGAGCTAATTACTAGCATGCAAGGGTTAATTCCAACTTTGAAATATAGTATAATGTTGATTTAATTGATAGTGTATGCATATAATATAGAATATATTTGAAACTATCACCTATATACTATGAAAACAAAAGGTCTAAAAATGAATAGGGTTGACAGGGTTGACCTAGTTATCCTGAAAACACATAGAATATGGAACTAGGTCAATAGAGTCAATCTAGTTGACTATATAAGGGTAGTTTTAAAGACTGAAAACTATGAAAAGAAAGACTATAAGGAAAGATAAAAAGGATAGAAAGGAACCTTGATGGGTTTCAAGATTCATATAAATGAGATTAATATCAAATAACCTTGATAAATTCTTATAAATCCTACCAATAGGGTCGACTAGGTTGAGCAAGCTTTGTAGAAGCCTATTGATGAGTGCTTGAAAGCATACAGGGTTGACTGGGTTGACCTAGTAGTCTAAATATAAATATTAAAAGTGTATAGGGTTTACTAGGTCAACCTATTAGTCTAGACTAGATGTTTGAAATTTTGAAAAATTGTATTATGTTGACTGAGTCGATATAGTAGCTTGTACTTGAAAAAAAATCTGCACAGAAAGAATAGAGTTGCTTGGATGTGACTATGTGTTAAACCTATGCATAAAAGTTAGTAATATATCTATAAATTTGACCCAACATCACAAATATATGATAATAAAAATTATAAAATAAATAAATAAGTGAAACAAATCCTGCAAGGGTTAGATTCAAGTCAGGTTCACTGGAATGTATGTAATTAAAAATACATCGTGTCTATAAATCAATCCTATCTTAGATAAGATAGATCATACCATACACTTTCAATTGGGGATACATTTTTTAAGTGGGATCATGACCAATATGGGGATCCAATAGACTTTATTAGGGGATCTCTTATCACAATACACCATGCTAAGAAGGGTTCCAAAGCCTTCAGTCTAACATAACCATGCAATTACCCTAAGGGGTTCCTAGATTTTGATATTTCACATAAACTAATTATAAGAAAATATAATATAGTGATTAACAAATATTTTGGCACAAAGTGGGGGTTATAAAAATTAAAATTAAACATGCATAGAGGACATATTCTGACATCAATGTATACAAAATATTAATGCATGGAAGAGAAGCATAAATGCATATCTATCTACTCTTAAAATGGAAAAATAAAGTTAGGAATACTTGCGTTTGAAGATGAATCCATTGAGACTAAATATCTCCCTTATTAAAGGTTATTTTAAAGAGGTTATTATGGTATGTAATAATGGTAAAGACAAATTAGCTCTAGGCTACAAAAATTGTCAATGCATCCAAAAGACTTCTTCACAAGATAAGATCTGTATCTCCAAAGAAAGTATGGAACCCTAAGCCTTACTTCTCAAGTATAATGGTCAATAAGTATATGTTCATTCACTCCTACTTCTTATTTCCCTTCTTAGTTATAAATGATGGAAATGAACTTGTATTTATAGGTAGATTTGACCCTTCCAAAAATCTTGGTCGACAGGGTTGACCCAGTCGACCTAGCATAGTTTTGGAAAATATTTCACTAGGTCCCAAGATAGGTTGGCCAAAGGCTAACCTAATTCTAAAGTGAAAATATCCAAAAACTATACAGTGTCAACCCAATCAACCTAGCACAACTGAATGAAAAAATGGGAATTAGGTGAGGAAAAGGAGGAAAATGTAACAAATTCCTAGAATGGGTACAATAAATAAGAACAAGCTTAGGGTTAATGGTTCTAAGAGATACATGTGAAGATAAAAAGTAGAAAAAGGGACAACAATCTTGTAAAGCACCAATGGTCTACCCACCCCTTTCTTAGTATACCCCTAGGGCATGCACTCAGAGATATTGAGACTCGATGGGTTCTTACAAGATACAAAGTGTCAGTAATCGATAAAATTTTGAAAATATTATGTGTATACATGTTTCTCTTCAATGTGTTTATACATATCAAACTCATGATTTTATTCACCCCATTCATCAAGGAAGAGTTCTAAAATGTCTTTAAGAGGAACAATTAGTTCTTTATCACTAGGTTGATCTTCGTCATTAATAATGGCATAATTAACATTAGTTACATTTGGTATGTATGGATCAATATGAAACCTTGAAATAATATATGATTTTATAGTAAATTTGGTTTCATATATTATCTTAAAGGCTAGCTAAGACCAATATGATAATAATTAACCACCTATATTTTTTGTGAAGTTCCTTGACAATTAAAAGTCAAATTATGGTGTTATATCAATCAAAACTACATCTTTAGAAATAGAGAAGTTAGGACAAAAATGAAGAGTTAGATTCAAACCCTTAACAATACCAATTCTCTTAGTTGTTGATCCATCTAGTTGCGACACACCTATAAAATGAGGTTCATAGATGAGGCCTAGTTTATCCATAATTTTCTTTGGCATGACTGAGCTAATATCCCCACTACATATCATACAATTGTGCACCAAAAAATCATCAATGATAACTAAAACATATAATGGAAGAGGATTTTTCACTTTACCTTATTTTGTCTCACTAATCTTAGATGTGTTTGCATATACAATAATGCCTTTCCTTATTGTTCCTGATGATATATCAAGCTTAAATTGTTCCTTTTGAGACATATCCTTTTTCCCCAAAATATACAAAGTGTCCCACATAGGTATAATTACATGAAGCTTTTTCCTTTGATATACTATGTTAAGAGAAGAAGCATCAATATTTGGCCATCCTCTAGCATTCATGGTATCACCTTGGGCCTACTTGTTTTGGTGTATAAAATTACCTTTGTTATTCTAATTTATTTGAGATTATTGAACATTAAGAGGTAAATTAGGATCTCTTATAGGAAACAAAGGCATACGAGGTCTTGGACCAAGTTTTCTAGCTTGGATCAAGTTGTTCTAAGCTAGTATAATAATATCATATGTATTTGGTAAAGTAATCCCACCCATGGATTGTATAATAACAATAATATCACTATTTCATGCCTTTAGATAATAGATAAAATCATAGTTTGGAGTGGGTCTTACAAGAGTTGGGATTCTATGCCATGTATTTTAGAATCTAGCATTGAAATCTTGAATGAATTATTGGGGGGAGGGGGGTGCTCTCTTTATGGTACTCAATTGTTTAACCAAGGACAAATGATCTCTTTTATCTTCAAATATATTGCTTAACTTATTTATTAAGTCATCCCATGATTAAATTGAATTAGGATCTAAGGTCCTATACAACTCCAAATATTTGCCTTTTGAAACTGATTGCTAACAATCTAATTACCACATTCTCTTGTGTGATGTTTTGGATGTTACAAAAGTTTGTCATGTCTCTAATGTGTTCAATTGGAGTAATAGGGGTCTCTCTATTGAAATAAGGCACACTATTTATGGAATCCATATGTATATCATCATATCATTGAATATTCAAAGGATAATCACCATTGAAGATAAAAAAGGGTAGATTTCTAGCCATGTTATCAACCTTAGGAGAACTTGGATAATTTGGAATAAATATCTTCCTTCTAGGTGACTTGGTGTATGGGAGAGTATTAGGAAATATATTTATTTTATATGGATGCAAAGGTAATTTAATAAATTCAAAGGTAATTCCTTTCAATTTTGATATTGCAGTCACCTTTGGCATGAAAGTTGGCTAACTAGACAGTAACCATGAGTTCAAAATCTTTTGAAGTCACCAAATGTTGCATGAAGAAGGATGTTACTACTACAATAGTGCCAATACCATCATTTATCTTAGATAACATATTTTATTTTGGGTCCCACCAAGTGTTCTATAATTATTATATATCACATTTTCACCTTGAGGAGGTATACTCTAGCCTCCTTTAATTTTATGTAATATGGAAACATCTCTAAAGTTTTGGGTGACCTATGTGAGAAATGAGTCTAAATATTGAATGGCTAGCTCCCTTGCATGACACATACATATAACCACTAATATAATTGATTTGAAATAAAATGGATTGAAGGGTTTAAAACTAACATAATATAGGTAATGTACCAATATTAACTCCACAAGACTACCATGAACTTGAACTATGAAAGGTAATTTACAAAATAGATCTCAACACCCAAGCTCCATGTAATAATAGTGTTTCAACATGAAGGTATGATTTCATGAATTTCTCAAGGTAGATGGATAGAGGTTCTGATTATAGACACTATTAATAATCCTTACACTTAAATACACACAAAACAACTAACTACACTTCTTATGACCTATTAGAAGGAAAATTAATTGCATAAAGCATGAGAGAGTGAGATGAACACAAGGAGAGATAGCTATCACTTTCCATTCAACCATGAACAAATTCACACATGTATAAAATAAATTAAGAACTTCAAACTAGATTTAAATATTTTATTCAAATGTAAAATCAATACTCAAACTGGCAAGGCTTCACCATACTAGATGTGGAACCATTACAATGCCAAAAGTGGCTACTTATATAGATAATTATGAAAAGAGAGGGGTGTAGGAGAAGGGGATTGATAAGTGTCCATGTAAGAGTTACAAAAAGTATTAGTTATAAAAAATTCTAAATATAATTACAAATCGATGTGTATCTTTTATAAGGATACTCCATCCTAAATGTAGCATAGGAGTTAGAACTTGGCTTGACACCTTGATCATCATTTTGAAAACTACACTTCCTTTCATAATAAGAGTGAAAAATGGACTTATAAATAATAAATTCACCATGAATGACTTCATAGCTTCTCATTTTACACCTTAACTTCACTAATAAAATCCTTTGATCTGGCATTTCATCATTAATAAGCCTAAGTGTCTTGAAACTCCTCATTTCCCACACCTAGCTTGGTCCAAGTGGATAAAAACTTGAGTTAATGTCCTAAAATTTACTCTATATCCATGTATGGCCTTAAAAAATCTTATTATACCTAAAACAATCCATTTTTGTTCTTTAAACACCTCTCAAGACCCCATTTTTCTCCTCAAGCTCTCATTAGGCCTATTTTCATTATAGACCTAAAAACCTATAAACTTAATTTCATATAATAATGTATGGATATTATTTATAAAATGAGTACATATTTTAGGACTCAATATCCCATTATATCTTCATGTCAAATTTCATGTCTAGACTCTTAGTGGAAGTGTTTTTTTTTTCCTCTCTCCCCTTAATTAGGCATCCTTACCTAGAACCCTATTTTTCTACTCTATACCTATCCAAAACATGTGAAATCAACCAAAAATAATTTTATTAAATTTTAATATCCTTTACCTAACCCCTATGTCAAATTTGAGTCCCTAAGGCCCTGTGGAAGGGTGAGATCCATGAAATTTCCTTGCAACCTAGTTTCTTTTTAGGCTTGTTTAGGACTGCATTGAAAACTGATATTTTTAATCACTTAAAATATATATTAAGAATATTTATTAGATTTAAATGATTAAATACATCTCATTTGGCTTCCTAAAATGGTTTTTAAGTTCTCCATTACTCAAAAAAACTACAAAACATCAAAAATCATGCAAAATAGTGCATTTATTATAGTTTTTACAACTACAAGTATCAAAAAATTACTCATGGAGAATATAATTAGAGTAATATAAAAATATATGATGTTTAGGAGAAAAATATGTCATTTAATATGATTTATAAGTCCATTTATCTTGACTAGTCACTATCAAGGTTTTAGAAGGTTTTAAAGTGCCTTAAGTTCTTAAGGATTGAGAACAGGTACTCTTTCTCTCTCATAATGACACAATATTTTATTTAAGGAACCTATCCATCACATAAAAAGACCACTATGTCCCATGTAAAACATAACAAAAGTTTTGAGTGAAAGATGATGTCTCTTGGGTTGTAATCAGGGCATTAGAGAGGGGTCTAAGCTCTTAGCCTTTGTTTATGAAGGTAATGGGATAAATACAACAAATTATTTGAAAAGAATGAGTTTTTGAGACCTAAATAATATCTATAAAAACATCCTATTGTGATTCATTAGTTTTAGGGTTCCAAAGGTTAGAGAAAACTAGGCTTGGATGGTAGTCCTACATGAAGAGAACACAAGGTGGTCTTAATGCCAAAATTATCACTTTTATTTATTTGATCTACCTTTGGATGCTTATTTTATATTATTCTATATGTATATAAACTTATCAACACCTTAAAATCATCACCTTTCCCACAATAAACCACTTCGTTCATGACTACACTTTGTGGTTTGTGTATGGTATTAGGCTTGTCAGGCCTAAACATAGTTTCTCCTATTTCTATGTTTTGTTAATGAGATGGAAGGTTTTAGGAAGCCATGTCATCATAATTATCATATAAAATAATTAAACCCATTCTTATTACCTATTTTTCCACTCTAAATAAATAACCCTCATTTAGTCAAGTAGGCATGCCTAAAGATAACATTCTAACTGTGTAGGTAGGGGTTTGAAAAGGGTTTGAATATGTATCAATTAATTTTAAATCTTTATATGTTATTCTATAACTTATTTTTCATTGATTTTATTTCAATTTACCTCAAAAATTATCATTAACTTCACCTGATATTCCATATCACTAACTGTAGGTGACCCCCAATTTTCAATCTTTAAACATAGTTTATCTTGCTCTTCAACCTATAGGTGTCTATTAGGAGAAATAATTTATGGATTTAAGAATCCATTACCATTTTTTAACATATTATTTAATTTTTTATTCCCTTATGAGTTTTTAACCCTTTCAATTTTCATTCTTAGATCATTATAACCTCATAACCTATAGTTTTCAAGACTGCTTATGCAAAGTGGTTGTAGGTGTCAATTCGAAGAGGGTTTAGAAATGAACTATGAAATTGGATCTATTAAATCCATTATTTATACTTTTAATCATTCAAAACATAATTTAAAGTTCCTTATTAGATCCTTACAATGTTTATTGGCTACTTCATGACACTTTTAGATCCTTGCTCTCTCAATTCTCTATACAGACTTATGTATGCATGTTAGAATTGTAAACTCAATATTTTTGACCATATTTTGAATTGTAAATGGTCTAGATGATTCTAATTATTTTTGTCCTATCCCATTAAAAATTCATGTTTTCAACCTTCTTTAATAATTGGTTTTAGTCCAAAGTGAGGACTTGCAGGTCTAGGGCATGTAGGTCTCTATTTGCTTACATAGTATATTAGAGACTCAAATTTATTAATTATTATTATGTGAATATGTATCAATTAATTTAAATTATTTATCACCTTTTTACAAGCCTATAAATTCATACTAATCATATATCATCCTCCACTTGTCCATTAATATATACAAACTATATACATAGTCAGTTTATACAATTTATGTGTATGGAATGGAGCCTAGCACAAGGTTTATGTTATTTTGATGTTAAAATGGATTTTTTAAATAATAAAATAGTTATTTATGAATATATACCATACTTATCCACTATTTAAACATAATCCTCATATAACTTAGGTTTCATGGATGTTCACGTACATGTTTATAGACCTATGGGTGGATAGAATACACTTAAACAATGTTTGAGAGTATAATTTTATCACATATATTAAAAAATTAAACTTATAACATTTTAAATATTACTCTACCATGCTAAATTAGTCACTTATTTCCACTCAGGGCCAACCTTGATGTCCAAACATGTATGCATAGACCATGTTTTTCAAATAGAAAGACATGGTGCCTCTTAAAGGATTATTTGTATAGAGATAATTATAAAGAGATAACAAATAAATTATGTGAGATTTATGTCATATTATATGATAAAATGGAGTGATAGAAACCAATGAAAGTGATAGACATATCAAACAACCAAAACTTACAGTAGGAGTCACTGAAACACCCTGTATATTGAAACACTTTTCTTCTTATTTAGGACACTTCATGAATATGAATTACTTGTTAAAAATAACATGGAAATTATATATTTTACCTATAAAAACATCCATGAAAACCATTATTATCCATCTAATTCTTAAGTAGATAAATAGGAGTAAAATTAGACCCTGCTTGGATAGACAAGGCATAGTGACCTACTATCACTCTTAGAAATTATTTATAAAGGAGGGGCCATGAATCTCAAAAATAATTACACCAATTTAAATATTATTATGACCCCTAAAATTAACAAATTTCCAACTCCTAACTCTCTCTCTCTCTCCTAGTCATACCATCCACTTGAATTTCATCTTTCTAAGCTTGTGAAGGCAATAATGGAAGAGAGAGAGTATCTAAAGTATATTTACAACCAAAAACTTGATAAAAATATTTAATATTAATTATATAATCCAAAGGGATACTTTTAAACCATTCACATTTTAAAATTTATCTTTCAAGGCCACACAAGTGCCCAAAAGTATTTGTAAAGAGGTAGTTTGCTTAGTTTAGGCATTAAACTATGGATTTTGTCAATCTATGACCATATATATACATTATATGGCATTAGTTACTTTTTATAACCTTATTAAACAGTTTTTTTTTATTATTGTATGCACAACTCTTCTAAATAGGCTAAAAGGTGACTAAATTGTCATTTTAGCACATAAGAACATGATAAAAGGTTAATACATAATATTGTGACCTTAAATACTCATTTATAACCATTTATAATGACTATAAACCATGTTAAACCTTGAAAAAACTTGAAAAAATTAAGACCTTATAAATTACCCCTAGGACTAGACAAGTCATATGAGACCAAACTTTTGACAAGGCTAGACAAGGAGAAATATGACCACATGGAGAACATTTAATACCATTTAATACCATGATAAGACCATATAAAATTAAATTTAAACCTATAGGGTTTGACCAATTTTGACTTGAGGTCAAAATTTGGTCAATAGGTATATTAGAAGTATAATATAAAAACCTGGGAATGCCCCACCAGTACTACCAACATATGTTATGGTCAAGTTTTACAGTTATTCAAGAATACTGTTTGAAGATGAAACTCCATATATAATTCCAATTACAAAAATATAAAGGAGATGCACAACACATATACCCTTATGGTTGTTTTATGCATTAACAATACACAAATCACAAGGTTTGACTCTTTCAAAAGCCATAATTGATATAGGTTGGAAAGAAAGAATAGAATTAATATTTGTGTCTATATCCCATGTAAAGTCCTTGGAAGGACTCTGAATATTACCTCTATTTACATATGACTTCTATGAAAACCTAAAATATGGAAAACAACTTTCCAAATTAAAATATTACGAATAGAGATTGAAACTCTAAGAGGAAAAATAATTTCATATAATTATGAAAAAATTCATTTACTTATTCATTATTTCACATTTCATGTGATGTGTATGGTATATTATGATGAATATTAAATAACTATTTATATTCATAATTTTAGATTATGTATATTAAAGTTTTGGGTGATTTAATATAATTTGTATTACAATTTTGTATGATTTAATATGATGTATATTATACATTTCAAGTTTTATGAAAAACTTCATATTTTATGTTAAATAAATACACAAAATGCACTGCTACTATTAGCATACCTATCTTAGATAAATCTATGTAAAATATGTTGAGAGATATCATTCTCAAGGTACCTATTCCATTTACGTCACACATCCAATATAATATAGGCACCTTGAGAATGATATATCTCTATGTATTTTACATAGATTTATCTAAGATAGGTATGCTAGTTATCTCTTAGTCATTGGTTTGATCTCTTAGTTATGATTGATCATTTATCTTGATCTCTTAGTTAGGACTGATCTTTCTTTCCTATATATGCAAGGCTCATTCATTTTATTTGATAAGCTTTGGACATATAATAAATGATAGTGTTGCTCTTTTATTTTACATATATATATGTAATTCTATGCTATTAAATTATTTTTAGATTATTGTTTTTATGAATGTGATGTTATACTAACACCATAGATATGTTTTGGTTGGAATAATTTTATTTTCATTCCTTTTAGTCAGTCTTTGTTAACATAAATTTCATGAGGAAGTTTATTTCAGGCTTCATAGAGATAATTTGACCATTGAACATCATAGTCAAGAAGGAAGCTAAGATTGAATTGAACCTTGAAGCACAAGTATATTTTTATGATATCAAGAAATCAATTTCAAACACACCAATTCTTGTAATTCCATACTACATGAAGCTATTTTACATCTACTCCACTTTAGAACATTCAAGTGTCATCATCCTAACGTAGATACATGAAGGTGGAGATGAGACACCTATCTCATTTATTACTTATCCCCTTATAAATGTTAAACTAGGTTATTCAATGATTGATATAAAATCTTTTGACTTCATCAAATCAATAAAAAAATTTAGGCGTTACATCTTGTGCAACATAGCTCACTATCATACTTGACCTAACTATTAAATTAATGTTGATGTAAAATGAGATAAAAAATGATATGGTAAGTGGATGATTATTAATCAAGTGTTTGATCTAGAGATATAACCATTGAATATAGTGAGAGGTTAAGGAATCATCCAAGTAATATTTGAAGTGGATCTATTAATTATTTTCTAGTAGTACATGGTGCAAAATATAACAAATGATGATTTTTACCAAGACATAGTTTATTATTTTATAAACAATGAGTGTCCAAATCATCTAAATCCACTCAAATAAGATTGTTTCACTTTAATATCATAAATTTCATGATGAAATCATACATTCAGTACACAATAAATCAATAAGGAATATATTTTAGATGTTAGAACAAAGAAGCATAAAGTGGTCAAGAAACTCCATGGGAACTATGGAAATAGTTACAATTATAGTAGTGGCACAACCCACCAAATACTAAAAGTAGGATATTATTGGCTACATGTATTTAAATATGCACATATCTATATATAAATATGTCATACCTACCAAATTACTATGTATAGAGAATGCACCTTATCCATGATATTGCAATCAATTATTGAGGTCTTACCATTTTTAAAATGGGGATTAGGCTTTGTGGGAATGATCATTACCAATTAATCTACATGACACAAGTTCATAATTAAAGTAACTAACTACTACACTCATTTGATTGAATCTCAATATTTTAAGAATTGCAAAATCAATGTGGTGGTTGACTTCCTTAAGTAGCACACCATTGCTAATTTTGGAATACCATTTGCTCTAGTATGTGATAATGACCCTCATTTATCCTCTCTCCAATTTATTTAATGGGCATATAAAAATTAAGTAATCCTTAAGTTTTTTGTCTAAATACTATTTTTAATGTAATGGGTTAGCTAAATCAACAAATAATAACTTGATCTATGTAATTAATAAATCTTGGAAAAAATAATCCTAGGGACTTGCATAACATTTTAAAATATGCATTACAGTTTGATAGTACCAAAATTAAACCTTCTCTAGGCACATCATTTGGTATATGTCCAATAATATTATCTTCCTAATGAACTTAAAAATACAAACCTTGTAAATTCATGAGAGACTACCTAGAAATTGATGAAAAATTAGAATATCATCTCCTAAACTTGATGTGATTATAAGGAAAATGTGATACAACTTTGTTATACTTAAGTAAAAATCAAGGATTTTTCAAAGAATTGGTTTGAAAAATGAGCTAAAGTGAAATATTTTTGGATCTTTGAAATAATCCTTATTTGGGATAAGGATCATGAAAATAAGGGGTCAACATGGAAAATTTGATGCCCTTTGCCTAATACCCTTCCAAATTTTTAAAATCATAGACAAGAATGTATTCTTCCTTAAGTATCTAACTAGTGATGATATCCCATTGCCTGTCAATGGGTAGTTCCTCAAGCATTACTTCCAAGATTGAATTAGCTTGGAAAGGTCATGTAAGTAACTTTTTTTTTATTTTATATCTTCCCTTTTCACTTTATTTCCCTATTTTTTCTTTCCTAATTATGTTGTTAATCCAAGATTAATTTCTTATTTTCCCTAATTTTTCTATTGGGTTTACCCAAAATGTTTTTCCCTATGGTTCTTCATTGATTAAAATAAGAAGGAAGGAAGGTAATTTTTTAGGAAACATAATGATGTTTTATGCCTAGATACTTTGAGTAGTTTCTATCTCAAGATTCTATTTCCAAGTAAGTTTCAAAGCTTTAAGCTATTATGTGTTTTTTGAATTGGTTCATGTTTTGGTGAGTTGGGTGATCCATTTCACTTTTGAATATATTATCTCAAAACCTTTTGAATAATTCACTTTAATGATTTTTAAATTTTCTTTGATGAAATTATTGTAGCCAAGGTTTGAGAATGAAAAATCTATAATTTTACCTTTCATTTTCCATATTGGTCCCCAACCTAGAATTGAGATGCTCAAGAAAAAGCTAAACTAAAATAAAAATAAAGGAAACCCATTATTCAAATACTCAATTTATATGTGATTTAATCAACCTCTACCATGGCTATGAATGCCCAACTAGTAGTAGAGCAAGGATTTGAGTGGGATCAAAGATAAAACCATCGGGGATATAGACACCTAGCTTTTAGTGGAGTAATGTCCAAGAATTCATTCCAAGATAAAATTCATTACCTTATAACTGTAGTAACTAGTCCTTGTAAATTTTAGAAAGGGAATGAATACATTTTCATATAGTAGTCATTGTGAATATCTAACGTTGTTGTGCAGTCATTCCCTTCTTATCCTTTCTTAAGATGCTTCATGGCTCATACATTTTTTAAGTTAGAGATTATAGGATTGTTGACATGTTTTTGTCACTCTAAAATAATCAAGATTATTTGCTAATATAGGCACCATTTATTTATTCTTACATAGCATGCCCTAATTTTAGTTAAAATTAGGGTACCTATTTTGCTTCAAATATAGTCTCACTAGTTGTAGTTTGGTTGAATCCCTCCTGGCTTGTATGATTTTGGTTGTTTTATCATGCACGTGTATATAATTTTACCATATATTGGTTTATGTGCATTTTCAAATACTAAAACACATATCATTACATCAAGTAAATTTGTGTAGTAATTTTTCATATACAACACTTGGTGAAAATTGGTTCTTAACCTCTATTTTGATGACATAGGGGTTGGGCATGAAAGTCAAACACGAGTTGGGGATGATATTTTGACACATAAGTTGGGAATGAAGTATTGGAAAATGAGTTGGGTAGTAAATTCCAATACATGATTTGGGTGGGAAAGCCTGACACATAAGTTGGGCAAAAAACTATGACACATAAGTTGGGAACGAAATTCTTACACATGAGTTGGAAATGAAAGTCTGGAACATGAGTTGGGCATGAAAGTCTAGCACATGAGTTGGGAATGAAAGTATGAAATAATATTTGGGCACACAACTTTGGCACAAATGTCCTATAAAAAAATTTTGGCATGAAAGTTTTGGTATTAAATTATGGTGCAAAATTTTTGGGTGAAAATCTTGGCACTTGAGTTTGGGCATGAAAGTCTTAGCACAAGAGTTTGAGTATAAAAAACATAAAGATAAGTAAACATAGTGATTGAGAATGTGTAAAATGTTTAAATTTTGTCCTAGGTGTGCATACTAATCATGAATATGTTAAATAAATTAATATATTATTTATTTATTAATTTTTTAAGAAAATTAAAATTTATTCATAATGTCCTACTCAAAGTGATAAACTACATGGAAGTCTGTTTTTACTCATATATTTCAAACATTTTATGAGCCATCAGTGGTGTCAAGAAGCTGACATCATTGAACTCATAGTGTTAGGGGTCCCATATGGATAATTTTAAAATATTAAAACTTGTCACATCATGACTTAATCATGTTTCTTTTAAATGCCACATTTATTTTAATTTCACTTATTTATGGTAAATGTGACATTTATTGTTTCAAAATTTTAAGATTGGTAGGAGAGAAGAGATGCCCACTTGCATAGGAATAATTATCTAAATGAAAAAAACCACCATATATACTTAATATAGGTGAAATAGGCTCCAAATCACATGGGATAAATATACATGCAACATGGTTCATATAGATGCAAAGTGCTAGTTGGTTTTTAGTAATAATGTTTGAACCACTACTCTATTTAACATGATATTTATAGAGTTTTAAATATGGTTATTACTTCTTTTAAAAGATATAAATATTGATTAAGCTAAGTTCATGACATGAATCATGTTCATGTTTTTTTGTCATGGTTTTGTTGTTGCTAGCTAAAAAAAGAGGGTGTGCATTGTTCATGATGTGTTTTCTCATAACCATTTACCACCATAAATTTATTGTGGCCTCTAAGAACCTAGTATAATTTATTCCTTCTATAAGATCTAGTGGATGGAACTCATTATTTATTTCAATAAAATTTTGGGGGAAACCCATATAGGTCTTTGGGCAAGATTTTATATATATCTAGCTCATTGTTGAGTTGAAGGCTAGACTATTTTATATATTGGGATTAATATTAATGAATATACCCCACTTTTGTTGCATTTTCCTAATTTATAGTTAGCTTTTTATTTTGTATTATTTGAGGATATTTGGACATATCTCTATATTTCACCTATATATGAAATTAATCTCAATTATATTTCATGATTTACCTTCTAATCAAAAACTTTGTAAAGAGATATTCATTGCTTGCACATACATATGGTGGATTTTTCCACTCTATTTACTTATTTAACTTATAATCAAACTATTGCATTATATATATTTTTTATTTGTGCTATTATAGCTACATAAATATTGGTTTCCACAAAGGATTTATCTACTCAAAAGGATCAGATCTATGTCCTCTCCAAAGTAGGCTCATCTTTGATTTCTCTCTACCCTCTATATTTTGATCTTGTTAGTCTAGTTTTAGAATAGTTTGGAATTATAATCATTTATTTCAATTTTTATTAAAATTACATGAACTTTAATTACATTATTTATGCACTTTTGAATGTATTTGGTAATTTTAAGGCATTAAGAGACTAAAATTCTTCTCTGAATCTAAATGTATTGATTATTTTAAGAAAAATATTCTAAGTTTACTTTCATAAATGTTAGAGTTTAAACCAATAAAGGCCACTTGAACTAAAAAAATACAAAATATCCAACTAAGTGAAAATATTACATGGAGAATTAGTAAAAATAGACCTTGGGGAAGGAATAAAATCCCTTTCTTTCAGGAGAGGCAAGGTGAGTCATCAAACCCATGTGCAAGTTTGTGTGCCAACTGGACCACCAATAGAAAGGTGGATGAATTTAAATATGCACTAGAGATACCAAGCAAGGGAATGCTAAATTATTCTTTCATGTCTGTTATTTTAATAATAATATAATATTTCATATTATTTCACAAACAAAACATCCAATCACATATGAAGGAAAGCTAATTTTATAACCTAAATTCATTATTGAAGAAAAGTTTAAGAAGTTGTGGAATCCTATTATGTTAATTTTTAAGGTCAACTTAAATGGAATACCAATAGATAATGAAACCTTGGAGATAGATGATTGTTTTGAAAAACATCTAAAATTTCCATATTGTTAAAAAAATTTGGAGTGTCATCCATCTATGGTAATATATGAGGTACAAGACAAGAATCAACAAAATCAACCATATTGTTGGAAAACATGCCTTAAAATGTAATGGAAAATTATGGAGTGAGGAAAATCCCTCATTATCATTCATGTATTTTTTTAGTTAGTATTAAATGATATTTTTATTATGTTGTGTAGTGGTATTAGGTTCTAACCCATATGCATCCCTTATATGTATTGAAACCCAAAGAGAGAAAAAAATCACAAGGGAAGTTCACAGGAGGTCACCCATCCTATTACTACTCTAATGTGTCACACTTAACTTTAGAGTTTATTTTAAGTTTTAATGAAAATTTATTTAAGTGGGAGTTCATGTTTTTTACCTAGGTGCAACATATTTAATTGTATATTTTCCCTTTTAGTCTTAGTGTTATTGTCAAGTTCTATAATATTTTAGATACTTAGAGTTGTTGAAGGGTTAGGTCAAGAGTTAATTAGGGATTATTATGGGTTTGGTATATATATTTTGAAAACCATAATGAAAAATTATTTTTACCATGAAAATTCTAATGCAAATAGAGAACCATCGTTGTGTGAAAAGTCATGTATTTTAGATGGATTTGCAAGTGCAATAATTTTTAGGTGAGTAGGTTCCCTCATTATTTTTATTTGTATCATTTATTTTATTTATATCATTAGTTAAATTTTATATATATTTTTTTAAATTAATAAATAATGTACCCAATATATTAACTAAAATTTGACCAGGCACATGAAGGACATAGGGAAAAAATCCCATCCTGATCTAAAAAATGTAAGATCTATAGACACATGGATGCATCATTTTCTGATTGGAATGATTTAGGTGATAATATTAATAATGAGATGGATAATTTATATTTACCAAATTAATCATAAAGAGAGACATAATATTTCCTGATTTAATAATGTGCCCTTATGAAGGTGAATATAATAATGAAACACACATTAATAGTACACCCAAATAGATGTATGGTAGAGACCATGATAACATAAGAACTAAGTAAAGTATGATAAAAATAATAAATTTCATGATATAAATGATGGATCAAAACATATTATATCACCTATTATATTCAATCAATGTAACCAGACACAATCATATAACCACATAAATCAAACTTATGACCATCAAATAAGACAATGTGACCAACTATAAGTAAATCACACAAACATAACATAATATGATAACTTTAGGAAACTATATATTTAACACAAGATAATATGGGATAATTAAAAAACACAATCACACATAATTACAAACATGTAAATGTAACAAATCAAGAAATCATAGGCCATGAAAGAGAACACACAATGTAACCATATGACCATCATATGAAACACCATAATGTATGGATGTAATGAGGCACATAATATGTAATCTATATTGAGATATGTCTAATTAAGGGTATAAATATCTATATGAAAATTTAAAATAAGAACAATAGTCTTTTAAACCAAGTGAAAAATGTTCCCCCATAAATAAGCATATGCTCAATGTGAGAATGCCCCCAAATGTGGGAATACTATATCCATAAAGAATTTATAAATACATTATCATATGTAACATGTGTATCCTAAATCCAACTCATGATAAGCATGTTCATAATAATTTATATGTAAATATTTAACATAAGTAGATAAAAAGTGATATATGATTATTTGTAGTTATATAACCAATGAAGATCAAGAAAAAAAATATTTTTATATTTTACCATGTTTGAAATTTCTCATGATTTTATAGAATAATGGATAAGGAATTTAACAATAAAATAGGTGAAAGTAAGAATAATTAAGTAGAGATAAATCAAGTAATATATATAGGTAAGAGGATAAAATGATTAGAACCAAGAGACAAGACAAGAGGTGAAAGTGAAAATAAGAAAGAATATGAGGATTCCTACTAAAGTAAAACTTCTATATAAACTTAATGAAAAATATATTGGAAGGAATAAATATATGTGTGTGTTTTATAATTATTATTAATTCCATATAGTATTTTTGGGTGGGAACAATAATCAATGGGAAAGGGCCAAATTAATACAAATTAAGTGGCTAGTTGAAAGGAAATGAAAACTAGAATCATGGAATAAAAAGGAAACATATTTGTAAAACCTAGAGGGAGTATGAAGTAATGAAAAAATCAAGGGATTAATACAATAAAAAATTATAATGAGGCATTAATAGACCAAAATAAATATACAAAACAAGATAATAAACTACATGAAAGGCATGAAAATATATAGTAAAGAAAAAAAAGGAGTTATGTATAGTAGATTGTTCCATTGAAGTACATGAGACATATTAGTAATACTAGTTGATAATCAGATTTAAATATCCACTAAAATACAAATATTAATCCTCTAAGATTCATGTATCCCATTAATGTGATGATTTATATATATCACTAGAAGTATCTAAAATATAACTATGAGTTGTATGGTATCTTGAATCATCATCATTAATAGTATATAAAATGTGATCATGAGCTATATAGTATCCTAAAACATCATTAGTAAAATATTCATTATGTAGATGAGATATAGTAGTTATTTAAACCTATTTAAATGAATAACTTTGGTTGGACCATATCATAAAAACCACACAAAGTTATTTATCTTGAACACACACACATAATAGGTGATGATAAGACTATCTTCTGATGTGTATTAGTATGTATTATAGATATATATGTCTTCACTTAAGGTTTTATGATTTGTTGTTTAGGAAATGATTTAGGTAAAACCTCATGTTTTTATTTTATAAGTGCCTCATAATATTTTCCTTGACTCAAATGGTAAATATGTTTTTATCATTTAGAAAATTAAAACATTAATTTAATGTGAATGGGATATCTCTTGTTTGATTTATCCATGGGTGCCCAAGTAATAGATTATATAAATAGTTATTTGAAAGTAAATGAAACCATACAAAAAGTGTCATAGTAACTATAATGATAGGTAATGTGATACCATCGAGAGGTGTCCATGTGATAAAAACATCATCTCTAAGAACTGTGATTATACCAAGTACGACTTGTTGAATGTACCCTCTACTAGTAATAAATGACATTGTACTTATGTTTAAGATAAAAAAATTGTCAACAATGATGTCATGTGTAATATTAAGATGTGAATCAATTAAAACATGTATGAAAAACATACCATTTTTATAATTATCTATTAGAATCTACGGTCATAAAATCTAATATAAGGAAATTCTTTCCACGTACATGTAACCACACATATGAAACCATCTAAGATATACAAATTTTGAATCATTGGTTATTGTGTATGCATTTCCATGCAAAAATTATATTTATTTTTAGTATAATTATTTATAAATGAATTATTCAACATTTTTAAATTATGATTTGATGTAAAAAATGATTCATTTAACATACTATTGTGTCCTTCCATTTGAATAACATTAATATCAAATAAATATTGTATCTTGTGTTGAATGCATAGTATCTATTAGTAATATGGTACAAAGATATATTGGTAATCAAATTATGCATTCAAATAATAATTTTTTAGGTAAAGGTTGAGATGTGTTGAAGTCATGCTATGGAGGTAAAGATATTATATCACATTCAAGTAATTTTCTAAGTACTTGGATAGGATTCTAGGGTAACATTGTAAATTGATTACACTCTTGAGAGTAGGGACAAACATGTAATGTTGTTATGATACCACATTTACTACATTTTTTATCTCATTCATATCTTGAAAAATAGGTGCATCATTAGCCTTAGCCTTTAATTTTTATTTACATTAATATTTAGAGCCATTATAGGCAAGGTCATTAGACAAGTATTTAAGCATGTTTTCCTATAAATTATTGATATTAAATTTTTTTATTTTATTATAAATCACATAAAAATATGTATACATGTTAAACATGACTTTGTGTATGATAGGTTGAATACATTATTACAGAAAACAATTTTTAACTTGCTATCAAGTAGTCAATGGGAGATATTCATAAGCATAGTTTTGAATTTAAGAACATACTAACTAACAATCCCATAAGGTCCTTATTTAAATTACATAGGATGTTAAAATGTGACATTTTTAATAATTTTGATATAAAAATGAGTAAATAAACTATAAGACAAATCATTCAAATGACACACTAATCTCAATGGTGGGAAAAAAATAATCTAAGACATAACCCTTGATAAGTATATGAAAGATCTTAGTAATAAATAGATTATATTTTATTTTTTTGAAACATGAAACATTAAAATATATAATATGTTGTGAAGGATCACCCTTTCCATTAAATAATTCAAATTTAGGAAAAATGAAACCTGTTAGAAAAGGGTAGAGAAGGACATGTTGGAAATTTGGCCTTCCAAGGCCAAATTTCAACCCCTAAAGCCAAAAATGTTCCTGTAACAACCATAAAAGCCTGGTTTTGTTGATTTAATACATGGTCATGTCCTTATTGATCATATTTTGAGACTTGGTTGCATTTGTAGAAGTGTCATAAGGTGTTTTAGAGCCTGCTTGTAATTCCATTGTGACATAAATGCCTTGAGTCTATTCAGTGAGGTGACAGTGGTCATGATCATCATGGAGTGAGTAAGAAAGTGTTCATGGGAATTCTAAAGTCTAATTAGTTGTTTGAGTATTATTTTATAATTTTAAGGATCTTTTGACAAAGTTAAGGTAACATGACAAGATTGAGGTTTTAGGTTCTCATGGTATATGGGCCTTTTTCAATCTTTTCCTTATGAGAGAGTATTTATAATAATTTTTATGGGTGTATAAACCTTTATAAAGTCATGATATCAAGGTTTATTTATGTTTTCAATGTCATTATCCATGGTTTATCCATTCAAGCATTTTGAAACCTTCATAACCCCCCCCCCCTCAAACTCATCAAGTGACCCTCTAAATACCTCATGTTGCTCAAATACATTACTAAAAATTTATAAATGGGTGATATTTAGAGTGTACCATGACTTAATATATGCCTTAAAGGATTATCCAAATCATCACTATGCATTTCATTTCCTTAAAATCCTATTTTGAAACTCATATTCACTCCCCCACCTACCAAATAGATCCCACACATACCAAAATATGTCTCTCTAACTTCCCCATGCCATATATCCTAATTTAAAGAATTATTTAACTCATATTTTCCCTATTTTCATCCACAAATGGTGGTTCAAAGCTTGAAACATGGAGAAAATGTAATGAAAGAAGGATTTTCAGGTGTTTTCTATAGGTGTATGGACTTGTACAATCATATATATAAATAGGGAGATTAAAGGTTGTAGGAAGCATCATGTTTAACATATCAAAGAATTTTCATGGTAGGAGGATTAAAAATAGGTCCAAACCACCTCTCTCTTCAATTGAGATCCTTTGCAGGCCATAAATTCTTCTAGGTTTATGGAAAGTATAGATAGGAGAGAGAAAATGGGAAGCTAATATATTGGGAAGAGGAAGGGGGAATTTTGAACTTTCAATCCATGGAATTTTTAAGCAAGTTAATGGTTTATAATTTATGAAAAATATATATCATTATGGTCACTCCAATGCTATTATTCATCTATGTAGGGAGTTAAAATAGGATCAATTTTGGTGCATATTTGAAGTTTTTCTGAGAACTAATGTTTGATCTATGTTTATGAGGTTCTCATAGACCATATTCATCACCCTACACCCATAGTTCACACATGTGGGTGTGTGAGAGTAATTAAATATCCATTTTATACTTATTTGTAGATTTTAGACAATTTTCTTAGGTTTTAAGATCTTTGGTACATATTTGAGGTGTTTGATGATGTCATGGGTTTGATATGATAACATTGAATCTATTTAAATCTCCTTTTCCTCCCATACTTAGCTATATTAAATCAAGTGATTAATTCAAGGTACTATCCATAATGTGACTATCATGAGTGAATATAGTCTCATTTGCAAAGGGAATATATAGTTGTTGTAGATATCTTTTGGTAGTGTTTGAGATATACACAATCTCCTTCATTCACTCCTTAATCTACTACCTCATACTCATCTTGGACCTATACCCTAAATATCTCTACTCTCAACCTATTATTCAATAAAAACCCTCATTCAACCATCACAAATCCTTACATAGACTACACACATAAGGTAGTCACTGCTAAATGGGAGTCTTAGAGACATTTAGGACCTTTGAGGAGTAATATGGTCATGTTGAAGGAAGACATAGTCCTTGAATGGTTTTCTAAATTATCTTCAATGTCTATGTCTATTGGATTGAATATTGAAGAAATGAAAGGACTTAGATGGCCTAATTAGGTGTAATTATACCCAAACATTTAGTTACAGTCAGATTAAATCATGAATAAGCCTATGTACTGGTGAAAGTAAGACTTTTTTTTAGAAATTTGACTTGGTTTTTCAAAGGTCCTAATCCTGGTAGAATGATTTTATTAATTTTAGATGAGGAGGGAGACCTAATGAACTAATTAACCTTGTTAATACTAAGAGGTCACATGTACAGGCCCACACATAGGATTCATGGAATCCATGAGTATTAAGTGGTTGTTTTAAATCTAAATACATTTGATAAGAAGTAAGAAGGGTGTAACAAACTTGGCAGGAGCATAAAGACCTCAAGTTAATTAATGGGAGACTAAATAAACCTTTATATTTAGTATATATAATGATACCACTTACAATCTTTACTAATGATGGAGGTCAATATGATCTCATAGGAAACCCTACTCTTAGTACTGTGTTTATGGACACTGTACAAAATTATTAGAAAACTATACTTTTTCAAAAAATTGGATAGAGAATAAGGTAAAAAACTATTTTTAAATATTAAAATCATTATATGGGTATTTTTTACACTTTTTTCATCTTCTCAAGTCATTATATGTCCAAAACTATGCCTAAAAATGCCTCTGTAAGCTTCCTCTAATCAACCAGTCTACAAATATGATAGAGAAGGTGACCTAGTCACTTAGTTTTGCAATTTTTCAAATGTGATCTACTTAAAAATTCCCATCACATGATGTATTATTTTAATTTATACTTTAGAATTACATATTCATAGTTTCCTAAGGTCCCTTACAAGTTTCATAGTAACCAAGCTACTAGGCCTAATTGGCCTAATTCGCCTACTTGGTCAATAAAGAAAGTTAAAGAATGGCATAGGAATAATTTTGGAGGATTTATTATAAATTATTTACACCATATTAATTATTATTTGAATGAATGCACTTTTAATATCCATTATGGAGTAATGGAGGCAGTTTCTTGACTTGGTCAACATGTTCAAAAAGAGGATAGGTTGTTGTATGCTTTATGATGGCCTAATTAAACCTAATTAATATTATAACTAAAAATAATAAGATTTTTTTTACCAAATAAGGGAATATATATAATTTAAGAGAGGTTTAATAAGTCAACCATATCCTCCATTATCCCACCTCAATGCTTAAGGGGTCATTGAAGAGCATCAATGCATGGAGAATAATTTGGGAGGTCGTTATGACTATTGTAACTATTTTTTAATTGAATTAAGAGTTTAATATGGTTATTTATGACCTTTTCCTCTCACCTAAACTCTATATCCCTTTCCTTCTCTCGTCATTCTTCTATATATTCAGGCCTTAAGGCCTTGATTTGTATCCCTCACCTGGGTATGAGGAAACTATGCCTAGTTTTATACTTGACAAACCTATTGGACTACTAATTAAACTATTACAACTTATCCATTATTTGTTTATAATGGGTATATTCTAGTTTTTATGTGATAAGTGGTATAAATCCTCCCTTATCATGTTCTTGTCATATCTAGATGTTGATTAGTTATCTTATGTAAGTTGTATGAAATGTCAAATTTTGGTGACCATGTTTATAGTGTAATCTAGTTGGAAGTACATAAATATAGGCCTCTCACCCTTCAACTCCATGTTATAATCACTCATCAGGGACTTCATATGAAATATTGTTACTTAATACTTATTGGAGATAATGCTTTAGTTCTTATTTGGTTCACTAGTTTTGTTAGGAGTCCAAATTGAGTGGATGGATGAATCATATTGGTACATCACCACCCCTTAGATTATGTTTATCTTATAAACTTTATATCCCTTTCCACCCCAATATTAATAGGTTTTATTAAACTAAACCAAATAGATGCACCAAGGGAGCTAACCCCATAATCTAGTGGTCTGGCCTAATGATAAGCTCACCCACAACCTTTAGGCCATTCCCATCTTAGTCTACATTTTAGGAAGAATTAAACACTCTCCTTCATAGGGTACAACTTGGGTTGCTAACATGATCTCATGAGCAAATGGTTTTTTAATATATTATGAGAAGTGACTATATAACTAGGTATTTGAGATCTTTGTGAAATTTGTTTGATTTTCACTTACATAACTTTAATATCTTGTTAAATCAGTGTATTTTTTGATAAATTAGTATGTGTAGGATCCAAAGTATGATTAAAAAAATGGTCATAGATGGTATATTGTTTTGAAAAATACCATTACCAATAGATATAATATGAGAATAAGTTCTAGTAGATCTAGAATTAGTAGGAGACATTAAAAATACAATAGGTTACATAAGTATAGTCATAGTAACATGACTAAAATTAGTAGGTTGAGGGAAAAAATTATAAGTAATAGGATCACTAGTCTCTTGACCTAATGTAGAGTGAGAACCTATAGTAGATGAAAAATAAACATTCAAAGATCCATTTGTATCTTTTTCACTCTCACATGTATATTTTGTATAAAAAACATTCTTTTATGCTTATTCTAATATGAACAATATATATTTTATCTGATTGAGATAGTCCTTAGTTGTCTAAAGTTAGACAATATTTTAACTCTTTCTTAATCTACATAATAATTAGTGTAATTAGCATTATTTTCATTTCATTCATGGCATTATCATAAAAAATATTTTTAACATACATATTTTTCATAATTCACATTATTGATATTCACATTATCAACACTAATAAAAATAGTAGAAATTTCATTAACTACCATTTATTTTACCAAAAAAATGAGTTGAAAGCAGATAAATTTAAACCAAATTAATATTTGTACCTTTCAGTCTAACACTTCACCTAGTAGATAGTATATATCTATACTTATTAATTATAATAAGATTTAAATATAACAAACATGAAAAATGTTATGGATAATTATGTTACAACAACGAATCCAAAACCTAGATAAATTAGATCTAAAAATTAGTAAATAAAAAATATTAGAGGGAAAGAGAGCATGAAATATTAAGATTAATGTGTTCAAAAATAAATGGGTTCACTATATAATTTTTTTTTTAAATGCACACAAGTTTTTAAAACATTACACTAGTTAAGTAAAATAATTTTATGAAGGAGGTCTAGATAAATATGGTAAATGTAGTAAAATAGACCCACCTAGTTATAGAATTAAAATGCATATTTTTATTTATTTATGATTAAAATATGGAAAGAGGATTAAAGAGAGATGTGTACCTAAATATGAACTACCTAAGTTTTGTAAATGAATTAAAACAATGTAAAATATCCCCTAGGAAAAAAAGGGTTGTCCAATTTTGGATATTATCGAAGATTATAGTTCTGGATGAATGTGTAAACCTAGTATGAATATGGATATGTGAATATCTCACATCTCAAAATTTATATAATCCTTCATCAACAACAAAAGTCTAAGAATGTATCTTCACTAAGAATAACTGATATTTATATTCCTCTGAATATATATTCTCTTTTGATATAATCTTATTTTTTTCACAATATATCAATAGTAATAAAATGTTCAATGTTAGTGGTTTGGGCCCTCTTAAGGGTTGTAACTACATATACCACATGCTAAAAATATGGGCTCATGTAGTATCATGGATGTGTATGACCCAATCTATTTGAGATAAGACTTCATTTTCTCTCACTAAAATAATAAATGAATACTATATAATCCTTAATGCAACCTTATTTTGGTACTAATATGCAAACATAAAGCTTCATCAAAAAAATAGTGGAATAACAAAAGGTTCTGTAAGAAGGGTGCAATAAATAGACTTGATGTATAAATAAATAACTTATTTACTTTATGATGATTCATATGAAATGACTTATGGTACATACATACATACATACATACATACATACATACATACATACATACATATATATATATATATATATATATATATATATATATAGGCACCTTTAAATTAAAATATAAGACACCTTATCATTTAATATGATCATGGAAAATATTGAAATCAAATAATCAAGGTAAGATAAATCAAAAAATGAAGGTATAATGTACCCATAGGATAATTGACCACTTTAGACCACCACCAAGAGTTGGTAGGTCAAAAAAATACTATGAAGCATAAATCAAGTTTAACTAATTGATGACTACAATAATCTTGAAATAGATAACTAACCGATCTAAACATATTTATGGGAAAGTATGAATGACATAAGACTATGAAGGGTCCAATTTTAAGAGAAAATGTACCAAAAGGATTGAAATGTAATAATATGAACTAAATGCATGAATACTTGAAAAATATAACATAATTACATAACTTGTACAAAAATTATGTGTCTACCCATATATATGTTGACCAATTATAAATTTATTTAACAATAATTTGTTAATTTAATTAGATGAAATCAATATAAGTATGCTATTACATTCAAAAGATAAATTAATATTAATATGCTTTTTGAATGTGATTGTTACCAATTCCATACATATATACATACATACATATCAATACCACACACACACACACACCAATTCCATATATATGGCATTGGTAACAATCATATTTTTAAAAAATTAATATTAATTTATTTTTTTAAATGCAACATTATACTTCTATTGATTTCATCTGACTAAATTAAAAAATTATTATTAAGTAAATTTATAATTGGTTAACATTATCATTTTTTTAATATCATATAAATATATAATTATTTCCATGTTTTAGGTTTGGAATTGTATTTTTGCATTTCATATCACTTGATTTTTCATATTTTTGAGGTTTTTTATATTGTTGAGGATTTTGAGTTCAATATTTAAGGTCTCGAGTCTCAGTGTTTTAAATTTTGAGTTTCATAGTTTTTGGTTTTAAGTTGTGGGGTTTTAAATTTTTAATTACTTATAAAATATTAAGGTTTTGGAATTTAAATTTTTAGGTTCAAAGGTTTTCAAGTTTTAAATTTTAGGTTTTGGGTTTCAAATGCTTTTTATATGAATCCACTTTTCATGTTTTTAGTGTTTATATATTTATTATAGTTGGGTTCAAGGTTTTTAGGTTTTGAGTTTTTGGGTGTATATGTTTTGGAAAATTTAGTGTTTTCATGTTCGTGGCTTTTAGGTTTTAGGATTTTCAAGTATTTCATGTTCATGAATTTTTGGTATTTTCTATGTCACAATTTTTAGTGTTTTTAATTTTATGGATTTTAAGTTCCATTTTTCACATTTCAATTTTTTAGTTTTGGGTTTTGAAATGTGGATATTTATTTTTTAGGTTTAAAATTTTTCAAGTTATCAATTTTCATGTATCAGTTACAGTTTTTGGGGTTTTTAGGTTTTGTGTTTTATGAAATTTAGTTTCTAAGTTGTGATTTTTAGATTTCTTGTGTTTTTTGGGTATTAAGGTTTAAAATTTCAAGTTTCTAGTTTGGAGGTTTTAAGGTTTAAAGTTTTGGGTCTTAAGAGCATTTCATATAAATTTAATTATTTTTTTCAAAGTTTCTAGGTTAAGAAATTTTTGGTTGAGTTTTTTAAGGTTTTTTATTTTTTTATTTAAAAAATTTATAAGATGCCATGCATCATGGATTTATAATTTATTATGTTATAGATGTTTAAAATTCATTGGTTTCAATTTTCATGCTTCAATTATTTAGGTTTATGGGTTTTGAGGTGTGTTATATTACTAAAATTTTCATGTTTTTTGGTATTTATAATACAAGGCTTTCTATTTTATTGTTTTTGGGATTTTCCATCTATCCTTTCACATTTTATATTTGAAAAAAATCATCCTTATAAATTATATTCCTAAAAATAAGGTAAAGGAGTTTTATCTCATAGGAAAGTATGACCTCCAAACTCATGTCATGTAGCATCATCAATGTTGGGATATATTTAATTGCAATTTTTATCAATGCCTTCACTTTCACATCATCAAACTAATTAATCATTTTATAAGAGATTGGCTTGGCTAATGTGGCATGGTTCTATCATTTGCATTCCATTACCATATTATTTTAAGTATCCTAAAAGTTATATGGCCACCCACCAACACTTCATAAATATAGACCATCTAGTTATCACGAGATTTTTTATAAATACATACCATCCCATTATAAATATAAAAAAATTAAGATATAAAATAATGTCAAGAGTGCTCACTTAATTTACAAATAGTGTGTGACATGATTGTTTTCTCAAAGTTCACGATGATTTATCATATACATATCCAATAAAATTAGGAATACACAAAATATGGGAAGAAAATAATTATTTGGTATTTAATTTTATAAAATAAATAATATTCTCCTACACGTAAAGGAATTATATTTAATATAAATAAATAAGTTATTTATTTTTTATATTTAATATTTTTTTGGGTACTCTATATCATTTGTTAAGAATTAAATATGGAAAGATTTCCTCGAATATCATGTATGTAAGACACACAACCCAAGTAGAACACATAAGATTCACAAATATGTTTAACTTTATTTATCCACAAAGAAAACATACTCAAACAAATGACACTCAAATTTAGAAAATAAAACACATCTCATTTATTGCACAACTCATAAAGATATTATAAAAGAGATCAATGCAAAGGAATACATCTAGTTTTTCTACATCTAAATGTAGATGAGACCTAGTAAGGGTGACTGAATCATCCATGTATTCTATTTTGTCTTGAGTATCATCATTGTCATCAATCAATGTATGAACCTCTTCTATTTTGCTACACAAAACATTTTAATGCTTATTTACCACAAATTTGAGAGAGAAATTGGTGTATTTTAACTTTTGGAGAGATAAAAAGGAATAAAATGTGGCCATTATGAGTTTTTGGTGTTTGAAGTGACACTATGACTCTTCTAAGAAAACCTAATGATTATTCACTTATGAAAAGTTATTCGCAGTGGTATTGAAACTCTTGAGAGTTTGTGACTATTTCAATGTGAAATTTTGTTAAGAATAAAATTCACTTTGGGAATTCATTGTATTAAATCCCAATCTAATAATTTCACAATTCACATCCTAAATAAATCATTTATCCATAATTTTTTCTTTATTTACTGTAAAATGTGGTACTTCATCTTCTTTATTAAGTATCCATCTATTGTACCTTGATTTTAGTGTCTCCATGAATTTATTAGTAAATTGGAATTTATTCCATACATCTATTTAGATATATTGGCCTCATAATCATAGAGTTCAAAGGGTCTCATCTTAGTTTATTTGTTCATTATGTATCCCAGAAATGCATGAGATTTATAAAATTTCCCTTTGTTTTGGTTAACTTCTAGGTGCTTGTGAACCGTATAGCTATCAAGGCCTCATCGATTGACCTAGAAATTTTTAATCTCTAAATTCATTCTGATCAGTAGGCTATAACTAGTGGTTCCTATAGATTTGATAGAATTCATAGAACTCACACAATGTCAAATTTACTATGAAAAATGTCATTGTGTGACCATTTGAAATGAGACAAGTGGACACCTATGATTTATTTTGATTATATGAATATATAATTTGTGTAGTTTCTTTTCTTATCTAAATTTTTTTTGGATGCATGGGTTCCTTTAATTCATTATATATCATTAGATATCCATGCATTCACCTACGCATAAAAAATTTAACATAATTCACTATGAAAATTAAATAAAATAATGAATTTAAATAGATAATTGAAAATTCTTGTGGTAATATAAGGAACACATGTGGCATTATTGAATTTCCATGGAGTCTCAAAATCATAGATTTCATATTAGGCTTGATTTCCTTCTATGAGTATTATGATTTTGTGGACTTTGAAATCAAAATGAATAAATAATGACATCATTTTTTACTAAAATACTATAATATAATTGCGATCACATAACTATATAATATAATACATACTAATTTCAAGCTTAATTTAGTCGAAAAAAAGTCTAAGTTAAATTAAGGATTGGTTTAGAAAATAAATTCAATTTTTATTTTATTTAAATTTTTTTATTGTAGGAATTTTGACATGTCTTAAATAAAATAAGGGTCTCCATTTATTCAAAAATGAATGTGGGTGTGTTGGTCACAAAAAATGGAAATTCTTTAAGAAATACATTATTAATTTTTTAGAATGTATAAATTTATGATTTCACTTGTGAATGAAACCTATTACTCAGAGCAAAAAAGATGGAAAGTATTAGAGATTGCTCTACTACCATAGAGGCTTATATAACATTGGCAAATTTACATTTTTATCCACTTTAACCATTAATACATTATCAATTGGGCATATATAAGGAGGTTTTTTTATTCATCCTTCTAAAAGAAAATGTTTTATTTTATTTAAAAGTTTTATATTATCCACTTATTAATTTTTTTACTTTTTAATTTCTAAAAAAAATTTAGAAAAAATATTTTTAAGGTATAAGGATGGTAAAAAAAATTAGTGAAAAGTGATTTACCCTTTACTTATTTATTTCCCTCAAATTAATTATTAAATATGGAAAATGCATTATTTAATATTTTTAGATGCTATCATTTTATTAATTAATGTGATAATTATGAGTTAAATATTAATGAATTTAATGAAAACATACTTCAATTATATTTTATAGTTGATATCTATCCATAGGTTAAATTTTTTTTTATAAATTTTATACACTTTCATAATTAATCCAACTTTATCAATTATTTCAATGTGATTAGGATTTCCTATACAAATAATGGATATTATTTGAAATTTACTTCTCATTTCTCTAATTTTTTGTATTAAAAAATACTTAATAAATTAACACCTATTGAAAGTCAACTAATATAAAAAAATAAGGTATCAACATCTAAACTATAAAAATTAAAAGGACAACAAACAAATGAATATAACTATTTCTACTCTTACACTACTCATAAAATACATTCATAATTTTTTTGAGAGTAGTGAGGAGGATGAAACATTTGAGAATTAATGCCTTAACTACTTTATATTCACTAAAATTAATTGTTTGTTTCTTTGTAAGTATTTTAATTTTCAGTCTTAATTTTCTAATTTCTCAAATATCTGTTGGCATGTTGACCTTTCTTCTCATGGCACTTATCCCATATAAAAAACAAATCTAAAATCCCTAATGATTTTACCTTTGATCTCCTATCAAACCATCTTTGGAAATTTTATTGATGTTGTCTAAATTTCTGAATGGATTGATCTCATGCATCTTCCATTTGTAAAAATATTCAGAAAACTTGAATGAAATATGTCATCTCCTTCCATGTATTTCTCTCGAAATTGATAAGTGGCTATCTTCAAATTAATTGAAAATACTAATTATTATCTATAAAAATATAATAATTTAAAATATTATAATTCTTTCTTATATCTAGTTATATCAGCCCATAATGTGTACTTCAATAGTGAATGCCAATATCTTGGTCTCTTCACAACAAACTTTTTTATAACATCAATGATATTCTTGTTGTTTGATTTGTTCACTTTATTCCCTTGGAGGTAGTAATTTGAAAATATCTTAAGAATAATATTTATTTTTGCACCCATTCTTCAAATTATTCATATTGAAATACCAGTCCATTATGGAAAACCAAATAAAATGGTGTACAAAACCTTGTAACAATGTTTTCTTCTATGAATTTATTTTTTTCCTTCACTATGCTAATATTTATGTAAATTGATCTATTCCATGATGTATATTAGTCTATGGTAATTAACATAAATTTGTGACCTTTTCTTAATTTAAATTGATAACTCCACCAAAATCTAATCCCTATTAGGTAAAAGATATTCTTTCAATTACTAGATATAAATGCATTTTTATGTGATTCTCTCTTTTTTTAAATTTCTAACACTCATGAAAATTTATAACATGAATGTGAACATCCTTAAATATTTGGAATAGTAATAACATGTTTATGTCTTATTTCATTTCCATAAGGATGACTACTTACCATTTTTTCATGAAAAGTGTTCATAATGGCATTAGCTTTTTCCATGTTTACACATCTAAAGTATATGAGTTCATAGTTCCTATGGTTTATAATTCCTTTATTTATCACATAATGAGTTTCTTTTAATTCTCAATGAAATTATTTGTATTGTATTCAATTATAGGGGACAATCTTTGTATAGTAGAAAATGAACAATGTGATCATACCATGATTCTAGCTCAACTTATGACTGATCTACTTAAATAATTATGATTATTGGGTCAACTTATATGATTATCATAGTGATATCTTAACCAATAACTCTTTTATATAGGTTAATTTTCATGTCCTATATAGTTATTTTTGACACACCTTTAACCTATAGTGTGTTTAAGGATATGTGTGGATGAATTGGGGCTTACATAACCTTTCATATTATCTTGTCACATTTCTCTATGTTATTATATTATTAGTAAGGGCACCTTATGTAATAACCATGGATTAATTACAGTGTATATAAGAGATAGTGGTTATTATTTGATTATCATATTTTAAATTCTTATCTTATTGCATTGTTGTGGAGGTTCCCCATTTGAAATAATTCAACCATATTTATCAAGTATTCTACTCTTTTATCAAATATTATTATGTGTCTACTTATTATACTAATATCTATAAAATATATTATTCCACTGGTGTGAATTATCTATGTAATTTCATTACAAGTGGAATCAAATCTTTGATTTGGGAAAGTTTTTGTACTGTAGATTTGTAGTTATGGCATCACTATTGTCTTAAAAGATGAAGTATTAAAAAAACATAACTTATGATTTGAGCAAATTTTTTCACCATTACATTATTTTTTGAGGTTTTTTTTACAAAAAAAAATCTATAATTTTTTTTTACACCTTTGTGTAAATTATTATTCATTAGATTTATTTTAGTGAGATGATCACAATGATATGTTACACTCATTTTGAGATTGAAACCCTAAACCCTAAGGGTCATGCATGGATGGTCCAAACACCCATGACTGAGGGAAAGGGAAAGACACCCCAACAAAATATATCTCATAAAGAGAACATGAAGTCTAAAAAATTAAATTCTATGGTTTCTATGTTGGTCATCCAACTTCAATCAGATATGCAAATCAAGGTGAAGAAAGACTATCTCAATGAGATAAAAAGAAACATAATTGTGGTAAAACGGGACATGGATGATGTGAAGTGTTAGTTTTAAATTACCAATGGAACATTTAATACTTCTTTGACTCATATTAAATGTCCAAATAATATTCCATAGTTCTATTTAAATTATCCCAACCAAAATAACCAAAACTCAAGTACCAGTTCGAATAACATGCTACCAAAAGTGGAAGTGCAAAAGTTTGATTGTAAGGATATAGTCACATAGATAAATCAAATAGAAAATTTATTTAATCTACATGAAACCCCATGTTCATATAATGTGGTCATGTAATATCTATATCTATAACCCAATTATTTCCTTTGGTATAGGTAGTTGTTCTCTTTTAATAAAAATGAGGGCCTTCCCATTACCTAGTGATTTAACAATTTTGGGAATATTGGAGTCTTATTCTTATTTTTATTAAGGGTATGAAATAATAAATTAGTAAATAATATTGAAATAATTATATTATTTATTTTTATAATTTATTATGTCTTTTAAACCTTTCTAAAAATAGCAATAAATAAGGAGAAATACAACTTAGCTTAAAATTGGTATAAGATGACTAAGACAGAGTATTGGTTGTGCAGGATTGGGACAATATTGTAAATAAAAATCTAGATTTCATTCGATTAAAGGATAGGAGTGAAAAAAATAAGACATTATAGGGTTTGGCACTATATTCCACTCCTACCACTATTATCTAAACTAGTCATAGATATATGAGTTTTTTAGGTTTTATTTGTTGTCCCTGTATGAGTCTACTTATGAAATCTTAAGTGTTGAATGTAAACAAAGATCCTTGTAGAGATAATTTAATATTCAAACCTTATACCTTAATTTTTCTTGAGAAAGAGGGGGGGGTTAGTGTGTTTAATATGCATTGAATATGTGATCTACACCCCTTATGTGGACACACTACCTACATACTAATATTATGAAGAGGAATCAAACCATATGTAGTTCTCCCACCTAAATGTGTTTTGTGAAAAAGTGTTATGTGGATTAAAAAATTCCAAATTACGAGTTCTTTAGGTGTTTAGGGATTTTTATGAGAGTTTGAATGTATTTATAGTTATGTTGGGTGACTATATGCAGAGAATAGGGAAATTTGCCTGAGTTTGCTTGTATTCTTACTTGATTTTTAAGATTTATCACCTCACTTGTAAATTAACTTTGGATGGACTTTTATAGGGAACCATTGATCATGGTTTAGATGTATTCATGTTATGCTGACATGATGAAGGATAGGAATTAGATGAAAAAGGTCATTTGGGATCAAAATGTAATTAGATAGGAGTGCAAAAAATGGGACACCCTAGGGTTTGGTGCTATAGTCCAGGTATGACACTCCTATCCTATAGGCTTGGGACCTATGGAAATAGAATTGGCTTGGAAAATAGAACTTGGTTGAGCTAGAAGGTTATGAATGACTGAGAATAAGCAAAAAGGTACTTAGGAGGGTCATAAGAACATGCAAAGAAGAATTATGGCTAGGATGTCATAAACCACACTCAAACTTCCAATTTAAATATTTTATATGATAGTATTCCCCCCCCCCCACTTATTTTAGTGATGTAGTAAAGTGAAATATTAGGATAAAGGAAAAAGTAGAATGTATACCTAAACTTACCTATAAAAGTGAAGCCCATGGAGATCCATGATGTTGAATGATGTTGGGTATGTGTTAGGTATGTGCTAGGTATATGCTCAGTATGTGTTGTACCAAGAGTAATATCATGAATAGATCCAAGTGATTAATTCCCTAAGAGTGGCTTAAGAATGCAAAGGTTGGCCCTTTGGCTCCATCATCACCCACTAAGTGAAGTTATGTGGTCATGCAGGTGCTAATTTATGTTTGGACTATTTATCCAATCCCTTAGGTGGATCAAGAATACAAAGGCTAGCTACACTTTTGGCTTCATCATTTCCCACTAAGTAAAGCTATGAATTGATACTAGTATGGATGTGCATCATATGAGATGGATCCTAAATCCCATGAATGCTCTAAAATATGACAATATGGCATGGATAGTTGAATGTGCACTAGAAACTAGGCCAATCTTATCCATTCTAAAAGGTGGAGATTAGGATTGTATGAAAACCACTTCAAAAATAAGAACTAAGCTTATATGGAAGCCACTCGGGAATGATATCAGCCATCTACAATTGGAATAAGGCACAAATCTAGTAAAAATCCTTGGGTAATATATTAAACTTAGAAAGAAAATAAGTCAAATGTATCGCACACATTTCCCCCAATTACTAGTGTCTGTAACATGGATTCTAATCAGGAAGTTATCCTAACTGCCCAATCTAAAACAAGTGAGAGCCATCATGTCATGCATGATGCCCCTATATCTATATTCTCTTAGAAAATTATACTAAAATTGCCTAATTTGAGCTGAACTATTACTAATAAAACTATAACTAAACTTACCATTCTATTTTTTTCTATAAAATATGGGTTTTTCTATTTGGACAAGATCACCAAAAATAAGACACCTTGGTGTCAGGCACTATTTTCTAGGTCTAAAGCTTTTATCTTTTGCTAATTTTGATCATTGTTCTATAATCATCACTATTTTTTTGATTTGTTCTATCTATTTTGATCTTTGATTGTTGTTCAAAGTGTTCTAAAAACTAATTTTTGACTGGTAGAGGGTTATGATCTCTATGATAAAACCCTTGATTATTGCCCCCTCTTCTAAGGGTAGGAATGAAGACCCTACAATGACTTCCCTAAAAAAAATATACCTACAAGTGTGTTATGTTGTGAAATACATGATATAGTAATGATAATCAAAAATAAGTCTCAATATATATGCTAATCAAAAAATATCCCTACAAGTGTGTTATTTTGAAGATTGTTAGATCAATAGGCATATGCCTAGATAGATGTAACAATGTAATATCATGTTTAGTATAGTGAGTTGAAACTAGAAATCTGGTTAGTTATTAGTTGTTAGTTGTCGAGGTATGAAGCATGATATCCATCATGGCATCCAAGAAGGTAAGATAATGCATGATGTGGATCATGGTATTGTAAATAGTGAGAATCAAACAAACAACAAGCACATAAGGCAAGAAGTAAGAAGCATAAAAAAGTAGACAAGGGTCCAAGAAAACAAGGGACATGGGCACATATCACTCAAACTAAAAATCAATCATACAAGGCATGTTCAAATTCCCACATACACATATAATTGAAAATGAGCAAAATTGGCACAAGGGCCACAAGCACGTAGGAAAGTATAAGTAAATGGCATTGGAAAATGTCATAATACACATACAAGAATATAAGTAAAGGGCATTGCCAAATTTACTAAGGCATATACAAGAATAGAATCAAAGGACATTGGTAGATGTCCTAAGGCACACACAAGAGATGAAATAGAAACTAAGAAATGCAATCACATCTAGCTATGCAAAGCAAGAAAGGAAGGCATGTAAATGGTGTAAATATAATCACATCTAAATAATCAAATTAAAGTGAAATTATGAAAGACATGTAGTATAAGATAAGGTAAATTCTAAGAAATACACAAGTGTTAAATACTAGTGATTGTTGATATATTATTCTATGTAAGCTAGTAAGTAATGTATATCAACATGATAATTAGAGTGTGTGGTATAGGAATGATATAGCTTGGATGGTGTATTCATGTATAAGATGCCACCAATGGGTATATATATCGATGTATGTCTCGAATGTAGAAGTAGGATGTCCCTTTAATGGGTAGAGTAAAGCAATCAAGGATCTGAGTGTCACTGCACACACTCAAAGAAGATAAAGTGAAGCATGGTAATGTAGATCAATCTATAAACAATAGCATATAATAGAAAAATGTAAGTCTAGCATGGTAGTAGAAATGTAAAACATGGATAATACATATAATTGAATTTTTTTTGGTGTTTTTGATATATTTTAATGTTTTAGGATTTTGAAATGCTATATTGTTTTTGATATTTTTGAAATAAGCTATGTAAAATCAATCATAAGGAGACCATGTACAACTAATAAAAAAGAATCTATATACAAGTAATTGAAAATAAGCTATGTACAAGTAAGATGAGAAGAAATGATACTAACTGACGAATCTCATGAGAGAATCCTTATCATAGTGTCTTGTATGCTATAAATTATCTAAAATCTCTGTAGTGGAAACCAACCATGGGGTACTCCTATAAGTTTGATAAGTAGATGCAACTATAGGGCTCTTAGGGACCCATATGGTAGTAGAAGAACCTCTCTAAAAGTTTTCTCTATGTGTAGAGGCATGTGACCTCAATGATACTACCCTGGGTGTGAATACTATAGTTGGAAACTTTCTAGTGTCTAAAAACTATGGTTACTCTAAAAGAGGCCTCCATGAAAGTGCATGAACTCTCTGTGCTAGCAAGGAAGGCCTCAACTATGGTTGAATTTGAATTAGAGGAAGAACTATAACTAGTGACAAAGCTAAAAATGTTGACTATAAAGTAGGATATGGTTCTAAAGTGGGGAGTGGTAACTCATATATAACTCCACCAAATATAATAAATTGATTATTATGAATGAATTTCATGCATCTATGAACTGTATAAGGTAATGCTTAAATTTTTTATATCCATGGTTAACCAAGTAACATATTGAAGACTCTTACACTGGGAATAATAGTAAATGGTGTGGCCACATGTGTTAAACCAACCTATAGAGTAAGTAAAATCTCACTAAATAAAATCTGTATGTGCCCACTAAATTTGTTGATAATTGTGTCCATTAGGGTAATATCCTACTCTAAACATCCAAAATGCTATGGTAATGTCATATTTCACATGTTCAAACTAGATCCATTGTCTATGAGAACACTATGAATGGGATTATGATTAAGGTAAGATCTGTTAAAGAGTGCATGGTAATTTGAATCATCCTCAACTATCTCCTACTCTGAGAAGGAGATGGAAGGTCTAGTTAGAACTCTAGAATTATACACACTGATCATGTGGCTCAAAGGATGTGACTCAATTGATCATACCTTATATATAGCTAGTGGAAGGTGTGCATGATATTCATGGTGAACACTTGATGTATCCCCTATCTCTTATTTATAATGTTGTGGGAAAGGATCTAAATTTTTTTTAAAGTTTTTTCCTATGTTTGCTTTATCTAAGGAGGCTCAACTAAAGTGCTAAGATCAATAAGGTTCCCATCTATCAAATCTTATATCTTGTGTTTCAAACTGATGAATCTATTAATTATATGTCCTGGTGCCCTATGAAAATCATAAAATGTATTCTGATCATATCCCCATGGAATAGGATTTGTCAGATCAACTTTCTGAATAAGAGGGAGAGATATGATGTTACATTCTAATAGTTATTATAAGACTCTAGATCGAGATGTTGATAGATTGGTAAAAGTTTGCCAAGGAGGCATGGATAAAACCACTCATTGAGGGGGCTCTGAAGCTGCATTAATTGGTGGTTGATTTTGACATTTGCTATCATTGAACCTTATTTTATATGGGACTTTACTATTATTATTGTTTATTATTTATGATATGATTGTGTACTTGAGTTTTCCCATTGAAATTAGTTTGAATTCCCTTTCCTTTAGTGTATTGCATAACTTAGTGAAGGAAGAGAATCTTTTGAACATTATTGACTCATGCAAAACTGGCAAAAGACTCTATTTGAAAAGATCTTATAACCCTTGATCGACCATGGGGCTAGTCATTTTAGCCAAGATAGTCTTATATCTAAGAACATAATCTTAAGATGCTCATTTGACCTTTTTTTTTCTATTGTGCAACTTGGGCATAAGAAACCTTGTCACCTATGTTAATGAAAAAATGAGCTAGGAACATATCAACTAAAGGATTGAATGTGTTGGCTGACTGATTTGATAGACTATAAAACCATTATAAGGCATAATATTTTAGACGACATGGAAATAAATTGGTTAGTAACTAGTAATTGGGCACATAGTCCAAGAATTCTATGTGAAAATCTCTCAAGTGTGTCTTTGGATCACCCTTTCTATCATATAGAGTAAGCTTGGGTTGAAAAAAACCTAGTGGTAAGGGTATAGAAGCAATATGGCATGCCAATGGAGTTTGCAATAGAACTAAAGAACCCAAAGCCTATGTAGGTCTACCTTTTTTAAGATGTAGCACCTTAGATTGAAGACATTTTATCTCTTACACAAGGGAAACCATGTTAGGAGACAAAGATGTACTAGCCATAACTGGTGGTGTCATATAGGATGGTTGGGCTGCTATAGGGATTGTTGAGACATATTTTCCCCTATAGTGTCATTTATAACTAGTTGTTCAATGGTTTGAGAAGATTGACCATTTTTTGTTCTTATTATAATATTTTAAGCATGCCATCTTGTACATTAGGATGTTTAGTTAAAAGGTCTTGAAGTTCCCTCTTAGCAGTTTTATCAAAATGGGTATAATGGGCCATTGTTAAAGTAGGAAAACAAATTGAAAATGGATTGAATTTTTTTCAATAAGTTATAATAAACAAAATGTGATGAAAGGAAAGTACTGAATAAAAGAAATTTAAAGTCCTAAAAACAAGAAACTAGAATATGCATAAAAGGTTACAAAATTTACAAACATGTAAGGTAATACGTCAAGAAGAAAAAGGATCTAGTAAATTCAAATAGGGTTTGAAATAAATTTTTTTTCAAAATTACTATGGTAAATTTTAAAAATTAAATGGAAATCCTGATTTAAATATGTAGAAACAAAATCAAAAAAATACTAGAAAAATACCAAGACCTAGTATAGGCAACTAGGGTTTGAATGAAATTATTTTAAAAATTACTAAGGTAAATTTAAAAATATAAATATTAAATTTTGATTAAATATTCAAGAAAAATTAAAAATATATATTTTAAAAATTAGAAAGAATTTTCCCTAAGGTTTATAGGGTTTTTGTGCATAAACAAAGTAAGTTGGGTTCACTAACTGATTTAACAATTTTAGGAATATTGGAGTCTTATTCCTATTTTTTTAAGGGTGTATAATAATAAATAAATAAATAATATTAAAATATTTATAGTACTAATTTGTATAATTTATTGTGTCTTTTAAATGTTTCTAAAAATAGTAATAAATAAGGAGAAATATAACTTAGCTTAAAACTAGACTGAGATGACTGAGACAGAGGCTGAAACTAGCTACGTAAGACTAGGATAATGTCATAAATCATAATCTATATTTCATTCAATGAAAGGATATGAGTACCAAAAATAAGACACTTTAGGGTCTGACATTATAGTCTACTCCTACTACTAATTTCCAAACTAGTCACAGAGATATGAGTTTTATAGGTTTTGCTCATTGTCCTTGTATGATACTACCTATGAAATCTTAAGTGTTGAATGTCGATAGAGATCCTTATAGAGCTGATTTAATCTTCAAACCCTAGAATTTCATTATACTTGAATAAAACTTGAGAAAGAGGGGGTTTAGTGTGTGTAAGATATACTGAACATGTGAGCCACACCCCTTATGTGGGCATGCTACCTTCATACCAATACTCTAAAGAGGGATCAAGCCATATGTAGTTTCCCTACCTAAATGTGCTTTATGTAAAACTATTATGTAGAATAAAATATGCCAAATTAAGAGTGATTGAGGTGGTTAGGGACTGGTATGAGAATTTGAATGTGTTTATAGCTATGTTGGGTGACTATATGCAGAGAATAGGGAAATTTTCCTTAGTAGTTTGCTTGTATTCTTTCTTGATTTGTAAGATTTTTCACCTCCCTTGTAAATGACCTTTGGATGTAATTTTATAGGGGACTATTGATCAAGGGTTAGATGTATTCATGCTAGGCTAACATGATGAAGGATAGGAATCAAATGAAAATGGTCATTTGGGCTCAAAATGAAATTGGATAAGAGAACTAAAAATGGGACACCTTAGGATCTAATGCTATAGTCTAGGTATGGCACTCCTATCCTATAGGCTTGAGACCTAGGAGGATAGAATTGGCCTAGGAAATAGAGCTTGGCTGAGCTGGAATGATTGTTTGAAAGGCTATAGATGACTAAGAATAAGCAACAAGGTACCTAGGAGGGTCATAAGAGCATGCAAAGAATATTTATGGCTAAGATGTCACAAACCATTATCAAACTACTAATTTGAGCATTTTATATGACTACACCTGGTCAGTGTTTATTGATGACCTACATATGTAATTTTGCAATAGAGCCATAAAACTAATTAATTTATTTATCCACATTATGAAAAAAAGGAAAATTTATCCTTATGCATGGATGAAATCAATAAAAACAACATACATGACGTGTTCCTAGGTGGGATCATGTATAACATTCAACTTGATGTTTACATGTTTAGTATAAGTTTATCCATGGTATTCACATGTAGGGTAGATGAAATATATCTAGTCAAATGAATAAATTTTACTAATGACTAAGAACTTACTTCACCAATAGAATTATTTCCTCAACCTGCTAGATGGACCCCTCATAAAACTAAAGAGAAGTGTGAAAATGGTTATGTTTTAGTTTTTATAGCAAGTCTATCAAAGGACATAAAAGTGCTAAAAAGAGGGTATTTTACATTCAAGGAGATAATGAATATGAAGAATACTATGATTCCTTAGGTGAGGGTGAGCAATATAGGGGAGGTTTTCCAACCTACTATCTCATGTCATGTGCTTCAAGTATTATGACTTGTAAAACCATTAAGGTTGTGGTTTTCCACAAATAATAAAAGACGATAGTGTTGATTGACTCGAGGAGTACACATAAATTCATCAATATTAATTTAGATACTCATTTAAATTATTTCATTTACCCATATCCAAAATTTTAGGTCATGATTGTAGGTGGTGGCATAGGGAATTATTCTAAGAAACACCATCATATAAAGCTTGGTATGGGACCATGTGATAGATTCTCCAATGTTTGTATTCCCATGGGTGGGAATTTTCTTTTGGGGATTCCAATGGTTCATAACCTTAGGAAAAATAGGTATGAATTTATAAGATATGTTCATGCACTTTAATTTTGAAGGAAGGACATTTGAACTACACAAATTGTGAGAAAATACCCATAATTTGTTATTTTTCATCAGATGTCAAAGGTTATCATAGAATAGGATAAAGGATTTTTAGCATAAACTTTTTAAATATTATTTCAACCAAAAAAATCATTTATACATCCTTATCTACATATGGTTATTATTGATGACTACCCTACTACTTTTGACACCATGCCAAAAGGACTATGATGAAGAAGAGAACATGATCATGCCATTTTATTGATTTTATCAATTTAACCACCAAACATTAGTCCATACATGTATACATATTCCCAGGGGAGTTAAATTCAAAAATAATACATGAGATGTTGGGGACGAGTATTATTAGACATATCCAAAGTGAATATTCATCCCTAGTGGTCATGGTGCATAATAAAGATAAAAATTAGAGGATGTTTCCATATTATAAAGAAATCAACAAGTACACCTTCAAAGATAAGTTCCATATTATAATAATTTAAAATTTTATATATGAGTTACATTGTGTTGTTTATTTATAAAAACTAGATTTTCATTCTGGGTACCATAAAATTAGATAAGAGAAGAGGATATCTATAGAACAAACTTTAGAACTCATGAAGGCCATTATGAGTTTTTGGTCATTCATTTTGATCTAAAAAATGCACCATCTACATTTTAGAGTTTGATAAATATTATTTTTTGCCTTTTTTGAGGAAATTTGTGTTGGTTTTTTTATGACATATTAATATATAAAAAACAAGGGAAGAAAATTTTTAGAAAGTGAAACATGTATTGTTAATTTTGAAACAACATAAGACATATATAAAAACATAAAAATGTGGTTTTGGATTCCAAGAGGTGGATTAATTTGATTATATTGCTTCACATGAAGGAGTCAAATAAGACCATAAGAATATCAAAATTATGATAGATTGGTAGCTACCAGAAACTCTCAAGAACCTTCGATGTTTTTTGGGGATAACCTGTTACTATCACATATTTGAGAAAAATTATGGCAACATAATATCACTAATCATAACTTTTCTAAACAAGGACTCCTTCCTTTATAATGAAATAACTACCAAGGCCTTTGATAAGCTAAATGAGGTTATGTGCACCACTCCAATTTTGGCTACCATTGATTTTTATATAACTTTTATTATTGAATATGATGCATCAGGATATGGCATGGGGTTAGTATTCATGCAATAAGGAAGACCAATTTAATTTAAGAGTCATCAACACAAGGGTTAAAATAGTCTAAAACCAATTTATGGGATAGATATTTTGGATATTCTTCATGCAATCAATCAATGGAGACCTTATCTAATGGGTAGAAACTTTAAGGTAAAGACTGATCATAATAGTCTATAATATTTTTAGAACAATGATTTTCATCATAAGAATAAAAAAATTGGGTGATTAAATATTTGGGATATGAATTTGAAATCTCCTATAAGAAATAAAAATATAATGTTGTAGTAGATGTATTATCTAGGAGGGATGAATCCATTGAGGCATTATTATGTGAAATAGCCATATGGAAGGTAGACTGGTTGGAAGAGGTAATATCAGAATGGGAGATTGACATGTATACATAGGTTTTGATTAATAATCTATAACATGGTTCTGTTGTTTATAAAAAATATGAGTGGAAAGGGAACACATCATGATATAAAAACTAATTATACCTATTGAAAAAATTTATCCTCAAGCACAATATCCTTAAGGAGCTTCATGCATCTCCAAGAGGGAGGCACTTAATTTTTTTGAAAAAGTATCATATAATCAATCAATATTTATTTTGGGAAGGAATCAATATACATAATTTTTTGGTTGAATGCATGGTGGGTCAATATAATGGCAATGAAATAATTAAGACACCAAGACTTGTTTAGCCTTTATCCATTCCTAGCCAAAGGTGGGAGGAGGTTTGCATGGATTTCATTATATATTTGATGAGGTCTGAAGGTAAATTTATTATCACAATAATTATGTATAGGCTCACAAAATATGCTCATTTTTTCTCCTTATCCAAACAATATATAGCTAGTATATTATTTTATGTTTTTTGGGATATAGTTAAAAAGATACATGGTACTCCCAATATCATTATAAGTGTTTATGATCCCATATTTACTAATAATTTTTGGACTTATTTATTCTCATGTTTGGGTACTCAGTTGGCTCAGATATCATCATATCATCCTCAATCTGATGAGAAAAAAATAGTGAAAATATGTCTAAAAGGGTATCTCTATTGTTTTACATTAGATAAACAATAACTTTGGGTTCATAGGCTACAACTACATAATAGTGGTTTAAAAATTAATTCTATACCTATTAAAAAATGTTTCCATTTTGGTACTTTAGGGTTAACATCCATCAATTAATCCTCAAGGGTACATTCCAAAGTTATAGTTGTTGAACAACACATTAATCATCAATAAGATTTACTAGTTAGTCTTACAAAGAATTTAGAAATGACATAGAATAGATAAAATTAACAAGGATATCATCATCATAATGAGATAAATTTTGACATGGGTGATTAGGTATTTTTATGATTGCATCTATATAATAATATGTCTCTAAATCAAAAAATATATATATAATAAACTTTCTCCTAAGTATTATCACCCTTATAAGATATTATATAAAATTGGTAGTATTGCATGAAAGTTAGAGCTACCCAAGTCCACTCATATACATCACATATTTAATGTCTATATAATAAATAATTTAATTGGATAGATATTTTTTAACCAATCTGAGTTACTATAATTGGTTGAATAAGGCCAAGTCATTATATAACCTGAGAAGATCATTCAGACACACACTAAAACATTGAGAACAAGAGAGATTTAGAAGTATTTGATCAAGTGGAAGAATAAAAACCATGAATATGTAATGTAAGAGGATGAATATTTCCATCATTAGCATCCAAAGTTTTTCAAAGTTTAAGGAAACATTTTTTCTAGGTGGAGGGGCATGCAACATGTTTAACCTATAGTGTGTCTATGGATATATGTGGCAGCGTGTGGCTTAAATAATAGTTCATATTATATTTTCACATTTATCTATGTTATTATATTGTTATTAGGGTCAACCTATGGAATAGACATGGATCAATTAGAGTATACATAGGAGGTAGTGGTTATAGTTTTTGAGTATCATATTGTGAATTATAATCTCATTGAATTATTTTTGAGGTTTCCCCCTCAAAGTGGCTTAGTCACATTTATAAATTAGTCTACTCTTTTATCAATCTTTATTTTGGGTTTCTAATCACATTTATATGATATATTATTCAATTAGTATGAATTATCTAAGTAATTTCTTTTCAAAAATTTCCATAAAATTTCCCATGCATTCACCTAGTTGATTTTGTCCAAGCATAAGCTTCACAATGGGTTCAGGCACTATGGCATGAAATTTATTATAGAGGATGTACTCTCTAAATTTATTTATGTACTTTACTAACTAATATGCCTAATTTTAATACTTTGAATAATTTACTTCTAAATATTTAATATTTGTTCTCATGAATGTAATAATATTTTCTTCATCAATTATTTGTGTCATAATTGTTGTTATGTTTAATCAAAATTGAAAGAAAAGAGATATTAATATATAGTAAAGACCAAACTAGTCAAAAATGGGGCCTACATAATAGTTCCCTTGATGTCATAAAATTTGGACTTTTATTGAGGTATCCATGTCATTTTTGCATCATGTTTTAGTGTGGCATTAGTAGGTCTTATGATCTCAACAAAACCAAAATTGAATTTACACAAAAATAATTTTACCAAAAATAATTTCAATTCATTCTTAATGTTATAAAGCAATATTTTGGAAATAGAAATATCTCTTTCTTGGTCTATGTAATACTTTATTTTGTGACGATATGTCCCACTAACTTACCTTTAGTAACATTAAATACACTCTTTTTCATATTTAGATAAATGCCATACCTCTTGAATTTTTCAAAAACCTTTTATAAATGAACATATGTTGTGACTTGTGCTTAGAAAATATATTTATATAATTCATATAAAATAATAATGCATTTTATAACTAAACCATGAAATACAAAATCCATTTCATGTTTAAATGTATCAACTACATTTAAAAAAATGAAGTTCATGGTCTTGTAATAAAATTTAATCCATTTTAATAGGAAATTTATTTTCATTATGTCTTCCCTATCACAAATACTTGGTTGTAGCATTAGAATCGATCTAATAAGTACATCATTTGAGAAATGAAGACCATTTTAATGATCTCATTAAGGGACTATAAATGATAATTATATTTATTTGAGGCCATTTTAAGGTATTTAAAGTCAAATAATCACCTAATTTACCCATTTTTATTGAAAATGGGTACTAGGTTAGCCACCCATATGGAATGTTGGTTTGGTAAAATGATTTTGAACTAACTTATATATGAGGGGATATATAATGGGATTGACTAGACGTTGTCTTTACCTAAATGCCTTCTATCCTTACTTAGTGGAATGTTATGGGTTATGACGTGCATGAAAATTACTTTAATGTCCTCATATGTCCATTTAATCATCCCCTTGTACTGCATGATAAGCTTTCTTAGTTTTTTTTTAATCTTATTCTATACATTCAAGGTCAATATTCAAAAAAATTGGCTCTTCATGTAAACCTACATTTAAGAGGACAATTTTGAAGTCATTAGATCCTTATTTTTTTGGTGGGTTAGTAGTCATGTCAAGGTAAAATACTCTTTAAAATGACACCATTATTTTAGGGATTCTATTTTATCTCAACTTTATGAATTCATCACTATCAATTTATTCATCTATGTAGTGATTTTTGTCCTCTTCCTCTATGACATGTGCATCAATGACACCTAAATTGTGCATAAATTTAATTATTTGTTGATAATTGTTAAATAATTATAATTTTTCCACATTGTCTAGGATAGAGGGATAGGGAATTATTTCAATTGAAAAAATTTGAAATTTGGAGCCACTTTAGGGAAATAAATTTTCAACCATTAAAGAGAAATAAATTTGTATTTGATGTTGTGGTGGAATCTATGGTATGATTTTTTCCTTAGATATATATATGATGTTAAAGGCATAAAATGAATCAATTAAGTCCAAAGATCTATATTTGTATTTATTTAAAATTAAAAAAATTCACTAGAATTTTCTCCTAACTTGATTGGTCACTAATTAATAATATCTAAACTTTTTTAGTTAATTTACCTTGTGACTCATAGAAAAATTTAGGATTAAAATCATAGCCTGATACTAAGTAACACTATTAATACAAGGGAACTATAGATGATAAAAAATGTACTAATTTCATAGAGGGTCTATCAATATAAACCCTACACTAAATCCTTACTTAGAGTAAGTAACATTAAAGTATAAGTACCAAAGGATTAGGTGGTTATTATTTATATTCTCTGTGTTCTTAATACAATGCATAGTTGTAAGTGTGTAGATGCCAATGTCTATAGAGACTAGCTTCTCCCTTTCATTCTTTGTGTTATATAATGTGATCATGAGTTCATCATAGGTTTTAGGTTGACCCAAATTTGGTTTTCCACACCTCTCCAAGGTAGCCACATTTATGAAAAATCATTATCCATGTAACGATTAAGTGTCTTAGAGTAGTCTCAACTGAGGAACATGCCATATGTATTAGGAATGTCCATAACTTAAATATCTATGAAATATTGGACTCTATGTTTCTAATCCAATTGCATGTGAAAATTTAGGATTTTACCAATTTTCTTAACCTATGAATTATCTATATGGACATATATTCACTAGGATTTAATAGTTTTTAGTCCCAATTTCTCACAAATACTAACATACATTACATTAGCAAGGGAACCAAAATCAACCAAATAATTATGCATGTTTTTCCAAAAATTATAAATATGAATAGAAAAGAGGAACTTTAGTATTATTTTTGTGAATTACCACATTCATATGTTGTTTTTCATTTGTTTGAGTTCAATTTCTCAATTAGTGATCTTAGAAATAGGTCTCACTAATTTGTAATTTAGGCTAGCTCATGCAATGTAATGTTCACATTTATTTTCTTCATATCATCCGCCAAATTATAGAAATTTTTATTTAGAGTTGAGTATGAAATATCCAAAACATGTTGGTTAGTTATTTTTGGTGAAGGAGGATCATTATTGGGTTTTGAGTTATTATGAGTGGCATTATTATCAGGAGGTATGAAAGTTATATGATGTTGTTGTTATTATGTTTTAATTATTAGTGAGTAATTGTTTATTGATAGTATTTTAAATTACACACCTATTCAATTTTTTAATCTATTTCATTATTTTGTTGGATAAGTAAATTCAATATTGATATAATAATCACTATGGTGGGTGAACTACATGTGCTAAGAGAACTAGATGTATTAATCACATTTTGATGACTTGGGATCACTAGGTATGCTTCCACTTAATTTTAGAATATTTCAAAGGTATTGTATTACTAAACACAATATAATTTTCCATGTTGTGTTATATTTTAAACCATATACCATTTATGTAGAGCTAGTTCACAAATTTATATCCTAGGTAGCTTGTTTGGAGATGGCTCAAGATTATTATTGGGAGCTTTGGTGGATGAAATACCTTTGGTATATATAATTTTAAATGGTGTTTTCCCATTAGTATTTTAAACTTATATTAGAGGATAAAAAATCATTACTTAATTTATAAAATATGATTTTTATTTCATTGAGCTCATTTTTATTGATAATAAGGGCACTTTTTGTGCATTATTGATGACTAGGATTAGAGCATGATTTTTATTTTATATAATGGTATCAATGGATTAATTTTTGAGTAAACCTAATTGATTATTAGGTTCAACATGTATCAATGGTAATACATTTATGATTGGTTTTAAGTTAAGCATGAGATAATTTTGATTAAAATTTGGAAAGGAATTAAGCATTTATGTTTTGATTGATTCTTGGAAAAACATGTCCATATGGATTCAATTATCTATCAATGTTGATGATCTTAGTATAGGGTCTTGGTAGGTCATTTTAAATTGTAACACATCTAAGAATGAAAAATGTCATTGGATCCAATTCATTTTTGTATATCTCAAGAGCTAAATAAACATAATTCTAATACTAAAGATTAACCATGCTATAGATATTTTGGAATGTTACATCAAAGGTCCTAATTAGCTCATTGGGTTCTCATTGAAACTATAAAATTACTGGTATATGAAACTAATGTAAGTTAATTTTTTGAATTGGGCCAAGAAGGTGATATTACACTAATTATAGATAATAAAATAATTCATAGGTATATTGAGGAACCAATTATATGTTGTGTCTTTAAGTGTGAAGGGAAAAAACATACATGAAATGTTTTAATGTTATACATCCACCAACCTCATGTCATATTTGAAATATGTGACATTATATTTATTTTTTAATCATGTAACATATTTCTAGCATATAAATATGTGAAATATGTAACATAAGAGATACCTTTCAGGATCCCTTGGTAGCTCATGGATATCTTCAGTAATTTTGATAGGTGTTTCAGCTAGCAAGGTAAGCATTGGGACAAATGATATCATTTTTTTATTAAATGGTGAACTTTGTTGAGTCTTAGACATTATTGGTCTCCCTTTTTCATACCTAGGTATTTGATGTACCTCTACATGTTTAACTATTAAAAAAACAATATTTGGATGTTGATCGAGCTAGACATTGTGGGTATATAGTTTGTTTTAGTTTTATCAAATTTAATTCCTTTTCCATTAATTAGATTATGTGGATATTATTATCAATATTGTTTCTTGGTTGAGTCCTCATAGTGATAAATAACCTATTAATGTAAGTTTATTAATAGGTTTATATGATTTACGGGATAATACCTCTCATTTTAGGATCACAAAATTAACCCAGGGCACAAGTTGTAGGAATGTGGTTTTAAGAATAATCAAGTTGTAGAATAGAGAATAACATGGTTAGATAAATTATTAAGTCCTTCCATATTATCAATTTATCCCTACCTAAAAATACTTAAGACTAACCTAAGCATGAATATTCATAATGATGTTATTTTACAAGATATAATTATGGAAAAAAATTGAATATGAGTGAATAGTAGGGGAAAATGAAAGTTATATATCTATGTTGAGATATTTTTTGCTAAAGTAGGAACCTTATGAGATGTATTGTAAACAATAAAATATTTATTAAAACTATCATTCACTCAAATTTTCATAAACATAATATAAATTATAAGGAATAATTAATGGTGAAAAAATAACCATAATGAATTGTTAAAAACATGTTCATCCATAACAATTGAATTTATAAATATCTAACCAAAAATATTATTAAATTAGTTAATAACTCAATCTAACCATTTAAAAATAAATAAATAAAATCTCATGTAATGATTAATATAAGCTAAAACACCTAAAACACTAATGTATGTTTTGAGAAAGCAAAAAACATAACATACTCATAGAACATCCCAAGAGATTTATTAAGCACACTAAGTCTCCAAATTATTCCTCTCCAATAAAAAAGTATCATGAATGTATTTTAAAAAAAGAGATGGGAATCACCACATCTATAAAATTAGTATGCATGCAAAATAGATAATATATTTATAATAATAGATTAAATATTATAAAAAAAATCTTTATAGACTTAAACACAAGAGGCTTTTAAAAAGCCTCTAAATTTATAAGTCACTTAAAATTATCACAAGAGAACCATTTATCATTTGGATAGCTATTGTCCTTTTAATGTATAAGTGATCAAATGATAGTTTTCATCTAATATATAAAAATTAATAATAGTATTTTGAAACATTATTTCTCCTTAGGTTAGAAACACTACATGATTATCCAAAGGAGTCCTAAGATATGCTATGATTATTTTGACCTTATTTATATTTTATATTGACTATGTTATTAAGTCAATGACTTTTTATCCTCCATATTTGTTTTCCTTGGTCACTTTATTTATAAATGAAGTCATGCAGTTATTTATGTACTTCAAAATTTCAATAATAGTTGTAATTATATTGGATTGTTGATATAATGACAACATATTTGCTTCTTTGAAATAAGTCAAGATTTTTTCAATGAAATTCATCTATAGGTGACATTATAGCATTCATATCTCATTAGTGTTACTCCAATGAATACCTCATATTATTATAAAACATACACATGTTGATGTTGAATATAGATATCACCTTAAGCCATGGAAAGAGTCATTTTTTTAACCATTAAAGAAATATTTCTCAACTTATTAATCATTCTAATGATATGCATCAGATAACTCTAAATTTTAATACAAGAGATCAATTCTAAAAATCTTTTCATGAACTTTTATGAATGATTTGAATAATGAATGTAGGGAATTCTCAACATCACCATAATTATTTCAATGGAATGTGATTTTGGCTTGAGTTTCAATCCTTTTTACCTTTTATTATTTGAACAACTTTATCAATGATCTTATGGGATGGCTTGAATATATATTTTAGAACTACCCAAAATTTTGGATATACCTTTGTTTCTCTTCTTTCTCTTCCTTATAAATGAGAAAAACTCATCCTCTATTTCATAAAGTGTGGGAGTACCATCCCAAGTAAACTTATTGGAAGTTATCATATGAAGCTTCCTCATGGAAATTTAAAACTTCTCCTCTATTTATCTCTAGATCAACATGGGGAATAATTTATAGTCTTTGACCTTGGTAAACTAAAATTTGTGAATCTAATCATTATGGGAACCTTATCCTTTACTCAATCAATGCTAGGGGTGCATAATATGTAGGAAAATCTTAGGAAATATATGTAGTTGGAGTGATCATAGGGGAACCTATGATTAATGGTGGAAAAGTGGAAAGTGTAGTGGGGTTTTATGAAAGGATGATGGTGGATGTGGAATATGACTATAAAGTATTCATAATTATGTAAAATTTTGGTGAAATAGGAGAAAGAAAAGTGATATGGGTTAAATTAATGGGGATAAATTTTGATTCATTTGAGATTACAATGGGAATAGTATAATCATTTTCCAACACATTTTTATAAGGGGATTTCCTTGGAAGAAATATAGATGGGATGATGCTACTTGGAAGCCTAAGCACCACAATCATTATTGAGGCTATTTGAATATTGAGTGCATACACAAATGGTAATGAAAAAATAAATAAAAGATGATATAAATACAAGCATGAGACTATGACACTGTTAATTCTATATAACTATGATCAACTTGTTCATTAGTAAAAGTTTTGGAGACAATTTGACCTTAATTATTTATGTTATTGTCCTAGTAACAACCCCTAGGGTTTGAGTACTTATGCTTGATTTGAACAATGTATATTTCATTGTATAATTTTGGGTAAATCTTAGTGTAAAATATGAGCTACCAAAAATAGTTTATTTTAATTGAATATATAAAATGGAAATATGAGCAATGAAAATTAAGTGTATGTTCAAATAAATAACATTAAGAGAGGTAGACAAAGATATAAATATTTTATAAGGAGACCTTATTAATTTAATACTTGGAGTACCTAAAGAATATGCCTGAATTTAAGATAGAGAAGTTGGAGGTAAACCCTATAACATTTTCTTATTGAGGTGCAGGTTTGTTCCCTTTGGTTTATGTAGAAGCAAATGAGCATTTTTCCTCTCTTAAAATTTAGGAGGTTGTGTTTGTTGATATTGTGGTATGAGTAGTCTTGTATCCTTTAGAATTGTAATCATCTCACCATAATTCTTAATATTCATGAAATATTGACTTTTAGGATGAGAGTTATGATTTTAGACCAAACTAACCTTTCCTTTCAAAGCATACAAATCCATTTTGACATTATCCATACAATTCCATAACCTCAAAATATGATCATATATAATGAAATAGGACATGTGTGTAAATTTATGAATGAATGGTTAGGTATTTTTGTTACTATTCCCTATCTTTAGTAGTGATAACAGATATGGTTTATGATTTTTAAACTTATAGAGACTCCAACTCCTTTGAAAAAAATATGCAATTTCCTGCTTGGCTAGCCTATTTGATAAATAGTATGGAATTCTAAGAGGGGATACCAATATGACTTAAATGATGATGATGATGATGATGATGATGATGATGATGATGATGATGATGATGATGATGATGATGATGATGATGATGATGATGATGATGATGATGATGATGATGATGATTATGATGATGATGATGATGATGATGATGATGATGATGATGACGATGATAATTCACTTCCTCATTTCATTAGAGAGTATAAGAATTTACTTATTATTTATAACCATATTAATAGGGGATAGATTAAATTACAAATTTTCCCTACATGTTGATAAAATTAAAACACATGTAAATTCCAATATTGTAAATGAATGGGATAAAGAGATTAATTAGGCCATATAAGATAATATGAATGATTAAATATCACTTTTGTGTAACAATAATCCATAAGACATGACATGATATAGAAATTGTGACATTATCTAATTCCTTAAAATTGCTTCTTCAAATTGTTTGATATACTCTCTCCTAGGGATAGTTTATTCATGTCATTAATTATATTATTTAGAAGATAAACTCATAATTTAATTACATGAAATATATTTCAATGTCAATATAACATATTCATCAAAATTATTATGTCTTTAGACCTCATCTACATTTTTAATGGTGTATGTGTCTATATCCTCTTTATTTACCCAATTACCAATGTATTTGTTCCAATATTTTAAAAATTCCATTAGGTCAATATATTTGAGACAATATAGGTGTCCTCTTGGTTATAGGAGAAATTGGGTTTTGATAATTTATAATAATTCTCAATGGCTATACCAACTATAAATGCCACTTTATTTTTCATATTTAGAGAATAAATCACATCATATTTTATTTCACACATTGTAAATACATTATAAAAGAGATAAATTCAAGGACCTTTAGATTTTTCATGGATAAATTTAAACTAGATGTATTGAGGGTGACCAGATTATCTATATATTCTATTTGGTCTTAAGTAGAACTTTCATCATCTGTCAACATATGAGCCTCTTCTATTTTGAAAAATATAGAATTTTAATGCTTATTTATCATGGTGAAAAGAGATTAAAAAAATTCTTTAAATCTTATCAAAATACACAAGAATACGATTTGGCCATTTTGACTACTCTATATTCTAAATGACACTATAACTCTTCTAAGAAATTCCTAATGATTATTATCCTATGAAAATTTATTCTCAATGGTTTTGAAACTATTGAAAGTTTATAATTATTTCAATGTGATTTTTCTAAGTAATACTGGTCACTTTTATAATTCCCTATATGAAATCCCAATTGAGTATTTTCATAATTTAATTCCTCATGAGATAATTTTTTCACGTCAGTTCTTATAAATTAGTTGTAAAAGGTGGCCTTTCATATGATTTACTAATTACCTATTTGTTCTAACTTGGTATTAACATCTATACATATGTATTACTAAATAATGAACCTCTTCCATCCACATGTTGATATCTCATGTACTTATAATCATGATGTTCATATAGTTTCCTCCTTGTTTCTTCATTCACAATGATTTATAAAATTTGTCTTTGTTTTGGTTGAAGTTTGACCAGAGACCCCACAACCCAAGTTAGAAATGTATTTTATACATTATTTTTTACTTTATTATCTCTTAATTTATGGTTGATATTATATAACCATATTTCACCTACCAATTGGATTGGAACTAATGGAATTTCAAATTTACTACAAATGAAGGCCGCTATGTGACCCATCAAAATGAAACAAGTGGTCACTTATGCTCAATTTTAATTCTCATAATTTATGTAGTTCACAAATTTTATTTGCATAGCTTAAAATTTCATGGGTACATAGGATCACTTAGTACAATGTATATATTTTAAGATCCATACATTGACTAACGCACAAAAAATGATAAGATAACTTGTCTTCAAGATTTAATTAAATTATTAATTTATAGATATAATTTAAAAATATTGTGATAATCCAAGGAATACATAATCAAATTTATGAATGGAAACAAATTTAACAAATTATAGAGTTTTTATTAGGCCCAATTTCATTTTGTGAGAATTTTAAGTTTATGGAATTTGACATCTAAATGAAAAATTAATCACGTCCAAATTTATATAAAACTCAAATAAAATTATGATAAAATAATTAGATAATATAATACATGCAAATTTAAAACTAAAATTAATAAATAAAATAGGTAGGATCATATTTTGAGCATAATCTTGAAGTCATAAAATTATGAAGTGCAAAAACTTGAGAAAATGTGATTCTGTAGGTCTGTGGAGGTTGTGAACCTTAATACATTAAACTTTCAAAGTGATAACAAAACATAAAAATTAAATATCATGAGGGTACACCAATACATAATAATATTTTTAATAAATTAAACTTATACTTTGTTTTGAGTAAATTAGGTTGTAGATGTAGTATGTAAACCTCATGAGTTTCATTAAGGAATGAAATTCAATTTCTCTTCTTTTGAATTTTGATTTACTATAAGAATTTATGTCTCCATGTATTCAAATTTATGAATGGGGGAATGTTTTTTGAAACATAACCTATGATCCCATCAATGATATGTTTATGTTCATGTCTTGGATTGATTGGTTAAAACGTCACATGTAATGGGAAAGGAGTAAGATCTATATCACTACATGAATTAGATAAATGATCATGCATTGAAAAATATCTAGCATCATTTTCATAATGAACCTGATCATGTAAATTATAAATAATTATAATATCCATAGTAACTTATTTATTTCATTTTATGATATTAGAATGTGGCAAAGTTCATATTGAACATGTGCTCTAGATTTTTATAAAGCTATCTTGGCACATGATAAACTAATTAGCCCATATTGAAATATAATGTATCATTGATGTAATGGAATTTGTAAAATTATATTAGAGGAATATAAATTACCTATATTTTATTTTCATTATTAGGGTAAACATGTATAGGTTTTTTAAGATATGGTGGAGTAAATGTCTCTGGTTAAATGTGGTACTCATATGGAATACCTTGAACTGCAACCATTTTATTTCTATAAATTTGCTATAAGAAATTATTTATTAGGGAAAGTATTGCATTTATATTATGTATCCATTTGTCCTAATATCATGTCAGATTCCCTAGTATTATTCAAAAATAAGAACCAAGTAGAAATGATTTAAGGCTCTACCATAAGTGGTGACACAATAACCCTAAGAGAGTTTTTTCATTTTAAATAAAATCAACTTGTAATATTAGTCATATCATTAAAATATATATTTGAATCCAAAATTAGTATGTATTTTAATTATACACATGTTTTCACTTGACCCATATCCACCATATCATTGCGTATAGGACACAAGTCAATGAAAGCATGTAGGAATAAATTTGCATTAGTAGAATAATCATCAGTAATATCATGGTCATTGAATGTGATTTTAGGTATTTTTAATTTTGTATCTTTAAGTGTCCCAATAATACTACCTATAGAACAAGTTGCCTCCATTCTAGAAGCATAAGAAGTCAAAGGAGGATGAACATTATAAACATATACATCTCAAGATTAGACTTATTTTTTGTGTTGCATGTATTGGAAATGGATATGAAAATATATTAATATTTACATTAGGTTGTCAAACCAAATATTTTTTATGTGTATTAACATCATTGATCTCAAAAGCATTTTCCTCAATTCAATGTTGGATCTTATGTATCAAAACACAACATCTATTTATAGAATGTCTTGTGCATCTTTGCCAATCAAAATATGCATTGATATAAAACCCATTAGGTTGTGCCTTTTTCATATCAATATACATTAGTGGAGATATAGATATGAGATTTCACTCAAGTAGATTTTGTAACCCATTTATGAGGAGGTGTAACAATCATGTAAATTTCCCCCTTTGAGTAATAAAAAGGACAAGCCTATTAGTAGGTTTTGAAACTACATTAACCATTATTTTAAATTCATACATAGTATCATCATCCTTATATTTTAAATTTGGTTTTATTTGAAACTTGGAATTATAAGATGTTGGAGATTAGACCCATACTTTAGATTGTTTCTAGTAATTAGTTTTACTTTATGGTCTCTAACCATATGGAACATTACATCAAAAGATTGAAAGCATTTAAACATAATCAAATCATGCATAATATTAACTAATATGTGTTTGTATATTTATTAAAATTCATTATCATCCATAGGATTTGTCATTTCATAGAGTGTAGTCTTACAAAATAGCACATATTCACTAATGTGCTCTTTATATCCTTGTTTGAGTTTTGAAATTTTAACTTAAGAGACCTTATCACTAATATTGATATAAAAGTGATATAATAATTGATCATCCAAAGAATTATAATCATGTAGTGATATGAAATTAAGGTCATAAAACCATTTTAATGTGTAGTCATTAAGGATCCTAGGGAGATTATGGATTAATTACTTATCATTAAATGAATAATCTAAACACGTTATTTTCAAGTCTTAAAAATGTTGTTTTATACCACATTTACCATCATATGGTGTAATATTAGGTGTAAAAAATCCTATAGGTAAATTTTAAGTATAGAAATATAGGTATAAATGGTTGATACTTTTTTAAAATGACTCGATCTATAAGAAAGTTTTTCAAGTTGGGAAATGTTGGCTTGAATATTAAGAAGAGTGTGTATAAGAACTTGATTAATAGGTAAAATATATTGATTATAAAGATATAATGTCACATGAGTAGAAATCCTAGAAGGTAAAAAATTATGTTATATAAGAATAATCATAAAAATCTAATGATTAACTAGTGTTTCCCCCAAACTATGTGTGGGAAACACTTGTTTATCCATAGGTGTAGACACATGAATAGTACAAGTAGAAATAATGGTATGAATACCTACTACATAATTATGCTTCTAAAAGGTGGATTTAAATCATTTCAAAATTCAACATTGCAATTTTCAAATATAGGTTCTTTAGTAAGCTTTTTATTTTCATCTCTACTTACATGTAAAAATGCAACATTTTGAAGATATTTTTTATGTTTGCATTGATCTATATCATTAAATTTATCATTAAAATCAGTGTAATAATTTCCTTTATGATAATCCACATTAATTATATCTTCCATTATGATTATGTGAAATAATTAAAAATAAAAAATTCATTATGAAATCCAAACCTTAATGCACGATAAAAATAAAAAACTAAGATGGAAGGATGAAACCCTAAGGTAGAAAATACCTAGGGTTTTTTCATGTTAAATTCAATGGTCAGGTTCACACAAATGTTTTTTTCTTTCTTTTTTGAATAATGTGATCTAACTAATAAAATACTATGAATATTCATATTCTAAAAAATAGGGAAATAATTATAAAAATATAAATTTAAAATGATTTATTTATATTACACTCATTATTTTTATAATTAAAAAAGAAATGGAGGAGAGATGCATTTAGCTGATGTATAATTTTTATTTCCCACTGTATTTGTCACAGTCCCTAAAAATGCTTTATGTCTATTTTTTAAATGCACTGTGTGGACACTATCAACAACTCTCTTACCTTTATAGTGACTTATACTATACAATATATATTAGTAATATCCTAGTTAAACATGAAAAAAAATTCACCTCAAACCATTTCACATATACACATACATACATATATATTGTGTGCCCACCTTCAATCTCTTACAATGATTCTATTTTTGTTCTTCATTTAAATCCCTGATAAAACTTTCAACAAAAAATCATCCTTACAATTTTTTTTATAAATTTAGGTTAAATAGACCCAAACAATCAATATTTAATTAATAAATGTTTCCTATGTTACAATACTCTGAAGAGGACTCCACACATAGTTCTCCCACACAGGTGTGTGTGTGATCCATTATCAATGAAATTTTTTGTATTTCAATACTTCACACCATGAAATTCTAACATGATTTTATATTTATAATTGGATTTAAGGTCTCTATTTTGATGGGACTTTAAATGTGTATGACTTTGTGATAAAATATCAACAAAGTGCTAATATATATCTCAAGTTTGTTAATATTTTTCAATGATTATAACCTTACGATTTCATTTTAATTATAGATAAATATTTAATATTTATCACAATGATAGATCCATGAAATGTTTCTAGGACAAACTAATAGATACATCCTAATTTGAAAACTAGTCGTTGAGTGTTCCTAAATAGTAACGATAGAGGTAAAAAAATTACAAAAAATGATAACTTTATGAATACTATAAATTTGTTGTGGGAGTGAAAACAAGTTATATAATATTTGGAATTAGTTTAATTAGTATTATATAAGGTTATTGCATAGACTAGGATGATCTTAATTATGTGTATTACTAAATTGGATTATCTAAGATAACAAGTTAGTAGGATATATAGGAGAAACTGTGCATAAGAGACAAAATATGAAGTAAAATCATGTTAATGTGTGACAAATTTGATTTTAGAAAGTTTCTAATTCTAAATTTTGGTTTATACAATTAAAACTATAAATTTATTATATTATGTGATTGTTCTCAATACTCTTAATAAGCTTCAAGGTTTATTAGGCTTGGCAAGCTTCTACACAAGGTTCATTAAGAATTTTCTAAAATATCCTATCTTTTAATTGAAATTACCAAAAAGGATGCTTTAAATTGGTCAATTAATGAATTTTTATTGAGGAACTCAAATGAGTAATTGCATCTAATTAATTTTTAATAACTCATGAATTATCCAAGTCTTTTTTCATTGAATGTGATCCTTTTAGATTTAGAATTAGTGTAGCAATGTGATATGACCATCCCATTGAATTTAAAATAAATAAATTAAATGGATGTAAAAAAATTAATGTCAATGTATATTAATAAGATCTTTATCCATCTTACACATAATTTCCAAATGACATCAATTTATTTTGGTTATCAAGTTTTCTATTAAGACAAACCATCTCAACCTTAATTACTTGTTGACTCAAAGGAAATTTATAAAGGAGTAGAATAAATGGGTTGAAATAGTATAGGTTTATGAGATTAATATCCTTTATAAGAAAGGTAATTAGAATCTAGTGGTAGATTCACTAAAACACCTAGAAAAATCCCATATCTTTCATGAAATCTCCATTAATAAACCTATTTAGATCAAAGTTATTTTTCCTAACTACTCAACACATTCAACTACAAGAACTATCAATCAATATTTTCAAGAAGGGAAAAAATGGATAATTTGGTATATTTAGAATTTATTAATTTTTTAATATATATTTACGTGAGGAATGGTTATCCCTCATTAATAATGAATTTTAAAATTGGTAGGAGTCTCCATCTAAGGGCCATATTATATTTCAAAAATCCTAAAATATATATCTATTTTTTTTATAAAAAAACATGAAGGAAATATTTAAAATTTGTAATTAAATGTGACACCTACCAATGGAATAAGGTCATGAATGTTCCTTCCCTAGGAATTTTAAACTAAATTTTATATTAAATCAAAATTGAGAAATTATGTTAATGTAATTTATATTAGGTCTTCCCAACTCTTAAGGATAAAATTATTGTTTTGGTAGATTGATTGAATAAGTATGGCCATTTCATTTATAAAATAATGAAATGAAACAATGGTATTAATATTAGTAAATTATAATTACAAAATGTATTTAAGCTACATCGTATCCCAAATAAATAATCTGTGATCATCATCATATATTTAAAATTAATATTTAGAATTGGTTGTTTCATAATAGAGAGGTTTCATTTAACATTAGCATTGTACACTATTCCAAAATGGATGGTCAAATAAAGGTGGAAAATAAGTTCTTGTAAAGGATATATAAGAATGTACACAGGGGATAAGTAGAGAAAGTGGGTGGAATGGTTATGTTTGGTAGAGTTCTTGTACAATACCACATAATAATCTATCATAGATTGTTTTCATTTAAGTCTCTATTTGGGTATGGTTCACCATAACCATTGGATTGGATAAATCAAAGGGGAAAGGTCTAAATGGGATAAAAGTAATTAGAGGAGATAAATAACACTTTATATTTTTTGAGGGGTGACTTATAAGCGAGTGCCAACATGGGAATCAACATTTGACAAAGAGGACATTTAAAATCATTGACATGGTGTTTTATTATCTATAATCATATAATAAACCATATTGAATAATGCAATTAATAAAATGTTGTATCAAAAACATTATGGCCCAAACTGAGTCAGAGAAAAGGTGTGGAAAATTACATATGCATTGGACATACCAAAAAAAGAAAGATTTTTTTCAATGTACCATTTTTTAAGAAGAAGATAGGATTATATACTTCTCAACAAACATAAAATTTTATCATAGATTAAAAATGGAACCTTGTGTTAGAACCGAAGTGCATTATCGAGGAAGAGATTAGAAATAAATGAAATCAAATGTATAAATATCCATAGTTAATTAGAATGGGATGCTAAGACAGGATGAAAATATATAAATAGACATTTTTTAGGGTAAGCATATAAACTTGAAACATTGTTGTAAATATAAAAAATTACAAAAAAAAGTTAAGGGAAAGCATTTGAACTATCCACATTATTGGAAAATGTGCATAAAATTTAAGAGGAACTTGACAAATAATAAATACCATGTTTTCATTCATGTATTTGGTTAAATATTATTATAGGGCTTATCGGTACATGTTTATTTATCAACACACCCTCATTCTCTTAGAATTATGGAACCTCTTTTTAAATTTTTGATTTTTTTCCACTTGTTCTCACAGTTCGTTGGTCTCAACACTCTCAAGTTACTATCATGGCCCACCTCACTTTGTGTGCTAAACTAGGTCCTAAAACCATTTGCATTAAATATACCATGTTCTTTTGAAAAAAAAATTCCTAAATATACTTAGCATGAAAATAGATTCTTGACCTTCTAGTTTACCTTTGGAAATTTGGATAGCTCATCCCTCTTGAGTCATCTTATTGGGTTCATTTCGACTGACATGCCATTTTAGTCTCTAAAACCCCCTAAATCATGGAGACCAAATGCATGAAATAAAGTTTATTATATAAAAATTGGTCCTTAAAAATAGTTTTGACCTTATTTTAAGATTGTAGGATCCAGTCCCCTACTCTACATGTGGCCTGCTCATCTCTCTCAAGTCATATTAGGGGGTTCTTATCAATTTTCATGTCAATTCAAACTCTAAAAACCCATCCATATTGAAGAGCATGTTTTTGTGAATAAATTTTATTTTTTGATCCTAGATTTAAAGTGTATTTTTCTATCCTTTTTAAAGAAGGTGGAGTAGTACCCATTTTATGCATGCCTCAAAATCTAAGGCATGTACTAAAGGTCTCAAAATCTAAGGCCTACAATGTAAGCCTTAGTGTCTAAAGGGTGTACTATAGTCCTTAGATTTTGAGGGATACACTATAGTCCTTAGAGTCTGAGGACTATAGTGTATCCCTCAGACTCTAAGGTCTTCATTATATTCCTCAAACACAAATGTTTTAGTTCAACCCTAAAATATTGATAGTCTTGATAGGGAGTTAGGTTTTTGCTTGTAATTTTTTACTCCCATCTCATATTTTAAAAATACTTAGTGTGTTGGAAATCTATTTTTAATGTAGACATTTTGGAGTAATTAATTTTGTGTTAAGTTGTGACAATAGTGATTTATAGCTATTATATTAACCTTATTTCATTTTTTCCTTGGTAAAATGCAATTGAAAGACCCATAAGTTATCCATTCATAAATGTGACTTGTTTTTGGTCTTATGTAGGTAGTGAACAATGAAAGTGGAATGGAAAGGAGGAGAATTCAGAGGACAAATGGTAGCTAAGTATTGATGAGTGTGGTTGACCATTTTAGATAGAAAATTATCCCTTAGAAAACTACATTTTTTAATATAAAGCCTAGTTTTCATTGTAAAAAGGTTGGTTTTTCTTATCCGAAAAGAGACTGCAGAGCTAATCACCTTCATTTTAAGTAATTTATTTATTTTTAGTGTGTAATCTTTCCCTTTCTTAGCTTGATTCTATTGTTATACTACCAATTTATAATCAAATGACCCATGTGGATTCAAACATTACGATAAAATTAAACATTTTGATTAATATAAGTGGTAGAAGTTTGTTTGCATTTATTGCTCATGAATATGGTGGATGTGGTTAATTCTCTCCAACCTCATCTTCTTAGAATCTTGTGTTATCCATCATTATGGTCATGTTCTTAATTAATAAATAAAGTATTGGTTCGTGGGATCCATTGGATCAAATGACTCAAATTTGGCTCATTGCATAGGATTTTTATTTCTCTTTCCATTCTCTTTTATCATTTATTATAAATTTATTAGTCTAGGTTTTATCTGAATGCAATCTACCTAAACATCTATATTGATTATATTTATTTTATCCATTGTTATTTCTTCACTATTGTATGTTAAATACTATGGAATGAATGTTGGTATTAGTCATAAATACACTAAGAAAAACCCTAAACATTGATTTATTGAGAATATTCAATGAATGCACATTTTATTATTTTTGACGCCTGCACGAAACCCATACAAACTAGATAGTGAGTATGCATTACCCATCTAGTTATTCAAACACCCACATACCATTAGAATTAAGTTTTATATTCACACCATTGGGCCCCTTAAAAATAATAGTCCATGATGACCAACTAAATGAAGATCATTGTGTTGTGACCTAGTAGATAAATACCTTAGGGAGACCCACCTCACAAGACTCCTTTCAAGAGAGGCTTGATAGACTTCACCACCCTGAGATCCTAATATTAGCATCATTGTACCAAATGACATGTAAATAATGTAGACACCTAATTTTTATAAGTACCTTGTAATTTCAATACACCTAATTTTTTAAATGCATTATAATTGCAATATTATTATCATTTTTTAATACATATGGATAATTAGTTTGAATTGGGATCATATTATCATGTTTTATTGTGTATTGGAATCTACTTATCATTTCTCACCATCATTCAATTGTGAAAATAGTCACGTGTCATTAATTTTCATCATGATACTCATAGACACTTTTTAAAACTCATTAATCTCTTGTTCTTCAGTTTTGTACAAATTGACCATTATTTGGAGAAAATAATTGTGGTCTAACCACTATAGAACCATCCTAACTCTTGTCATGTTAGTTGTGGATATTTTGTGACATTTCAGCACGTTTCATTGTTCCATAATTTTTAAATCCTTATAAAATATATTATATATATACACAATCATATTAATGCATTTCATAAGTCACACATACATTGAAAAACATTGAAATTATATTGAAGATATCTATATATTACATCTATTAATTTCATTTCATTGAATTGAATAATTATTATTACTTGTACCAAGATAAATAATAGTGAAAGAGCATATAAAATTGACCTAGTTTCATTTCATCTGATTTCACATGGATAAGGGACATGGCAATCATATACATGAATCTAATTTTTGACAGGAATGAGTGTTTATTTATAAATGTCAAAAAAGTAGGACTAGATTGAGAAAGGCTGCTAAAAACAAAACAAAAATTTTAATGTCTTTTCAATAGCTTATGAAATAGATTAAATATTGATCAAATAATATTAAATTATCAGAAAATTTGTACACAAATTTATTTATCAATAAAAGGTTTGAGTCAAGAAATCATAGACAAATGGATTCATAGAGCTTTGAACTAATCTGATCAACACAAGTTTTATCATAACTAGGTGGCCTCTTTTGGGAGAGAGTGTCATTATTATAATAGTCCAATATTGTTAAACCATTTTTAAGAAGTTTTTATTCTAGTTGTTTCATCATATCACATTCGTAATTATGTATTTTATTGTGTATTATATTCACATATGGATAATTTGAAGAATATTAGCTCTTCTTTCCAACCTATTTCCTCGATATACATGTAGCTTTTCTTCATTCAATATTTATCATAAATTTATTTTTATTTCTTTATTATTTATCTTTTAGATTTTCATTTGAATCTCCCTTTATATATTATATTTATGTATTGTCTTATTCACTCCTAATGGCCTTTCTTAGCCTTTATTGGACCCTAATCTCTAAATTAAAGTAACTATAACTAGATCATACTATGAATTTCTAGTAATAGTTGATATAAGAAATAATGAGAAATTTATTATGATTGAATCACAAACTCTTACACTATAAATCATAATTACGGATAAATTAGGGCATAATTTTATTAAAATTGATCAATATTTCTCATGATTAACCCTTTTATAAACTATTTTTTGATTTGGGGTAAAATACACACTTCATTGAGCTTATTTGGGTGTTCCTAGTCTAAATTATTCCTTGTTATTATTATTATTATTATTATTATTATTATTATTATTATTATTATTATTATTATTATTATTATTATTATTATTATAATATATTGGTAAATTAGAGGATAATAAAAACCAATTGGTATTAATTAGACAATGTAACCCTTATTTTTATAAACATTGGTGTATTGGGGACTACTTATATCCTTCATTAACCTTAACTAGTCATTGTTACTCCTAAATCACCCTTGTTAATGTAAGAGTTGGTTGATTTTAATTTAAGCACAATAAACATGAAAAATTAATGACCTAATAAGGATAAATATGATGAATAAAGGATGATTTATGGTTGTGCACATATAATTGACCTATGTTTTTTAATATTAGATGGTCCTACATCATTATTAAACCAAAATTGACAAATTAAGGTCATAATAAAGAGTGATGAAAGTAATATAAATTTATTTTTAGTATATGTGCATAAAATTTACACATTATTATCTTATATTGGAGTTTATATATCATTATTATAGTTATTTGACAATTACAGATAAAAATTTAGTCTTATTTATAATTATTATGTTTTTTTAGATGAGTATGTACAAATAAGAGGAATGAAGGTTTGTTTTGGGATATAAAATATATTTTTAGGTAATAGTACTAAAATTTAGTTTTAATAACAAAACCTTGGTCATAATTTAGCATTATTATACATTATTAGCCATCAATATTATAATCATCGGTTAATTTTTTGTTATGACACCTTTCATTTAGAGTAATTGGTCATTATTTGTCCCAACTCCTATGGTTTGTGAAATAATTTAATGATATGGGGATGGTTAATGTGTGGATATTAATACCTTTCATTGACCTCAAAAAAAATTATTGGTCATTCTTAGTGCAAGAATTAGTTAAATTATGCTCAATCATACCCTACATGTACTTTAATTAGTCATTAGAACTCATTTTTTAGGTAAAATTAGTTAATATATTTGTAATAGTAGAAAACTAAGGATCATAATGAGAAATATTAAAACTACACCCTTAATTAAAATTAATAGGTCATTTTTTAGTATTGGTAGTGTAAGAGGCAATTGGTTTAGGGATAAGTACATTGAATTGGGGATATTTGGTTATTTTTCATGAACATATATTATAATGAGTTATGTTTAATGTAATATTAAATTTATTTTTACATAATAACACTTGATTTACCATAATTAGTCATTTTGTTAAAGAATTATAATATGACATACTTTTATTTAGAAAAGGGATGTATTTTTCTTCAAATAGAGGAGATGTTGACATCTTGTTTAATGATCCCTTTAGCTCAGTTTCAAGTTTTCTCTCATTAGATATTGATAAAATATGATTATGAAATCCCATATTATTATTTCATATGCAATTTTGATATTCTAAAACCTAAAAGTGAATAAATTTTTGTATTTAGGTGTTCCTATCTACTATGAGATTCATGGAAGATACCATTGAATTTTTAGACATTCCCTTGGATTCCTTAGGTCCTTCATTCATTACAAGCTCCAAACATTTTTATCTTTGTTTTTTAATTCATGAATTTCATCTTTTGAAAAAATCAATTTTAAGTTATCACATTGTTGAGTATTGCCATTGATGTCAAAGGTGGCAAATCTTGTATGAGGTTGATGTCATTGAGAGAGTGTCCCTAGTTGGCAGTGTGTTGATCTGATAAGGGGAATTAATAGAGTATTGTCATTTAAATATGTCATGAAAGAGAATTTTATTGAAAAAGAGAGAATTTTAATTCAACTAATTCTTTAAGGTTGCATGAAGGTAAAGGTCATTGATGTCAAGTTGCATAAAAATCCTAGTCATGGCATGGTAGAGGGATGAACTGGTGACATGATGACGTGAGTGATATCAAGAATATGAGATATTGTGAAGGTGGTATGAAAATAATTATGATGTATGGATGCATTCATAAGTGTTTCAATGTGAGCCTATAGGGTTATGACCTTCATTCTATGTCTGTATCTAAACCTCTCTTAAACCTTGCCTAGCCTAATAAGACATGAAGAGACCTTATGAGAAGGTATGAACATGGTAGATTGGTTAGATGAGTGCACATAGTAATGATTTGTTTTATTAGGTTTATTGAGTATGTGAGTGATGTGGAGAGTGCATGGAAAGAGGCATGAAGGTCAGTTTTAAGGCCTAATGTGGTTTGTAGGTCAAGTTCTAAAGAGTAAAGAGAGAGTGTGTAGCCTAATAAGGGGTCATGATTAGATTTAAAGGTATTTGAGTTCATGTCATAATATTTAGAGGTGAGGTATGTTGTTTAAAGTTTTTTCATGTAATTTGAGGTCATAATCTGAAATAAAAGACATGAAAATTTGTTTAGAGGTCTCTTGAGTGCTCAGAATGAAGCGTTCTCAACCTGAGAAAATTTTTCTCATTCTCATTATCTCATAAAACATTTTCATGGTAGCCTAATTATTTCATGTTAGATGTAGAAGGGTCCTATTTCAAAATTTGATGAATTATTTTTTGGATTGATGGATTATGCTTTATGAACAATCATTAAGAGTGGAAACCAGTTTAAACCCTCTTAAAACCCTAATAAAGACCTGATGTTGCTCAAAAGTGCTTAGGATGGATTGAATTACTCAGGTAAACTATTGTATCTTGTATTGGACTCTCCCAAGTTCCTCCAAGTGGTATTAGTTAGAGAGATTAGAGAGAAAATGTTGAGTTACAAGATTGTTTTTAAAGAAGTTATTATATAAGTCAAAAGTTATGTTAAACATAATAAGCAAATGGATGGAGGAAGAAGGTATAGACTCATGTTTCATGTCCATGAAGTTTTATGGATAGGTTCTATTCCTCAATTTTTCTAAACTGGTGATCTAAGATAAGGAGTCATTAAGAAGCCAAATGGACAAATAGTGAAAAACCCAAGCAACAGTGAAAAGATGAATTGGAATATATTTTTGTTGGTAGAAGAATTTGGATTATAATTATGCACAAGATATTTATCTGATATTCATGCATTATGTAATCATTTTATCATTATATAGTCTCATTTGGCCTATCTTCATGACTTATAATAGGCTAGAATATGAATAGACTCTACTTTTGGCACCAAGTACAAGAAGAAGATGAACAATCATAGACTAGAACATGTATATATACCTATGTTTTTAAGAAAAAAATGGTTCCAATTTTGAAGAGATCAATAGAGATTCATTTGGTTATGGTTACTTGTATGATTTCTTATTATGCTCTTTGTGTACATTCCCTTATATAATGTTTGGTTATTTTCTATCCAATTTAACTCGAATGCTTTATTTCTATGTATGAAACATTGATTGTTCTTAATTCATAAATAATGTAGGATAATTAATTCTTACTATGTTATTATTATCAAAAATTATATATGAATAAAATACACTACTCTATGCACTCAAAGTATATCATAGCTATCCTCATCCTTGGCATGTTATGATGCTTCAGGAACGTTTGATAACAATGGTGTGGTGAGCATGAAACTCCTTTTTGGAGGCAATTATGTTAGTATGGATACCAAGGTAAAGAGATATTTATATATGGATAGACCAAAGGATATATAATTTTGCTAAAGAAGAATCAAAATGTACTAGTCTTACCATATAGGAAATCATTTGAGAGCATATTTATGGATAGATATACAAAATTTTAAAGTGTGAATTTCTTGAATTTCTATCTAACTGGTTAGCATGATTTGAATATTATTGATTAAACCTAAGAATGAAAGAAACTATAATTTTGATGTAAGAAAAGATAGGTCAGTTGTAGATATTAGAAATAAACTAGACAAGAGAAATAGGTGATTGGGTTACTACTATTATGGATAGATATATAAATGAGTTTGTAGAATAAGTATATATATTTTTTGAAGCTATGAAAGACTTGTTCATTAGAATAATTTGAGGAAAATTTTTGTAGTGACTACCTATCCTTGTGAAGATGTTGGTTGTGGATAAGGCTATGGTGCCTACTCTAGCCAATATGGAGTAGTCACTTCAGACATATGGGAGTGTGAATGACATGGTAGTGAATGAGTATTAGATGAGTAGATAAGGCTTAAATATAAATCCAAAATTGAGACATGAGGGAATAATATTCAGAAGAAAAGTTTGGATTCAGAACATGAGCTATGATAATAAAATAGATGGGGTAAATAGAAGAATACCCAGGTAGTTGTGAATAGGGTTAAGACTAACTATAAAATAGATGAAGAAGTAGGAAGACATGATGAATGATAAGAAAGAGATTAATAAAAAATGATGAAAAAAGATGATATGGAAGAATAAGATGAATACCAGTAGAAAAAAGAAGTGACAAAGAATAAGAGGATGAAGAGATGTCCTAAGAAAAAGGTGAGAATAGTGTAGACGTAGATCAATTAGATGATGTAAGTAGTGTGTATATATAATATAGGATATTATTATAATAATGACATGAATTATTAATCAAATAAGTATAATAAATTCACATATTAATTTTAGGTTCAAGGTTAGAATAAGAAGTTACAAGAAACAATCGTTCACCAGAAGAGCACACATCCCAACAGCCCAATTTCCTATATTCCAGTAGAAGTTTTCAACTAGAAGATCAGGAAGATAGTAATTTTAAAAGTTAGTTTTTAGAAAAATTGAATTTTTTGGGTATTTAAATTTTAAAAACCTTAATTCATAAAGATTTTAAGGCCATAGGGTTTGTTGAAACCAAGTAGAGAGAAGTAGGAAACATAGAAAAATAGAGTGCATATATTAATTGTCCTAGTACACAAAAAATATCACACAAAATATAGATTCCCATTATAATAGTTATAAAATATATCCCCTTGACACTAGTTTATAACATGGGTATTGTAGGAGCATTTATAAACCTAGCACCATATAATGAGTCTATGAACCCTGAGAAGTACTTACTAACATGTGAGATGAGATGGTAAGCTAAGGGTATTACTAATGAGGCTATAAATAAGTGTGAGTTAATAAGATCACTAAATGGAAGAGCACTTAATTTAATTTACTATAAATAAATTATGCAGGTAAGTCTAAAATAATTTAAGGGATGGCCTATCACAGACTTTAAGATAAAGATAAGTACAAGTCAAACTATTCAAGACCTAAAGGAGATTAGGTAGAATTTGAGAGAGTCAATATAAAATTATGATTGAAGGTTTTCTAATATTATGAATAAATTTTAATTTGGCTTAGAAGATAAAGATAAAGTTAAATGGTTTGTCAAAGGACTGTGTTCTAGAATCAAATTTTCTATAGCACAAACTCAATATTCTACTAAGCCAAATGCTATATCTATTTCTATATGAGTGGAGTAAATTGAAGACTATAGATAAGATCCCATAATGGGTTCTAATATTGAAAATATAATTCAAGCATTTATGAAAAAGATGTAACAATATCATGAAGTAGATAAATCTATGGTGTATGGAGTGTTTGAAAGAAGGACATCATAGGAATTATTATCCTAAGATCAAGACAGAGTTATATGAAATCTATAGATTAGTAGAGCATGAAATAATGCATTACCATCTCCTACAATAGTATGTTAAAATCCCACAAATTTTATATTGTAATTTTTTTAATTCACACAACCATGATGAAAAGAATTGTATGGATTTATAAGCACTCAAATAAGACATTACAAATAATGTATTCATCATCATTGCACAACAAGTGTCCTCGATAAAGTAGATGATTTTAGGCTCAAAGGTTGATAATGGTTGTGCAAACCAAGTAGGTCCATAATGGATTCCTAATTTTCCTTAGTACCAGCCTCAAGGTCTAGCCAGTTGGACTCTTTCTTTGCTGAGTTGGACACCACCATCACCATAATACCAATATGAATCACCTTAAAATCTAGCAATGATGTAGTAGTAAAAAACTAGTTATACCATTCCAGTTGTGCAAAAACAATTTGTAATTGGAGATAACACCTAGCAACATCAACACTAGAATACTACATAGAAATAGGGATGTTATAGAGGAGGTTATCAATCAAACAGATGAGGATCTAGGGGTGGATACAGACGAGATTACCAAAGTGGCCAAGGAAATAATTATCAATGCCCTCCTTTACAATGTTACCTCTATAGAGAGTATAATCATGTGAAATATAATTTCTCTTTAAATCCCCAAAGACAATATTATTTCACATATTGTAGGGTATATGAGTAGCACGAGACACAAGACTATCCTATCTTAAAAAAAAATAAAGGAAAAGGTCATCAAGAATGTAGCCTAAAGAAGATGATTTTATGAATGTTGTTAAAAGACACCAACACACATAGAGACGATTCCCTCCTCTTGAAAAGCCTTAGGACCAGGGAATCAAGAAAGCAAAATAGGACAAATACCTAGACCCAATTGTAGAAAAATGGATCATGTATAAACTTGCCTAGATGTTAAAAAATATTCAACACCAAGAAACTAATGAAGGAGATATTACAATAATATATGCCCAAATGTATGGTTAGATTGTGCACATTATGTGATAAGATGGATTTGTTACTACGCTGATAGATTTACTATAGCTATTAAGTACACTACATAATAAAGACATCTCTTAGAACATCACAAACTTGCTACATAATTTAATGGAGTGTTCCCAACAAGGGAAACAAAATATATAAAAACTTGTGATCTAGGCAACAATTTAGGTGACAATTCAGGTGACAGTTCCACCCCAATTGATGATGAAACTTTTAAGAGCCATAACTTTTGCACTGTAGCTCCAATTGACTCATCATTTGAACCATTGGAAAGCTAAGAATTAGGAGAATGTTTTATGATGGCATGGATATTATCTAAATCAAGTTTGACCCTAGAAAACTCAATGAAAGTGCCCCAAATTTCAATTTTAGTAGTGCAGTCTAAAAATAGTAAGATTCTAAAAATAGTAATTCCTCAAATTTTGTATTATTTTAAATATTGAAAGTTGAACCACTTAATCTCCCTTGAGATTATTTACCTTCCACATCCTCCCCATGCTTTCAAAATGTGTATAAATGAAGAGGTAACCTGAAATGTGAAGACAGACATCTCTTCCCAGAGATAAGCATATAATTGTATTGTGATCTTGAGTAATACTACATCTCTTCTCAGAGAATTCATTATTACTGTGTTATTTCTATGTTATTAAAATATTTATCAATGAGAACTTCTGATTTTGGATCGAATTGTTTGGTATGTCAAGACAAAGAATCTATGGGATGTATATGTAAGAATCAACATTGAAGTTGTATAATATGAAATTCCAAATGATGGCTTTGAATTTGGTAGTGCGGTCAACATGATCTCTAGGTCTATATGGGAGGTGATTAGATGGCTAGTTCTAACTTATATCCCATTGACTCTGAGCTTAACAAACTATGGATAATTTTATCCCATTAGTAGATTAGAATATGTTGATATCAAAGTCACAAAAGTAAGCCTATGATGTGACTTTGAATTCATCAATATGAAGATAGAACTCATTACCCTATTCTAATTGGCAAGAAATGGGCATATTATGGTCAGATAACTATCAATACTATGTAAAATAAACTAGAGGCACATCAAGGAGATAAAATTATCATCATCCCTATTAATAAGTTACAAAAACCCTACATCATTCTGGTTGAACTAGACTCCCCTTATGTTGTAAAATAAACTATTTGAATGGAGGTAAACTCTAAATAAAATCTAAAAGTTTTACATGTAATTGAGTGAAACTTATTATATGATCATACTAAATCATAGGTATAACCTTTACTCACTCAATAGTTGAAGACATCTAATTAATGGAATCCCAAATCAGTAGTTACTTGGCCATTGGCACCTCAGTTTGTCAAAGAGGATTTTGCATCAAAGTCTACTAAATCCCCTACTCGCTCAGAAGTGGATTTTATCTATCAAGCATATGATCATATGTAGGTTTATATAGAGCCAACCAAAGAATTCACTTTGCCTTGGGAAATATATTCATCTATAAGTAGAGACTCAAATACACACCTACCCAACTAGGATTATGGTGATCATGAACTTTGACCTATAAGAATAGTCTTCACCCATGAGAGATAACTTCCTTCATACTATGTGACCAAGGATATCAATTAATTCATTATTTTCCTAAAAATTCATGTACTTACCATTATTCAATAGGTTAATTCCTTGAATTATTATTTGAAGGGAGTTGTAATGACATGGTAGGCATTTTATAGAAATGATCAGCTTGATTAGGATTATGCATGTGAACTTATGATTAGCATATTTTAACTATCACATGTCATCAAAATCATTTGTCTTTTCTTTTAGGAAGACGAGTACCCTAAAATCCATATCCATAAATTTGTTGAGGTCTAGACTAAATAATGTGTGGCATTGAAGTATTGGGTTCACATCTTTCATTACACACTTGCCCCTCTATCATCAGCATGGTATATACATCGATAATGTAGGAGAGAGATAAATAATTAAGCGTAGGTGCAAATCAATTTCATATAGACTTTTTTATTTCAAGATGAAAATACTTTGGTTAATAATGCACTACTAAAAACTAAACATTTCATATTCCATGGGTACACAAAAGATTTAAGCACCATGATGGAATATATTACATAGAAGAATGTAGCATATGATCTTAATACAAAACTACAGAGATATAAAGCTCCCAAGTTATAAGAATAATATCTTATGTGGTCATGATACAAAATAAAGGATAATGAAGACAAAATTGAAAATTTAGATACTGATGGTGATATTGATCTGATTGATTTTTTTGTACTTGAATATCTAGTAGAACCAATAAAGGACTTGGTAATAGAACCCACTAAACAATACAAGCTATACAAAATAAAAATTCTAGAGAAGGAAGGGAAAATAATGCTACAAGAATTTTTTATTGAGGAAAATCATCAGATTTATCAGTAGCCTAACAAAAAACTTGTGAAAAACATCAAAAGTGAGGAAATTCTTAAATTAGCAAATATATGTGACTATTAGAATGAATCTAAAGTTTTATAAGTTATGCAACTTATACATAATTATAAATATGTGTTTCCCATTAAATTATTAGAGGTCAGAGCCAGAGATCCATTCCTAGTAAAAATTCATATCAAACTCAAGGAGTGTGCATGACCCATAAAGAAATGGCCATAAAAGTTCATTCCAAACACGAAGTTGAAAGTGAAGGCTAAACTAGATAGAATGCAAGACACATGAATAATATATCCCATAAAAAAGGTATATTGGGTTAGTCCCATGGTAATACATCCTAAGATAATAGGGAAGATCAGAGTAGGTGGTGATTATCAAATTTTGAATGATGCATGTGTGAATGATCCATTTTTTATTCCTTTCATAGATGAAATTTTAGAATTTGTTGTAGGTCATGAAGTCTACTCTTTCACAAATGGGATTAGTGGATATCATCAAATACCTATTGTAGAAGAAGATAGAGCTAAAATGACTTTTGCCACAGAATAGGGATCCTTTGCATACAAGGTAATGCTTTTTGGCCTCAAAAAATGCACCTATAATTTTTTCTAAAGCAATGGTGACTACATTTAAAGATTTGATTCACAACTTCCTATAAGTTTATCTCAATTATTGGGAGGTATTTTCCTTATTTAAATAATATTTATCCAATTTTCACCTTATTGATCTCTATGCATTTCCTTAAATTTTAAAAAAGTGCTTACTTTTTACACCATTTGGTGTCCTGCTACGTCATGTAGTGTACAGTGAAAGGATCTTTGTGGATCAGACCATAATTATAGTCATTCTAAGTATGCCTCCACTATTTATCTCCATGAAAGTGTGATATTTTATTGGATATATAAGGTACTATAAAAATTTTATCAATGGATATGCAGCCATTTCATTTCCATTAGAGTATTTATTATGCAAAGGTGTGATGTTTGTCTAGACTTTTGAGTGTTAAGAAGTCTTTATATAACTCAAATAGATATTGGTCATTTTGCCTATTCTCATCTTTTTCGATTAGAACAAGCCCTTTCATGTTCACATTGATGCTTCTAGTGTTGTATTCAGTGTTGTACTTACATAGCCAGGAGATGGTGGATTATACTATCTCATACATTTTGCAATCCAAAAGTTTTCTAACATAGACAAAAATTATATGAAAACTAAAAGAGAATCACTAGCTATAATTTTCTTAGTACATAAATTTTGACATTAACTTCTTGTGACACCATTTGAAGTTTTCATAAATCATCAAGCTCTAAGCTACCTTTTCAATCAACATATGCTCAGAGGATGCATTTCAATATGGTTTATTCTCTTTCAAGAATTCCAATTTCACATCAATGTCAAACTCGGCAGATAAAATGTTAGACTGAATCATCTAAGTCACATCCTAAATGGAAAAGAACTAGAAGAACTATATAAAGATTCTCTTGATTCCATCTCTTTCTCATTTCTATGATCCCCAACATTTTTGAGGTAATTTCTAATTTTTTGAGTCAAATGATTTCTTGATTAGGCTCTAATTTGGTTTAATTATCTCTTAAGAATGTTTAAGTACTTTGTGCAAAAATTACTTAAATTGATCAGAATGCCTTGTTAATAGTCAAAAATTTGACTAGATTGGAATTGGAAGGTGATATCAGATAAGTTAGATTTGTTATCCCATTTAGGATGTTACCAACACCAAATAATAAAGGTATGTGTCTCATGTAAGATATTTGATAGGAAAGAGCAATCTAGATCACCTAGGTGAAAATTGGCATTTTGACTCAAAATGATTTGATCAAAATTAGTTGGCCCATAAATTTCATTGCCCCATTTAGTGATACCCTAGCCAAAATAAGCACTTGAATATGTCAATTTCAATTCATTTAATGCATTTTAGTTTTTTTAGGCCAAATTGTGCATTTTAGGTGGAAATTGGTCAAAGGCTTGGTTAGAGGTTATCGGTGGCTAGATTTAAGTGTCTACAATTTGCCCCTATTTGGGAAGATGTTGCAAACCATAGGTAGAACAATGTCTTCTCAAAGAATGAGGAATGGCTTGTATGCCAAAAATAAGATGATGGTTGAAGAAAAAAGCTCCAAATGGTTTTGGGAAGTGTATGATGATGCCCCCTTGAGGGAGTGGCCATTACATTTATTAATGGATGGTCTCTCAAAAATAAATAAGAAGAAAGGTAGAATTAACCCATGGTTGAGATTAATCCGAATGAGAAAATGCTTGCATGTAAGAATGTAAAAAGGATGTTGATTTACCTAAATGTGGTTAGAATCAAGACTAAAAGTTGAAAGAATGATTTTCCCATAGGCGGTTATAATCATTAAGAGCACCTAGAATGGATAAAGATGATTGTGCCCTAGTTAGGGATGATTAGCAAGCATAACTCAAGGATATAACCTAGAATATAGATTAAATATGAGTGGGTTCAAAGCGATGAAATAGATGAATAGAAAAATAAGATTGGTCAGTGTGAATGATTTAGTTGTACCTACTAATGAGTATATTCTTATCCTTATTAGCAATGATAAAATAAGAATGGTTAATGGGTTGATTTGATCAAGGGTAGGATGGGATAATTTGTCAAGGTTCCAAGGAGAAACTTTTATGGATCCATTAATTTTATACCTTCCTAAAGCTAATTTTTGTTGTAGAATGTGATGGTAGGATTCATGATAGAACACCATGAAGACTATCCCAAAATATTCATAAGGACTAACTCTTGATCCAATAAACATTTTAAAATAATACACCAAGAATAAAAACCCTGCTGATAATATTGACATATGAAAATGGATAGACTCAAGAATAATGTGCTTGAGGAATCACCCATGAATGCATATAGACTGAGTCAAGGCAATAGTACTAGAAATAAACAAATAGGTAAGCAAATAAATAAACAAAAAATAAAAAATAAACAAATAACTTGAAATAAGCAAACAAATAGAAAGCCTAAAAAAATCAAAACAAAGCATCCTAACAATGATAATGACCTAATAAGGTGAATTGAGGATAACTGACTAGGCTTAGATGGGAGAAATATTTTTGAATTTTTGAAATATTATGAATGTTTTTGGAATTTTGAGGTATCTTAACTCATTAAATAATGATAAGATACCTGCTCATAAAATGGTGAGAGTGTTTGGCTTAGGTTACTCACAAAATAGTGAGACCATATTGAAAGGGGGACTAAGGTGACCTCAACATGAATTGAGCATGACCCACATAGTCCTAAAATGACCTCAAGTTATAGTAATTCCATCTACACAAAAGGTAGGGAAAAACCAATTAGATCCTAACAAGTTCTCAAATCCAACAAATGGCCAGTCAAATGAAAACAGTAATTGTAAGGTGATGTAGTAATGCATGATAAACAAGTATTGCCCCTAGTTTTCCCATAGGTGGTTATAACTAGGATACAATGACATAGATCAATGATACTAATTTACCCATAAGCAATTATAATTAGTAGCAAGATTGGTGAAACACTAATTTACCCATAGGTGGTTATAATCAAGTTCACATAAACAAACTTGATACAAGGTGGAAAATAAAAGATATCTTGCCATATCAACTATCACACTACTTTCATAGACTATCATTTAAACATGTAATTGATAAATTCTTGAAACCTAATTAGAATCCTCTTATAAAAAGTGTGGGAAGAACCAAAGGAACCAATATCATAATAGGATTGGGTAGGATGAATAAAAACAACCTTTGGTCTAGATAGGAATGGAATTATAGGATGTAATGGCATTTATTTAGGATAATAATGGTTTGATAAATAAGATAAAATGGTAAGATGGTTTCTCCCAAATGATGGGGTGAATGGATGGGTCGACAATAATGGAAAAGAGGCATATGTAATAAAGGTAATGGCATGGCAATGTGAAACATTATGGTACATGTTTTTAGCCTAGGTGTGGTAAATGACATATAGTTATATTTTTCTTGTTATGATGGATATGCACATCCTAATAAACAAATGATAGAAATAGAATACTTGATCATGTTAATTTTTCTCCCACACCTTATATAAATAGTTGCTCTATCAAAAACTAGCTTTAGATTTGGTTTTCAAGAATGCTTTTGTGATCTTCATTGGTCTTTGATTTTAATTCCATCAAGCATCAAGAAAGGGTATCTTTATAGCCTCTGTAAAGGAAAGTGTGCCCATAGATGGTAAACAAGGAAAAATAATGGATGGTAGGTTTGATTTTGGAACGGAATGGCAAATGATAATGGAAAGGGTAATGGTGGGGAAATAAATGAAGATCAAGACTTTCAGTCACACATAATGTTGTTGATGTTAGATTCAACAGAACTTTGGTTATGGTAGGACTGAAGACTTGTTCTCTTGATAGGACCATTATATTTTTTTGTTGTTTGATCTTGAGATTAGCTACAATCTAATTAAGTTGTATATTAGAAGCTATTTTGATTTGATCTTTGATTTTGTCTTCATCATCAATGAAGAACTTTTATGCTTAGCTATTGGTCCTCAATGAGGTTTTCACCAATGAAATTATTTTGATTGTCCTGTAGCACCTCTAAGAAGGTTTCACTAAGGAATGTTGACTTTGGAATTTGATTATCTTCTATCACTTCTAAAAAAATTTCACTAAAGGATGTTGAGTTCTGCCTTTGATTGTCCCTTAGAACCTTCGAAAAGGTTTCACTAAAAGAGTTTTCTTTTGCTAAATGAATGTGGTCTTATTCTCCTTACTCTTATTTAATTTATATGTCTCCATAGATTTAGTTCAACAAAGTGTGATTCTATCGATCCCAATTGACACTTATGGGAGATGGAATGTTAATGATATGGCTATTTTGGTTGATGGTAATGGCCTGAAGAATGGTAATGAAATGGGTAGAGGCTACACAATCCTTATAGAAGATACTAGGATAAATTGTATCAAAGCTGAAGTACTCATCCTCAAAAAGCATAAAAGGATCACAAATATATTAAAATTGATCTATGAGACATGTGTAACCAATGTTGCAATAGTCATGAACATATTTTGTATCTAAATCTGATTCTAACTCAAGGGACTCTAAATCTAATGTTGAGACTATTATTGATTTTGATTCTGATGTTAAATTTGATGTCAATTCAAGAATATAATATGGATCTAACTCTAATTTTTCTTTTTATGGGTACTTTATTATAATGATGTCTTGTTTAATATTTGGTTTTGGACAAGTAACGGCTTATGATGGCATAATGGGCTCCACAAAAACTGGTTTACCAAAGTGAGACTCCTTTAGTATGGGAAAAAGGTCAAGAGATAAATCCTTAGATATTATCTTTTCAATAGGAGGCTCTTAAAAAATAGGCACATGATAAAGGTAATGATTTACCCAATGGTATTTATAATCATTAAGAAGTGACTCAATAAATACTAGCTTGTCAATGTGAGACTCCTTTACAACTAGGATAAGATCAATAGGTGATTCATCATAGGTTGACTTATCAAAAATTGTTGATTTAATAGAAGCATATCAGATTGGTTGGTTCTCTTGGCCTTGGTTTCCAATGAGTTCAAAAATACTAGTTTTGACCACAGCTTGGTCTTCAAAGGATTAGACTGGTTGAGGTTTTGATGGGATTGGTTCTGGATAAGGAATGGCTTGAGGTTAGATAATGGTAGGGCCTTAGAGAGCATGATTTATTGTATGAGCCAAATAATAAAGTCCTAATATGGTAATGATATGGTAATATAGAGCTTGATTACCTATACAAGCTAAAGGACTAGGTCCTGGAATGATGAAAGGGTTTTGTGGAGCCTAGTTGCTTGCACAAGCTAAAGGACTAGAACTAGGAATGCTAATGGTATTCCTTAGATATTGTAGAGCTTGATAGCTCATATAATCCAAAGGAAGGTTAGGGGTATTCGATTATAAAATAATAAAAGGATGTCATAGAACTTGATTGCTTTCACAAGCCAAAGCATCTAAGTGTTCCTCATAAACCATATCAGTTGGCTCATAAGTTGGTTCTTAATTGTGTCACATGTGCTGATTATTACAAAGAGGGTATGGATCTATATCCCAAATAACATTATCTATAGTTGGGTCTTCAAATTCATCCTCATAAGCCTCTTCATGCCAATCAAGTTCTCATTTTGGATTTTGTGGATTTTGACTATGTTCCCCATATGGAGTATTGTATGGATAATAATAAAACTCCTTAGAAAATATTTCTCTATAGGGGTTGTTAGTGGGATTTTGTGTATCCATTATATCTTAAGGTGGATTGTTCATCACTCCACCATAATTGTATTTAGACATATCCATATAAATTATGAAAGCTCTAGTGATGAACAAACATTAAAAAATTGTCCAAAGGACAAATGGTTCAAAATTGGTCTAACTTGGTCTACAGGGTGGAGCTATATCTCTAATATGGTATAAAAGTGGATTTGAATCTCTAAAATAGTTTGTGATAAGACTCAACATAAAATAGTATAACATCAAATGTCTAATTTCAAATGTCATATGCATAAAAGATCAAGCATCTAAATAAAAATTGACATGTCAAAGGTCTAAGTCAAAGTGTTGCAAACAAGGTCTAAACTAGGAAAGGGAAAAGTTGAGTCACTAGGTATTTTATCCAAACATGAAGTCAAAATCTAGGATCAAAAAAATAGGCATATGCTAGGACTTTTGGCCAAATGGTGTCAAAATCTAGACTTGAAACAAAGGTATCATGTGATTTGATTTAATCTAACAAGTTTGGAAACAATTTTAACATAAACCTAGCACATGGAATCAAACATAAACATGATCAATGAGCATAAGGCATAAGGCAAAAGGCTCTTGAATAAAGACCATGTTCTCCCAAATAAAGGCACAAACAATGATGAGGATAGGCATTAAACAAACAAACCATCATTAGTTTTCAAATTTTGGATAATTGATTAACCGAAGTTATGCAACCCAAAAGAGAAAGATCTATGTATCAGCCTAATTAATTAAGGCCTAAATAGAAAAAAATTAATGTTTGAATCTAAACATGACAAGAATAATTAAAAACTCAATGTTCAAAACTAGGATTTGACCAAATAAGCTAGACAAGATTGGACAGCATGATGACACAAGACAAAGGCCCAAATGGTATACATGACATGGTTTGAAACAAATGGTTCCTGATACAAGGTAAACTAGTCTTGAAACAAACTGAGTAGTCTAATGGCGTAAGTATGCTCAAATGATGTGATCTATGTTGTGCTTCAAAATAATCAAAGTCAAAATGGTTTTAACTTGTTTTAGGCAGCATAACACTACCCTCCTAAACTCAAATTGACACACACAAATAAGTTTTAGCAAAAATTTCAAGGCACAAGTGTGGTGTAAAATAGCCAGCATAACGCCTCTTTAGACAAAAAAGTGATGTATAAACAAATTGATTTTGACATGGCTTATGAACAAACAAACAAACAATTTTTAGTATCAAAATATACCAAGAAAAAAATGACCAAAATACACTAAGTATAATCATCCAAATCCTATCAAGGGTATGGCAATGTGGGGTTGACTAAACTAGCAAGCTTTCAAACATTTCCAAGGGAATAAATTACACAATGACTTTCACATCAAATGATGCAAAATAAAATCATGGAAATTGGGTGACCATGGCATTGGCTAGTTGTAAAAAATTCTAGTCCTTTTTGCAACCACTCCATCCTATTGTTCACTCAATGTAGTGTGATTTCCAAATGTAGATACATCCTATGTATAAATTAGGAGGAGTGAGTGCATTCAATGTTAGGAGATGAAACCCCAGGTCAAAGCTTCCTTAAATAATTTGTGGGAGGTGATGAAGTCCCCCTCACAAGCTAGGTTTGTATAAAATAAAGAAAGCATAAAATAGAAATACTTTAAGGTCATTTTCAAGTTCACCCAAAATTTGATGAGTTTTTGGGGAGTGATTTAGATGACTTTATTTCTAAGCCTTGGACTAGGCTATTTGCAATAAGAATTGCACTTTTGATTCCAAGGGTTCCCTAAAGAGGAAAAATGGAAGATCATACATAAAACACCCCTATTTTTTCCAAACAAAAATCTAATTTAAACAACTAAGTGAATACAAAAAACTTGGAAATGTGAGTTCATTTTTAAGCCCAAATGGAAAGGTGTAATGGTTTTATTTTGACCCCTTGGTCTTAATTGCAAACTTTGAAAACATTCGACATAAAGATCTAATTTTTTCATTAAACACCAAAATAAGGTTCCTAATCTATTTTATAGCATGCACAAGGTGATCTAAATATGTTTTTAGAAAATTTTAAGCTTGGTCCTACAATAAAAATGTTAGCATGTCCTTTATCCTTGAAGCTACTTTGGGTTTGAAATAATGAACCTAAAAAAAGAGCTCTTGGGTTTGTGTTTTTAAGAAAAACATAGTGACTAACGTCAGTTTTAATAACTAACGATGGTTACACTTACTAACTGATGATGGTTATCTAACCAACAATGGTTATACCAATAGTGACCCATGATGGCTATGCCAACCATCTACGATTTTACTAACTGATGATGGTTACTATGTAAACTCATGACAAAGAAAAATGGAAAAGAAAAGTTAGAAAATCAAATTTTGAAATTTTTAATGATCCAAATAAATATTTTAAAGTTATATAATGATCTTCTTCATGTGTGGGATGCATCTAGTCCCACTGGATGTGCCATTAGTTGAGCTAGGAATTTGACTCAAGAGAGGATGGTTAGTATGTGTTAGTGAAAGAAAACAAATCAAAAACACACTAAACTAATATCTTCATTCCTAGTTACTATGGTGAGCTTGGTGAAGAAAGATAAATGAATAAATCAAAACTAAAATGCAAGAAAACACACATTTCTTACCTTCCTTGAAGCTCTAATAGTATTCTTCGATTGGCTTGCTTTGTTTGTGCTCATCAAGTCTTCATCAATGGAATATTGGCTACCTCCATCTCTCCTTGGCACCTTTGGCTTTGGTGTGGCTTGGCTTAAAAATAATTTGGCATAGTAACACTAGTTTCTTGAAGCTTTTGGAACCAATCCTGCATTATAACTTTGCACAAATTAAGCTTAGAAATGATGTGGTAAGCCCCACTATTTATAGCTTTTTTATATTGATCAGAATTAACCTAAATCATCCATCTAAAGATTAAGATGTGTGGCTAAGGATTAATCTAATTTTAAAATTAAAATTGATAAATAGGCTCATAAATATTTCAAATAAAGGAGAAATTAAGAGGTATGGAGGGTTTTAATGAAGCATGGGAGGCATGAATCCTGATATTTGTGGCATTTATGGCCTAGGGATGTCTTCCCAAGAAATGAGGTCACCTGATGATGTAGATATTTAATATTCACTTCCAAAACAAATTATTCAATTATTTTCCATGGATTTCTTGATTAGGCTCTAATTTGGTTTAATTAGCTCTAAATCATGTTTAAACACTTTGTGCACAAATTACTCAAATTGATCATAATGCCTTGTTATTGGTCCAAAATTTGACTAGATTGGAATTGGAAGGCGATGTCAGATGCATTGGACCATTATCCCATTTATAGTATTACCAACTATAGACACCAAAATTACATCACACACATGCATAACTTCTTATGTCGAAACCCACCTTGAGCCCCTTCTTAATAATAATAATTAGCCTCCCTAACCCTAATTTTACCCTTCACATATTTAATTATTTTAAAATATTTAATTAAGTTAATTAAAAACCACTTATGCCACCTTACCTAGCCATCTTATAGTAAGACTAATTCTACCCTCTTAGTCACCTCAAGACTTAGTCCCCTTATCCTAACTACCCATGACTTGTTCTCACCCCAAAAATAAATTCCTAACCAACTACGTCCTTCTTAACCTCCCATTTCTTTTGATTCCTAATAGATACCACACTTGGCATGAGAAACAAAAAAAATAGGCTAGAAATAGTACTTGTACCTATTCTCATGTTTTTGATGCTTGTTAACCCATGACCAATGTCGATGGGATCATCGATGTCAGTTATTTAATCCAAAATTCAAACTAATATTCAAGTCAATAGAAATCAGGAATTTTTATTTCTATTTGCATATATGATTTTGGCATCAAACTTTCCACATCTTGGCTCACTGTTACCTTACACAAGTCAATCTAGATCAGGAACCAAGATTTTGAGAACTAGCAACACATGCCTATTTTCTCCATTCAAGCCATCAGTTTGGTAAGCATGATAGGAGCCATCCATTCAACACTTATCATTCAAACACCTCTGTATCTAAGTACATCACTTATTATATAATTCTTTAAGTAGTTACTTTATAATCACTTTATATCTACTATTTATTATTTTACACATCCTTGACCAAACCCCCATGAGGGAGTTATAAATCTTCCCCACTTATTTCTCCTTGTTTAAACACACCAAACCTTTGACCAGATCTATCCAAATAATACTCTCTCTCAAAACTCTCCCCAAACTTCCATCCTTGACCAAAACCATTTCCCAAACCTAGAAAAGCCTTTTGCTAGCCCTTAGGCCATTATTTCTCCTACTAACATTGACAACCTAACTGATATTGGTCACATTTTCTCATCGACCTCGGTAGCCTAACTGACATTGGCGGCTGTAGATTTGTATTAACCATTCTGAAACTTGCCCAAACAACTTCTTAAATATAAATTAAATATACCACCTACACTCTATTACTCTCTATTGCACTCAGATTGCAAATAATGGTAATATAATCTCTCTTTTACTCTCTCTTTTCTACTCTCTTTGTTATTTATCACTCTTTTGTTTCTCAAAAGTGGACTATCATCTCTAAGGAAGTTTGTCACTTCCTGGAACAAGCACGTAGCTTGGCAGACCACTCATATACATACTAATAGAAATTTTTATGGTAGTGATTTCTTACTTATAGGTAGTCCTCCCCAGCCAAATAGGAGTGCTCACAACATCAGGATATGATGCACAAACTAATTCAGGCTCATTATAATCACTTATCCCTATCCTTCTTCTCTATTTTTCTTTAGACTTGAAATAGACACAATTTTTAGTGAAATATTTCTAACATGCCTGGTGGGACCCTAGAATTTTCCTTGGGTTCATTGTTTTTTTTTAAGCTTTAATATAGGTTCATTATAGTGAAAATTTAATTTCTTTCACTTTCTCCTTCTTTTCTCCCTAAAAAAAATTCAACATTTTATTTTTTGTTTAAGGGTAATAAACTAAAATTTATTCTTCCTTGCCACTCTTCTTTTTTATTTGCCTCTAAAAGCAATTTATCATTTTTATTACAAGTTAAAATAATCTCTTCATTATTCATTTATTAAATACACATTATGATAGTGAATTTCATTCTTTACTCCTATTTCATCTTTGTTTTCATTTGAATCTAGACATTTCAAATTTGGGTTTAAAACTTATTGTACTTCATTGTTTCCTTGTTGCATATTAGCTCACCTAGTTAATTACAAGAATTATGAATGAATTGTAGTACACCTATGTTACACAACCAGATCACACTCATAAATACAAACATCTAAACTCACCTGAGATAAGGCCCATCAAGATTTCATCACCTAGTGGATCACTCTACCCTACCTGGCTATCCTTCTTGGATTTCACCACCAAGGGGAGAACCCACTCCATTCTCTGGCAGAGTATAAACTCTAGGCAGAATGTATATTTTGGCTAAGCATCATGGCTTGGATTTAGGTCCATGAAGTGCAAGGAGAAAGCTCCTATAACAATCCATGTACCTAGTCTAACATAGATTTCCTCTTGAGCACCAAAACTGACCTGAAACTAGCTCTAGATTGCTTTCTAGTACCTTCACTAACCAAATTCTCTTCTCACTATCTGATTAAGGCATAAGCCAACACGAGACTAAAATTAACCTCTAGGAGTTAATAATTATTGGATTTATGTTCTTTTTCTGCTTTTCTATTACCTTATATATTTTGGAGTTGGTAAGGATGTTTTTCCATTGATTCACAAAATCAACACTATTTGTAATACTCAATTTGTATAACCTATTATATCAAGTTTTCTTAGTGTTCCTTATTCTTACATAGACCTCTTGCATCCTCTATTTTACTTAGATTCTACATCTGGGTTTCTAAAATTTTGGATTTTCCATTTCCAAAGATATCATAGTGACTAATATCAGTTAATTATATCGATAATGATAGACTTAGCCTACCAACATTGGTTAATCCCACTAACATCAGTAAACTTTTACTATTGAAATCAATCAAGTGACCAACATCAGTGACTATGTAATTTTAATTTGCCCAAAATAACAAGCCAAAATAACCTATTTAACTACACCCAAACCTAGTTTTTCCTTATTTTGTCACTAATACAGAGTATTAAGAATATTTTTGCTTCTTCTTGCATTGTATTAACATGAGCCCAAGCCAAAATTCTTGCCTATTACGCAAGATGGTAACCACTTCCACCTTCCCCTCTTGTTTTTGATTCTATCATGGAGCATACTTCAAATACAAATCATACTCCCAGCCCCAACCAAATTCCCATTGTGCTTGAAGGAGATCAAGATTTTGCTAAATCTGTTTATCTCAATGTGGCAGCCCTTCAGCATTACCTTGCCGTAAGCCAAGCCTACAATTCTTTGGGTGACCCAATCTATGGTATTCCAACCTCTCTAATGGAGATAATTGTAGTTTTAGCTATCTCCACTATTTTCCCCATGGTTAATCAAACCACCACTTTGACAAGTAACCCAACCATAAATAATGTCCAAAGTTTAGCATCGCTAACTACCCAATCCCACCTAAACCCTGGTGTAACATCCCCACTTTTACAACTACAAGTAGTTCAGTCAAGTCTCACCCCATTTCAAAATTTGGTCATACATATTCCATTTACTCTTGCACCTATAATTACCTGAGTTATGACTCACCCTTCATCTAGTCTAACTATACCAATAACCCAACCTATAATAACAACATCCAACTAGAGTATAGTCTATAACATAATGGGACAACCCCACAGTCTATGACTCATTATCCTTATGTTTCTCCCACATAACCTCAACAAGTTATGTCATATTTTCCCTTTGCTTCCTATCAAGTTCCTTATAACTTAGGGTGTATCACCCAAACTAATCCCCCTCCTGGCCTCACTAAGATGTTGATGGACAAGATGTCTAATATAGAGACATTCATTTTAGGTTCAAAGAATGTGTTATCTTATGATCATATATACAATGAACCCATCCATCCTTTTATGCCTATTCATCCTTATTCAAGACAATGGGAACTCCCCAAATTTACTCATTTCTAGAGTAAAGAGGACCCACAACAACATTTGTAAGCATTTAGACATGCTTGTTATTTAATAGGGCATGATGATGCAATATTACTTCACACTTTCCTTATGTCTATTTCGGGTGCTACCCTAGATTGGTATAGCTTTATAACTCAGCACTCCCTTTTCTCATTTACCCAACTTACACAAATATTCTTAGACCATTTCTCTATTAACATTTCTAAAAAGGTTTCTATTACAAACTTTTATTCTATTAGACAATTTGATGACAAGTCTATCATATATTTTTATCATTCATTAGAGAGGCTTGATCAATCATCTCTCCTTCTCCTTACCCCAACCTAAGCTTGTTGATCTCTCCTCAAGGGTATGTGCTAAGCACATTTCATCCACACTTCGAGTATAAACTTTTTGCACATTTGATGAGGCCTTTACAATGGCATAGAAACTCAATATTGGGGCTATAGATGAAGTCAAAGTCAAGTTGTGTAGTAAGAACACCAATTCCAAATCTAATGACTCCTCTTCTTCTAAAACTTCTCCTTCTAACCAAAATATAAAGGCGTTGCTGACATAGTGGTTATTAAATCATCTTTTTCTACAACCATAGATCAACCTAATTCTTTGACTTCCCAAAATCTAACTAAGCAATTCCAAAAATGGTATGAAAAAAGATAATTCACTCTTATTGGGGAGTCATAAACTTCTATTTTGGAAAAAACTATTGTAACAAGGTGTCATAACCCTTCCTCAAGTCAAACCTCCTATACAATTTGACCCTTCCCATCCTATTCCAACTTGGTATAAGGAGGATGAGTTTTTCAGCTACCATCAAGTTAAATGCCATAATTATAATAACTATAAAACATTCAAGAACATTATTTAAGACATGCTTGATAGGGGTGATCTCATCTTGGATAATCCTAATGTGCTTACTAATCAAAATATGGATATGTTCAAGTAGCATTTTCCTAACCATTCACCCAATGAAAATATTGTTCAGACCAAAACTAACTCATGTGATAATAATATCCATATGGTTAATATGGTCTTTCCTTTACCTTTAGTTCAACCTCTCCCATAACAAGAGGCACCCATTTTATCGAATCCTCCCCCACATTCAGTGGTACTTGATTTACCTATTCTCTCTCCTTAGGTAGAAGAGCCTATTTCACAAATTCTACTCCTACATGAGGAAGATCCTCCTTTACCACTCCTTTTTCCATTAGAGGAGCCTATATTACTTATTATTTTTGCACCAATGTTACCTATCCTTTTACCACTTGAGGACCACACCCTACCCATTCTACAACCACATTTCAAGGGGAACATCATTCCTATGTTATAACCTATTGAGGAACCCTATTCACCTACCTCTCTTCCACTGATAGAGAGTAATACCCCATCCACTCCACCTTTGTACCTAGAAGAGTTAGTGTTATCTACTCATACATTAGATGAGAGACCTATTGTGCCTACTCCAATTCTATCATTAATACCACTTATTTTACCTATGGAGGATCATACTTTACCTATTCCTTGCCCACATGTTGAGGGACCAATTATATCCATGCTCTATCCCCTTGAGGAACCCTCTTCACCTACCTTTCCTCTACCCATTGAAGACCACGCCTCTTCTCCTATCTCTAATGAAGAAGACCTTGTTGGGGCTCTTTCTCATCTTTGGCCTAAAGTAGTAGTGACCAATAATTTCCCTCTTTTTTAATCACCTCAGCCTTTTAAAGAAGCAACCGTAAGACCTATATCAACTTCATCTAAACCCTTCTCATGGTTGTGAAAGTTTAGAATTTATTAATTCCATGAAGATATATCATGTGGAATTTTGGGACTAGCTTAAAACTCCTTATCCAACACAATAAGTGTCGACCTTTACTACCAACCCTCTCACTGCCCTTTACCCTAAGGTCTTTGACAAAACTAGAGCTTTTTCACCAAAATCACCAGAAGCTCATCCAACTATGTCAAAACCTTCACCCTCGCAAGCATATACCACATTAAAGTAGATCATAACTTTAGGCATACACCTCATCTCTAATCTAATTCATCCACAAGTGAAATTATATCTAACTATCTAACCACAAGTTAGAGTTTCATAGCTCGAACTAAAACAAAAGGTTAAGCTTCCTAGGTCTCATCAATCTTTCCCTCTTCAACCCTCAACTTTACCATCAATTTTAGGACCATACCCCTCTACTTTAGTTGGAGTATCATTGATCCAAACAAAATAAAAGGATAGGCTACCTCCACTACTACCTCTACCACATGGTAAGCCTTTCACATTTGACACAATGATACCTAACACCAAGAAAGTGTCAGCAAAACATGTAACTCCACTACCACCAAACAAGACACCATAAAAAATCACCCCTATGATTCCTAAACAAAAGAATGTGTCCACTCCTATTGCCACAACAATTACAAGCCCACTCACAGGCTCTCAGATCTTTTTTTTGCATTAGTTTTTGCAATATTCCATAATAACTCTTCCTCCTATTAAGCCTTACAGTCCTCTTAAATGAAATCCATCTTGGTTTAATGATAAAAAAGTGTGTCTATATCATCATTCACATGGACATGACACTAAAAATTGTAAATCCCTCATAGTAGTCATTTGACAATACTTTGATGTTGACATTCTCTTTGTTGATACTCCTATTAACCTTCTTGTTATTTCATCACTAGCATCCATAATGCCTCATACTATTCTAATTAAATTTAAACCCAAATATGTTTTCATACCCTCTTTACCACCTCCTTCACCTATATTTTAGATCAACATACTTAATGTAGCCATGCGGTCATAAAAACAAAAGGATAAAGGTAAGGAAAAAGTGGTTACTCCTTGGGCTCATCCCTTTTCCAAAGACACTCTTCTTAATCCCAAGATTTACATCTTGGGTGTCTTGAAATAAACATCTTTAGATGTTATTTAGATATTTATGGTGAAATAATCTCATCAAAATCCTATGAAAATGTCCTTATATGAGTTAATTTAAAACTCACCTAAACACTATCAAGCTTTGATTAGTGCCTTGAAAGTAGTTGATGTACAACTTAGTGATCCCCAACCTCTTTTAGCTTTGGTTAGCTCTCTTAATTCCATCTCCTTTATTTATAAATTCCACTTCAACACCCTAAAGATCACGATTTTACCCTTTTATTACCTATTTATTGATCAAACTCATGTCAAGAGAGCCATGATCAATGGGGGAACTAGTATCAATATTATTTCCACCCATGCCCACAAATAGCTAGCTCTTCCTAACAATTACATGTCTCAATCTGATGTAGTTTTCCACTCCTTTAATGATACCATAGCTACTACAATGGGCACTATTATCTTACATATCCATGTAGGTCCTCACATAATTTCTAAGCTCTTTTATGCTATAGAGGGAGAGTTCCAATATAACATACTACTTGGATGACCTTGGATACAAGTTATGACATGTGTACCCTCAACTTTGCACTGATCTGTCAAGTTTGAGCACAATGGGTAAGTACATGTTATACCCACTAACCAACATCCATTTAAAACATTCAACATGACTTAGAGTCCTAATGATGTTCTCATTCCATTAAATACATCATCTTCTCTACATGATACTTTAGATGCTTCAATAAGTTCCACTACCCTAGTTACACAAATACTAGCAACACAAATTCTTGACAAGGATCCCATGAAGGAAACTTTTAAATTTTTGTCACTTGGAGAACATCATTTGTTAATGGTCAACATATTCTATACTCCACAAGAGTATGGAAAGCTTCATATGGACCCAAATTATGATACCCACATTGGGATGGTCATCCTGTATGGGCCCTCTAACCTTCAAATTAATTTTACATATGGAGGAATTGATCAAGTTCCCACTATCGGTAATCCACCCTCTTCACCATAGCCATTTATCTATGATTTCTCTTTCCTATGTAAGCCTACTTTCACTCACACTTATATTTATAGGTGTGACTGGAAAGGAATTGGTTTAGGTAATTATAAATAAGGTATTCATATGCTCATTGAATAACCCATTACCAAAACCATTGAAAATGCTAAAAAGAGGTATGAAGTGGGTTATGAAGAACCAACCAAACTCGCCAAAACTTCCCATATACCAATTATTGAAGAACTAGTCTCTCCTTCTCCACCTTCTTCTCCACCATCACCTATCAAATTAGAGGTATCTATACCTCCTAAATTTTTTTTCAATAAATGCATCCATTTGAGGCCTCTCAACTATCACAGGGTAAGGAAAAAAGGTCCCTTCCTCTCATTCATCCTAAAATAATTAATGAAGACTCTCCCACTATTAACACTATTTAACGTCAAGATGATGATTCTATTCTCACATACATAGGTGCAGAAGATTCTTATATCTAACGATCACTCCCATCTAAAACACAAGCCATGTTAAATGAATCAACCATTGACATCCATTTTCCCTCTCATGATAACCCCCACATCCTTAAGATTGGCCAATCTTTGGATTCCTCTAAGCAAGTTGATTATGCCAAATTTCTTAATAACCATAGCAAATCCTTTGCTTGGTCTTATAATGACATGCCAGGTATTGACCCCTCTATCATCACACATAACATTGTCACCAATCAAGATGTTAAACCTATTAAGTAGAATCTTTGAAAAATGCATCCTCATATTGTTCTCTTTGTTAAAGAAGAGCTCCAACTCCTCCTTTTTATTAACTTTATCCAACCCATCAACTACCCACAATGGATTTCTAATATTGTTCCTATCACAAAAGTAACTGGAGGAATCTACATTTGCATTGACTATCGTGACTTAAACCTTGCTTGTCCAAAAGATAACTTTCCATTGCCAAGTATTGACCAAATTATTGATCTAACAGCTAGCCATGAAATCCTATCACTTATGGATGGGTTCTCTAGATATAATAAAATCTTAGTTGCTTTCGAGGATCAATAAAACACAACCTAATTACCCCATAAGGGACTTTCTATTATCAAGTCATGCCCTTTGGTCTCCATAATGTTGGTGCCACCTACCAATGCACTATGAATTACATCTTCCATGATCTCCTACACAAAATTATGGAATATTACATGGATGACTTACTTGGAAAGTCTAAACTTCACCAAGATCACTTGACAATTCTCAAAATCATATTTACTCATCTCCTTAAATATAGCATTTGACTAAACCCAAAGAAATGTGTCTTTGGTGTCCTTTCTAATAATCTCTTAGGTTGTAATGTTTCTCTTTATGGTATTAAATTTGACCTTGCTAAGGTTAGATCAATACTAAAGATGCCTCCACCTACTAATATCAAACAACTCCATAGCTTGCAAGGAAATCTTCATTCAATCTACCGCTTCATCTCCTAGTTATCAGATTATTGCCAACCCTTTCACAATTTCCTCAAGAAAGATGTATCCTTCCATTAGAATACAGATTGAAAAGAAGCTTTTGACACACTCAAGAAATATTTTTTTCCCCACTAATTCTTATTCCACTTAAGTAAAATCAGCCTTTCTACCTTTACATCTCTACAATAGACCATTATCTAGGTGCTATGATTGCACATCAAGATGATCAACATTGAAAATATGTAGTTTAATACATAAGCCACACACTTATTGATTATGAGACTTGATATACCCATACCAAAAAGCTTTGCCTCACATTGGTCTTTTTAGCCTCCAAGCTTTAACATTATCTCCTAAATCAAAAAACCTACATGGTCACTCATATTGAACCCCTTAAATACATGCATTCCAAGCCATATCACAACCAATGTGTAGCTTGGTGGCTCACTCTCCTTGCTGAATTTGACTTAGAGTTTATTCAACAAAAGTCTATCAAAGGGAAAATGATTGTTGACTAGTTAGCTACCACCCCTTTACCTGATAACCAACCTTTAAACCTCAAATTACCTAATAAATACATCACGATGCTCTCCACCAATGACATCTCCTATCAAATGATGATGTTCTTTGACTAGTCTAAATGTCAATATGGTGGGGGTGTAAGGGTCATTCTTATTCCTCTAGGTGGTGAGCCTATGCCTTTGTCATTTAAACTAAATTTTAAATGTACTAATAATATGGCTGAATATGAGGCTTTGATCTTAGGGACTAAAATAGATATCTTCTTGGGTATCAAATCCATAACCATTTTTGATGATTCTCAGCTAGTGGTTAATCAGGTTAATGGTTCCTACCTATGCAAAAATGAAATTTTGTAGTGATATAAATATAATGTAGATATGTTATTGGGATCACTTGAATCTTACCTATTATAAACTATTCCTTTATATAAAACAAGTTTGTTGGCATAATGGCTTCACTTACTTCACACATACTCTCTTCACTCTCTTCCTCAAAAATCTATGTCACCGTGTATCGCTTAACATTTCCTTTCTATATATCAACTAACATCCTTTTTATCAAAAATTTGACATCTAACCCACAAGATTTATGGTACAAGAAACTCATGGATTATCTTTCCTTTTCTATTACCCCTTATGATCTCTTCAATAATGAGAGACATGCCTTCATAAAACATGCCACTCATTACACTATGCTAGGGGGACTTCTCTACAAATGAGGTTTCAATGGTCTCCTCCTTAGATGCCTCACTATTAATACAACTCCCTTTGCTATTTAAGAAGTCCATGATAAGATTTTTGTTGTATATTTTAATGCTCATGCAGTTGCTAAATGTATTCTTCAACTTGGGTATTATTGGCCAAAACTTTATCAAAACTGTGGTGATTATGTTCGGTGTTGTGTCAAATGTCCATAACATGTTAACCTCCTTCACATTACAATTCATGCATTACAAGTCACCAAATACTTTTGGTCCTTCTCCCAATGGGGCTTGGATCTAACTAGTGAGATTAACCCTCATTCATCCCTCTATCATCCATATATCATTACTGCCCTAAATACTTCACCAAGTGGGTCGAGGCCATTCCTCTCATCTCAATTAAGGCTAATAAAATTGTTGAATTTATCAACCACCACATCATATATAATTTTGGTGTCCCACATAAAATTATAATACATAATAGCAAATCTTTCAAAAAAAATACTATGTAAAGTCTTTATGATATATTTGGAATCAAATTAAGCTTCTCATCAGCATACTATCCACAAGCAAATGGATAGGCATAAGCTTCTAACAAAACATTAACCAAAATTCTCATAAATTTAGTCAAAAATATAAGCAAGGATTGGCACACACACATCTGCTTTGCTTTATGGGCTTACCACACTAGAATTCAAACCCCTACGAGTGTTATTCCTTTTTCCTTGGTGTATGGGATAGAGGCTAGTTTACCTCTTGAGGTTAAGATTCCTTTTCTTCACATTTCTATAAAAGACATACTAATGATTATTTTCACCAAAAATATTTAGCTCAAATTAAGTTTCTTGATAAGCATTCTCTCATAGCCCTCAACCAACTCCAAATCTATCAAGAGTGTATCAAATGTGATTATAACAAAAACCTCAAAGAGTGAGATTTCAAAATTAGAGATCTCATCTTAAAATAAAATCAACATGTGACGAACATGGAGAAAAGTAATTAGGGTAAGTTTGTTCCTAATTGACTTGACCCTACATCATAACTCACAAGTATGGCTCAGGAATTTATCGCTTGTCTTCTCTCAAAGGAAATCCATAACTTGAGCCTTTAAATGCCTTACACCTATGACCATTCTTTTTTTAAACCAAGTAACACTTCACCTCATGTTTCACTTGAGCTCATCCCTTAAGTACCCCTATTACATTCATCTCCCTTCCTCTTAACCCTTACTCCTACACACTTACTTAACTTACAAAGTTCTATGTTTCTACCCTCAAATTGGAAAACTCCTAAGCCTCTATAGTCTTGTATATAACTAAAAAAAATGGGATATGTAGACAAGTTAATCTCTCATGTCATGATTCCCAATGTATATTGCTCCCTTGAAGGATAGCTACATAGCTTCTCTTTGTTACTATTAATAGACTACTCCCTTAAAGGACAACTATTTAAACTCAAAAAAAAAGGATTAGACCACTCCCTTAAAGGATGGCTAGGCCAAGATTTTTTTATCAAAGGGAAATACAAAAAAAATATTCTCATATTGATTAGCTTTATACATCCCCAACATAAACAAAATCATACTGTAGGCTTCCTGCATTGATCAAATTACACAACAAAAAAAATCTTTAAGTCATAGACTTACTTATATTAGCTCTTGAGTCACCCATAGTAGGGGCATATCATCCCCACTTTGAAGGTTACGCTACCCAAACACTTTCACTCATTTTACCCTTTTCCCCTCATACTCTTTCAAGGGAATTTGAACTCACTTAACATAAGGTGAACATGATGCTTCTCTAACAAATAAAATGGTCAAATGATGAAAAGCATGAAAAAGGCTCATATTCCTAGCCTATTTATTTTATGATTATGGTCTTTGCCAATACACGAGCATTTTGCCTCCTTGTTTCACATCCAAATCACATGTTTATCTCTCTGCTAAGATGACAACTTCATACAAACAATACCATAAATATTCTATCCATTATAAGCATACACCATCACAAATATGGAAAAATACTAAGATGAAACTAATAAATAAACTATGCACATACCATCACACATATAAGAAATGCTAGTCTAACTCAACTAACATGCTTAACATCAACATAATGTTAACATAACATTAAAATAACCATCTACATCAGCATCATCATCACTATCACAATAAATTCATCTAAAAATCACAATAACACACACACATATATATATATATATTCTCAACATAAATGTGCATCAATACATCATCACAATATCATCTCTCTCTCAAAATATACATCTCTCATCTTTGGCTCATAGGCCGATGTACATATAATATATATAGAAATAATAAATTCTAGAACTCAGAGTCCTTGAGGCTCTCTGCATGGTCATAAAGAAGCATTATCATCACCACTCTCTACATGTCTACATCTATGTGAGATAAAATATATGGCACATGTCACTAATCTCTCCTACTCTCTAACTTAGAATACCTCTGAATCTATGCGAACTCCCTGATGGCCCTCTCATAATAAACAATATCATCAAGGGTAGTATTATACCTTTATAGAGATATAGTTTGTCGTGGTCCCATCACACCTAATAAAGTCCCAACCTATATTCGTCCCTATTATAATGGAGGAGTAGCCTAACTTGCTACTCTCAAACTATCCCTCTCTATTGTTAGTGTAGTAACTTAACATTGCAATACCCTTACCTAGCCATGTAATGCCCCAACCTAGCCCTATAATGTCACCACTTATCCCTATAAAACCAATACCTATGCCTAATATACATCTCAAGCCTACACTACTACATCTCAGGCTTATACTATTGCATTTTTTTCTTGTATCACTCCATCTTAAGCATATACAATTGCATCTCTCTCTCTCTCATCAACCCTTATAAATTTGGTGGTGGCCTCCTGACCTAAACCATGGGATGCAAACCTATCAACCAAGAAAGATATGTTGTTGTGCATCCTAGGTCTACTACACCTAGTCCTACTAGTAGCTCCTCAAAATCTGGCCCATCTGTCTCCTATGGTAAGGGTAGGGGTGCCTCTATATCATCCCTCCTATATCGAGGAAAATAAATAGGTACATCCTACAGAAATCCAAACTATATCTTGACATGTGACATGAGTACCATCTTTAGATCATCATCTCATCTCCCTCTAACCCATAATGTGCTTTTTAAGCCAACAAGTTGCTCTACCTATCATCTGAATGTAGGGTATGTCAAGTAAGGTCTCTACACAATATCTATAGGGATCAATATCTCACATTATGCCATCTACTTGGGTTTGGGCCATCCCATCTCTCCACCATTTATAACCAACCCTAAAACTAGCTACAATCATAGTAGGTAACCTTGATGGTCATGTCACCATGATATGTTCATATGCCCAAAAATATAGTAAATGCACAACACACAAACTATCTCATCACCATAGTCTCAACACCCATAGCTCTCTATATAACTATTCTAAAAAATTTGGTCCCCATACGAAAATGATCCACTACTCAACCATCTATGATAGAACACCTATTAATACAATAAGAAATCTCCCATGATCTACATCTAGTAGTGCATACACTATAATCCCTATCATCATCAAGATGCTCAATTAATGTTTCTCCTCATCAAAAATGTACAGTGGCTTGTAGGCAAAGATCATTAAGTGATAGGTCACCTCGCTAACATGCTCTCTAAATAATACCACCATGTGAATATCATGATCCTCTTTTGAACATGAGAAGAGATCCTCACCCTAGAGTGGCAACTAGAAAATACTATAAACATCCTCTTGGGTCATAGTCAACTCTTCAATTGGCAAATAGAAGGTGTTGGTGGTGTGATCTTACCTCTCGATCAATGTTATCATCAAACTCACATCTTGCACAACTCTATAATATCATCACACTCCCCCTAAGCCTATAGCTTCCATGTGCTCCCATAAATTTGGGGTGACATCCCTCCTCATCCACATTAGCAACATCAGTAGGTGATCTCATAGTGTCAACTCCTACCTAGCTTGCATCCATATACATACACCCTAAGTCACATACTTTTTATTATAACCTACCACCACTTTTTTCCCTTCTCCCTGGGAGAACTATAATAGTCTAAGGCCCTCAACTGGGATATGTAGGTAGCACTCAATTGATATGGGGTATTCTAAGGTTAGCTAAGCCATATACCCACCTAGCTATCTAACCTACTCTCCCCTCTTTACCCTAGGCTTCACTACCTCTCTCTCCACCCTAGGCCCAACTACCTATCATAACTCTAGGCCTCATGGCTTATATCCCTAACCTTCAACCCTATGACCTATATTTTAAACCTTAGGTCCCCTAACCTATTTCAACCTATCATTTTCTAGATTATTTCCCTTCACACACTTTTAACCATACCTTAGATATTTTTCCCTATGTAGTGGGAGAACTACATTAGCCTAAGGCCCTTAATTGAGTTATGTAGGTAGCACTTCGTCAACATGGAGTCTTCGAAGGCTAGATCCACCATTAGGCTTGTTGACTACTTTAATTAGGGATCTAAATTAACCTTTTCTTCTATTTTGGGTTCTTCACAGTCACTGACATTAGTTTTTTATGTTGACATCAGTGTTTGGTGTCGACTGACATTAATACCACCCTATTGACATCATCATTATCTCAACTGATGTTAGTGGATCCTACTATTTTTGGTGACTAGTTTAGCCTTAGGGCCAAATGACCCATCTCCCAACATTAAATTTTAACCTAAAACCTACCCCTAAACTCATTTAAACCTACCCTCCCCTCATTTCCTACCCCTCTATTATAATTTTTCCCCATAACTTTAAACTTAGCCTAACAAAATGCAAAATTATAAATTTAACTTCAAAATCAACTCAAAGGGGATCTTATCTCATCTCTCCATCTCCTTTGAGCTATAATAGCTAACTCTTATGGTGGTGTGCATCTTGTTGGGTCCCCTCCTAGCTCTATCATCTCACTCATACTCAGGGCTCTTTTTCTCTCCAATCAAATTTTGCAAATGATTTCTAGTGGGCTGCCAAACCAGTTTTTGTTGGTTTTGGTCACCCACTAATAGTAGCACTCTTTCCCACTGATGTCAGTAACCTTGATCTAAGATACCAATACTGACACTATTTCCTACTAACATCAGTGACAACTAATTTTGGCACCCTTGCATTAGAGTTTCTACTAACAACCAAAATCCTTTAGACTCTACCCCTAATCTGGGGCAACTTGGAGATCACGTATATCTCCCTAACCATGATAACTAACATAGAGATCATGTATATTTCCTCAAAAATGACACCCACCCTTAGAGATCACTTAAATCTCCACCCATGATGACTTTGACTGGAGATCATGATTATCTCCTCAATCACTAATTTTTTTACACCAACCATTACTTATCTTGACTATTTATGTTATTTTACTATAGTTGGATATTGTACATGTGTATGTAGATTAGGTGTTTTGGCTGGTGACTAAGCTAGTTATGTCACCTACAACCTTCTATGTTTCCTAGGGCACTTCCTATCCCAGATACCTAGAACACATGGACCATTAGAGCTATAAATTTGATTGTTTTGACCTTCTCAGCTATCACTTACAAGCTATGATTTGGTTATTTCTATCTAAGACCTCCTTCACCTTACCTATTATTAATTTTATTGACTATATCTCATATTAAATTCATATTCTCCTCCACTCACCAAATTCACTTCTTATCAAATCAGTACCTGATTTTGGTTTCTCCTTTATTGATTCTTGCTTTGAGGGAGGATACCTCATCCAATACCTAGAGCATCTAAATCCTATTTTTGTCTTGAAACTTATTAGTACAAATTAGAATATAAAAAGGGGAAAATGTAGACACTAAAATTACATCACACACATGCGTAACTCCTTATGTCAAAACCTTCTTTGAGCCCCTTTTCAATAATAATAATTAGCCTCCCTAACCCATGATTTTACCCCTCACACATTTAATTAATTTAAAATATTTAATTAAGTTAATTAAAAAAAACTTATGCAACCTTACCTAGCCACCTCATCCTAACACTAATTCTCACCCTCTGAGTCACCTCAAGTCTTATTCCCCTTATCCTAACTACCCATGAGTTGTTCTCATCCCAAAAAAAATTCCTAACTAACTACATCCTTTTTAACCTCCCATTTCTACCGTTTCATAATGGATACAACACTTAGCATGAGAAACAATAGAAAATAGGATAGAAATAGTACTTTTACCTATTTTCATGCCACTGACATTGGTCAACCCATGACTAATATCAGTGCGATTGCCGATGTCAGTTATTTAAGCTAAACTCTAAACTAATGTTTAAGTCAACAAAAATCAAGAATTTTCATTTTTATTTACATACAGTCTTTTGGCATCAAACTTTACACATCTTAGCTCATTGTTACCTTACATAAGTCAGTCTAGATCAGGAACTAAGCTCTTGAGAACCAGCTACACACACTTATTTTCTCCATTCAAGGCATCGGTTTGAAAAGCCTAATAGAGCCATCCATTCAGCACTTATCGTTCAAACACCTCCACAACTAAGTACATCAATTATTATTTAAGTCTTTAAGTAGTTACTTTATAATCACTTTATATCTATTATTTATTATTCTACACATCCCTGATTGAACCCCTGTGAGGGAGTTATAAAGCTTCCCTACTTTTTTCCACTTGTTTTAACACACCAAACCTCTGTCTAGATCTATCCAAACAATAATTTCTCTCACAACTCTCTCCAACCTTCCATCCCTCACCAAAACCATTTCCCAAACCTAGAAAATCCTTTTTCTATCCCCTAGGCAATTATTGCCCCTACTGACATTGGTAACCTTACTGATATCAGTCACACTTGATCACCAACCTCGATAACCTAACTGATGTCAGTGGTTATGGATTTATAGTAAACCTTATAAAACCTACCCAAACAACTCCTAAATACAAACTAAGTATACCACCTACACTCTGTTACTCTCTATTGCACTCAGATTATGAATAATGGTAACATAATCTCTCTTTTACTCTCTCTTTTATGTTCTCTTTGTTATTTTTCACTCTTTTATTTCTCAAAAGTGGACTATCATCTCTAAGGAAGTTTGACACTTCTTGGAACAAGTACATAGCTTGATAGCACACTCATATACCTACTAATAGAAATTTGTGTGGTAGTGCTTTCTTACTTCCAAGAAGTCCTCCCCAGCTAAAGAGGAGTGCTCACAATGTCTAGATACAGCATGCAAACTAATCCAAGTTCATTCTAATCACTTATCCCTATCCTTCTTCTCTATATTTATTTAGACTTGAAATAGACAAAAAAAAATAGTGTAACACCAACACTAAATAACAAAGGCACATGTCTCATGTAAGAAACTTGATAGGAAAGAGCAATCTAGAGCACCTAGGTGCAAAATTGGCATTTTGACTTGAAATGATCTAATCAAAGTTAGTTGGCCCATAAATTAGATTGCCCCATTTAGTGATACCCTGGCCAAAATTGGCACATGAATATGTCAATTTCAACTCATTTAATGCATTTTAGTTTTTTTATGCCAAATTATGTATTTTAGGTGTAAATTGGTCAAAATCTTGGTTACAAGTTATTAGCCAAATTTAGGTGTCTACAACATGAACATAAAAATATAAGCTCATCAAAATAGCTATCTACATTTAAAAATCATCAAAGGGGTCCCTAGCTAAGTAAATCCTTGACAAGTGTCCAAATTTTGGGTACCTATATCAAATGTAATGATGAGTGGGTAAAGACAAGATAATGGGCCCAAATAGATCAATAGCTCACATTCAATCATGGATTCAATATCAATGACACATGAGTAAGTCAATGAGTCATCAAACCCTTAATACAAAGGTTTGATTGACAAGTGGCACAAGCACATGAGTCCAGGCAGAGGATCTATAGATCACATTCATTTACATCAGGTAGATCAACAAAATGAGATGAATCAAGGGATCAATGAACCAAGTTAGTTTTAAATGGAAATTCAAGTGAAGGTAAGCCCAAATAAATTATTAATAGAACTAAGATCAAATATGATCTAGATTGGGCTAAGAGCATAAATTTTTAGATCATATGATGTCATTAAGAATTTATAGTGGTAAATAAATAGATTTGTTATGGGTTTCTCATCCTTAAAACATAATCATGACTCAATGAGACATCACTCAAAGTATATATGGCACATCTCTATTACTTTCAAGATATGAGGATTTGGTCCTCATGATGAGTAGAAAGTGGTGGATGGCATGGAAGATAGAGGAATTTTAGACTTCAATGGATTAGTCACCAAAGCTAACTGCATGAAAGTGACTCCTCTCTCCACTTTATCATGCATCAACAAATTAGTCATGAGCAATTTTGCATCAGGACAAAGTAAAAAGAACTTGATCCTATCATTGTATCTACCATGTATCATCACTAAGAGAATAATGTAATGATGTAATAGTTTGGCATGACTTGAATCAATCAAAAAGGTTTTAAATGAGCTTGCTTTTTAGAGGCAATTTTAACAACTTTCTAAATGGATTTGAAATCATTTGATTACCTTTTGAGTGCCAAAACATCATCTCTATTGCTTCATTTATTCTATAAATATAGCCTTTGAGCTATTGTTTTACATCCATCTCTTGGGTATGACTAGACTCTACCAAGATTGAGCCTTATAACCTCTTAAGATAAATAAGATGACTATTTTCAGATTTCATTATATTAACCTAGTTTGTTCATGTCAGCTTAATTTGTGTAAATGGTAGAGTTTTCTCCCATGCCAAGTCTTGATCTCACTTGGCTAGTAGAATTTTTGTTTATTCATGTCATCTTTAGTGTTCAATGTCATTTTATTGAAGCCATCAATGAATATATTGACTAGATTAGTGCCTTGAACTAGGCCTATCCATCACCCACCTTAGGTTTCGCTCACTTGATGAACCTCTGCATGAAATATTGATGCATGACTGGCATTTGGAGTTATGGATCCCATCATTTGTTTTTATCTCACTAGTGTTTTGGAGGCTCAAATAAAATTAGATGGACAATGTTTTAGGTGAATCACCATATATTATAATAGGCTTTACTTTATGCAAATTTCTTGACTCTTTTCACCCCAACTAGTTTAGGTTTTACAATTAAAGATCTAAAGTATCAAATCTAAGGAGCTAGCCTCATAAAAAAAAACCTAGAGGTCTAGTCTAGTTATAGGAATCCCATAGCCTTAGACCATTCCCATGTTAGTCTAGGTAAGGGTCAAACTTGAATAAACTTGAAATCTATTAGGTTGTTATTTGGAAGGCTAATAGCTATGGCACACCCAATCGGATACAAATTCAGCCATTGGAGTATAATTTTGTAGCATACTCATCTTTAAAGCTAGTTTCTAGTACTCCTTTTCCCCCTATCTCAAAATCAAAGGTATATTTTTATTCATATTTTGAGTTATCTTCATGATTTTATATAGGCTATGATAGTTTATAGAGAATAATTTTCTTATTCTTCTCCTAACAAGTAGTTCTAGTACGATCCTCATGACCCATATCAATCATATTATAATCCAAACTAGTCATATGATGATTATACAAAGCCTATCAATAGTATCAAAGATCATACCAATATTATAATATCCCTCATGAATCTTTTTATCCTCCTAATCATCCCACTCAAGTCCCAAGATAGTCCATCTCAAAATTGTAGAAAACTTTGCTTGAATATGAGAAAGAGATGATTAACATAGACACTAAGAAAATCTATGGAATGAAGATCTCCAAGTAGGAAATCCAAAACACGAGAGAAAAATTTTAGTAGTCTAAAGAGGTTTGTTTAAATTTCATAAGGCAATGACCTTCAAAGTTTAGTTTTGATATTCTAGACATTAGAGGTCTAATAGTAAATATTGAAGAGAGGTTAGTGGTTTATGAGAAACCCCAAGGTCCTCATAATCAATATTATATTCCCATAGAATTTTCATTTTCCCTTTATTATCATCAATCTAATATTTATCATAGGCCTCAAGAGTCAATCCAAACCTTGCCTAGCTTTCTTAATTGGAAGTCTATCCAGGAGAGGTCTTTGGAAGTTGAAGAAGCTTGTTATGAGGAGACTAATTTACATATTGTAGAGGTCATACATGAGACTACATATTCAAGTTTTTAGGAAGAGGTACCAAATGATCCAGTTCATGATTTTAAGGCTAATTTAGACAAGAAAATTGAGCTTGTAAATTAGCATTTGTAGTACTCAATGGTAGCTGTAAAATCAATAAAGTATTAAATTCCTTCTTTCACACCCATGGCTGAAAAAAGTACAGAAGTAGAATTTCATAAATCCAAATTCATGACTTGGAATCAGATACAATAGTTTAGAGAGAAATAAGAACATTTAAACATGATTTAATATGTTGAGTTCAAGATTAAACTAGAGATTATTCATCCTCCACTCATTTCTCCTTAGAATCCAAAGTTCTTTCCTCCATGGAAATCCATTCAAGAAAAAATATAGTAGAGAGAAGAGGTGAAGGTGATCCAAGAAGAATAACCTCAAGAGGAAAATTAGGTATCTATGGTAACATCTCTGGACCTTTCTCATCTTATTGAGTACTTTTGGGAATCTATTATGCTAATCTTAGAGGAGCCTATCCCTTTTGAAAAAATAGAAGAAGTTGTGATTGAAGTAGATGAAGATGAAAGAGTATTTCATGGTGATAAGGAGGAAATCATCAAAGACATACTCAATGTCAAGGAAAAAATTGATGAAGTCAAAGAAGTTGTTGCTAAAATATAAGATCAGTTAAGAATAGTTTATGAAATTCAAGAGGAAGACACTTCAATTATACAAGTTGAATGGGTTTTCCATGAGATTATTGACTACACAATAGATTACATCCACCATGAAGAGAATACACTTGTAGAAGATGAGATTCAATACTTTCTACATGAAGAAGAGGAGATGCCATTCCCTATAGAAGATGAAGATGAAGTAAGTGCAGCAGATCAAGAACTATCATATGATTCTATCAAAAGGTTAGAAATATGTGATCAAAATGTTTCAAATGATAAAAATTATTGTTTTAGCTCTTCATCGATAAGAAATTAATTACTTATTGTATCCAATTTTGGATACCAATCAAAAATCTAAAGAATCTGACAAGCCATTACCTCAAATGGATCATAATGAAGACATCAATCCAAGTATACCAGTTGAATTACCAATTTAATCATTAGATGAGAATGTGATAAATATATATCAACCTATGAATGAGTTAAGATAGAATTTTTGATGTAAAAAAGAACAATTTGGGAAGAACATGATTGGATCTTGGATCAATATCTTCAATCAATGTACCTAAGAATGGAGGTTGGAATCCTAGATGCATCATCAAGAAGACATGAGCATCTAGTTGCTATTACCTACAGAAGAGAGCTATCAAGAGATGGAAAATACATTTCAAATTTCCATGGTGGACCAATAAACTTCCCTTTTGATTCAGGAGGAAAGGTACTTATAGTTTAAGCTATAAATATCAAGTTAATTTTGTTCATTCCTCCAAGTGATGTTTTTGGCACTTTTTATTTGTTGTCCCTATTTTGTTTTAGGTTATTTTCCTTTATTTAAGTTCCTTGGGCACTTTGTTTATTTTTTTCCTTTTTATCCCTATGTGTTTCAAAAGAGGTTATCTAAATAATTGGCAGTTGATGTTGGGTTCTCCAAGCATAGAAAGCATGCTTCCCTATGAGCCACTAGAAATATTGGCCATTTTGGCCCACGTACCAAAATTATACTTGGTTTAAATAGATGAGAAGTGTCCTAATTGTTAAGTAGATCAAGTGGCTTAGAATCAGGCTCAATATTATAAGTGGAGGGACTGAAGTAGGTTTTCATGGTGTTAAACACTTGTAGGAATAGGTCTAGAAAAAGCCTAGGTTTACACTTAGTCAAATATTTAAAATTTTGTCTAAGTGTTAGAGAATTCATAATTACCTTAGAAGAATTATTCCACTTTATTTTGCTAAGTGTTGGGATTCTTTCAGGATTTTTGTTTTAGGTTTTTTGGCTAAGTATCAGGAATTATTTTGGACATTTTGTCTAAAATAAAACTCTTGAAGGGTATTTTCTTCAAGGAAAGTCCTTTTTAATGGTTCCAAAGGGTATATTTCCAATAAATTGGTATAATACACTTTAATAAATGGGTATTTATCAAATAAAGTGGCCAAAACACTTTTATTGAAGGGTCTTTTTTCACGAAAATAAACCAAGCAAAAAATTTGAAGGATGCTTTCAAACTTTCTGAAGGGAAATTTTAGAAAGCCCAAAGGGTAATCTTGAGGAATAAATGGAATTTCAAAATTAAAAAAGGTAATTTTTTAGGGAAAGTGCCCTTAGAAAAATTTATGATAAAAGTTACAAGGGCATAAATTCTTTTAGGAAAATTGTTTCTAAAATTTGGCTAACGCATGAATTCTTTTGAGGAAAATGTTTTTCAATAATTTTATCAAAGACAAAATTATTTCAGATATTTTGTCTAAGACAGAGATCCCAAAGACATGAATTATTTTGAACATTTTGTCTATAATAAATTATTAAATGCAAAGATAATGCAAACAAATTCTTTTAGAAAAAGTGGCTGAGACACAAAGCTGGCAACAAATGTCCAAAATAAATAGCATAAGGAAAATGGTCCACAACAAAATTTTAAAACATAAATTTCAAAAGAATTATTTGCTACAGATAAAATACATGGGAAGTAGAGTGACATTCACATAAGTGTCAAATTTCAAGCTTAGTAGTCATCCATCAGGGTTCAAAGATTGATAGTCTCACAGACGTCATTGACATTCCAATAGATGTCAATTGATAGGTATAAAAATGTCAAATTTAAGCCATGACAAATGATCATTAAAGTTCAAATATATCTAATATAGTTACATGGACATCAAAATATGAGATCTCTAAGTAGTTTTTTGTATTTAAAAATCATCAAAGGGGTTTTAGTTGAGTGTAAGCTTGACAAGTGTCCAAATCTCAGGTGCCTAGATCAAATCTAATGGTGAGAAGGTAAAGATAGGATAATGAGCCTAGGTAGATCAATGAATCACATTTAATCATGAATTCAAGATCAATAACACAAAAAATTCAAGGATTTAGTGAACCTTGAGTGCAAAGGCGTGATTCATAAGTTGTACAAGTGTGTGAGTCCTGGAAAAGGATCTATAAATCTCATTCATTCACATTAGGTAGATTACTAGAGCAAGATGAGTCAAGGGGTTAATGATCTAAGATAGTTTTTGATGGAAAATCAAGTGAAGGTGAGCCCAAATAACTTAGATAAAGGTCAAAGGGTCAATTTTTGGCCAAGATGAGTATAAATGGAACCAAGCTCAAGCATGGTCCAAATTGGGCCAAAAGCACATATTTTGGGATTAGATGGAACCATTAAGTCTCTACAAGGGAAGATAAATGAGATCTAGTAGGGGATTCCTAACCTTCAAACATGATCATGAATTGACAAGCCACCACTCAAAGTACAGATGGCATAGCTCTATCACTTTTAATATATGAGGATGTAGAAATCATAATGAGTAGCAAGTGGTGGATGGCATGGAAGATGAAGGACATGAAGACTTTAATGGATTAGTTACTAGAGCCAATTGCATGAAAGTTATTCCTCTCTAAACTTTGACATGCATCAACAAACTAGTCATGAGTGGTCTCGCTTCAGGACAAAGTAAAAATAGCTTAATCAAATAATTACAACCATCATGGAGCATCACTAAGAGAATAATGTAATGATGCAATAGACTAGAGTGACCTGGATCAATTAGGAAGTGCTTGAATGAGATTTATTTTTTGAGGTAATTGTAATAAATTTTCAAATGGATTTAAACTCATTTGATTCCCTTTTGAATTCCAAAACTCCCTCTCAATTGCTTCCTTTCTTATAGAAATATAGCCTTCAAGTTATTATTTTACATCCCCCTCTTAGACATGACTAGACTCTGCCAAAATTGAGCCTTATAACCTCTTAAGAAAAATAAGATGAATTTTTTCAGATTTCATTATATTAGCCTAGTGTGTTCATGTTAGTTTGATTTGTGTAAGTGGTAGATCTTTCTCCCTTGCCATGTCTTGATCTCACCTAGTTGGTAGATTGTCTAGTTATGTAGGCCATGTTTAGTGTTAAATGTTATTTGATTAAAGCCATCAATGGACATATTGACTGGATTAGCACTTTGAACTAGGATTCTTCATCACCTCCCTTAGGTTTTACTCACTTGATGAACCTCTGCATGAAATATTGATACATGACAAGCATTTGGAGTCATGGATCCCATAATTTATTTCTATCTCACTAGCATTTGAAGGCTCAAATACGAGTGGATGGACAATCTTTTAGGTAAATCACCACATATTAGAATAGGATTTACTTTATGAAAATTTATTGACTCTTTTCACCCTAACCAATTTTAGGATTTAGAATTAAAGGTCTAACGTATAAAATCTGAGGAGCTAGCCTCATTAAAAATTCCTATAAGTCTGGTCTAGTTATAGGCATCCCAAAGCCTTAGATCATTCCCATGTTAGTCTAGGCTTGGGTTAGACTCGTCAAAAATCTTGAAGGGTATTCTCGAGGGGAAAAGGGCATTTCAAAAGGCTGAAAGGAAATTTTGTAGGATAAGTATTCTTGGCAAAAATTTTAATAAAAGGCACAAGGGCACAAATTCTTTCCATAAACTTGTTTCTAAAATTTGGCTAAGGCATGAATTCTTTTGGGGAAAATGTTCCTCAATAATTCTCCCAAAGACTAAATTCTTTTAGACATTTTATTTGAGATAGAGATCCCAAAGACATGAATTCTTTTATTTATTTTATCCACAAGAAATTATTTATGGCAAAATTAAGGTAAATAAATTCCTTTGGAGAAAGTGGTCGAGACACAAAGCCCACAAAAAATCTCTAATAAAAGGTCTGAAAGAAATAGCCTGAGGAAAATGTTTGCAGTAAAAGGCCAAAAAACAAAGTCTAAAATAATTATTAGCTATGGGGAAAATGCATGGGAAGTAGAGTGACATTTTTGAAAGTGTCAAATTTTAAGCTCAGTAGTCATCCATCGAGGTCCAAATATTAATGGTCATGTAGACATCACTGATGTTCTCATGGATGTCAAGTTTTGGGTACGTAGATGTCAAATTCAAGCCATGGAAAATAACCATTTAAGTTCAAATATCTTAGATATGGTTTTACAAACATTAAAATCTAAGCTAATTAAATAGCCATTTACATTCAAAAATCATCAAAAGGGTCCCCAACTAAGTGTAGGCTTGACAAGTGTCTAAATCTCAGGTGCCCAAATCAAATCTAATTACAAGTAGGTAAAGATAGGATAATGGGCTTAGGAAGATCAATGTTTCATATTCAATCATAGATTCAAGATCAATGACATGTAAGTTAATGAGTTAGTGAACCCTGAGTGTAAAGGCATGATTAACAAGTGGCACAAACATGTGAGTCCTGGTAGAGGATCTATGGATCACATTCATTCACATCAGGTAGATTAGTTGAGTGAGATGAGTTAAGGGGTAAATGATCCAAGTTAGTTTTTGATGGAAAATTAAATAAAGGTGAGCCTAAATGACTTAGATGGAGGTTGAAGGGTTAGTTTTTAGCCAAGATAAGCTAGTATGAATGGAACTAAGCTTGAGTACAATCTCTATTTGGCCAAGAGAATATATTTTGGGATCAAATAGTAACATTAAGACTCTACAAGGGTAGATAATTGAGATCTGATAGGGGATTCTCATCCTTGAAACACAGTCATGACTTGATGAGCCACTACTCAAAGTATAGATGGCATACCTCTATCACTTTAAGATATGAATATCTAGTCCTCATAATGAGTAACAAGTGGTGGATGGTGTGGAAACTAAAGGACACATAGACATTAATATCTTATTCACCATATCCAACTACATGAAAGTGACTCCTCTCTCCACTTTGGCATGTATCAATAAACCAATCATGAATGCTTTCATATCAGTAAAAAGTAAAAACAACCTGATCCCATCATTGTAGCCACCATGGAGCATCACTGAGAGAATAATGTAATGATGAAATGGACTGGAGTGACCTAGATCAATCATGAAGGGTTTAAATGAGCTTGATTTTTGAAGGCATTTATAAAAACTTTATAAATGGATTTGAACTCATTTAATTCCCTTTTAAGTGCCAAAACTCCCTCTCTCTCTCTTACTTCCTTTCTTCTATAAATATAGTTGTCAAGCTATTATTTTTCATCCCTCTCTTGGACATGAATAGACTCTGCCAAGATTGAGCCTTGTAACCTATTGAGATAAATAAGAACTATTTTCAAATTTCATTATATTATCCTAGTGTGTTCATGTTATTTTGATTTGTGTAAGTGGTAGAAATTTCTCCCTTGCCAAGTCTTGATCTCACCTAGCTGGTAGATTGTCTAGTTATGCAGGTCATGTTTAGTGTTCAATGTCATTTGATCAAATCCATCAGTGGACATATTGACTTGATTAGTGCCTTGAACTAGGCCTCTTCATCACCTCCCTTAGGTTTTGCTCACTTGATGAACCTCTACATGAAATATTGATGCATGACAGGCATTTGGAGTCATGGATCCCATCATTTATTTTTATCTCACTAGTGTTTTGGAGGCTCAAATATAACTAGATGGACAATGTTTTAGGTGAATCACCACATATTAGAATAAGCTTTACTTTATGCAAATTTCTTGACTCTTCTCACCCTAACTATTTTTAGCTTTTACAAGTAAAGGTCCAAAGTATACAATCTGAGGAGCTAGCCTCATAAAAAAATCCTAGAGGTCTAGTCTAGTTATAGGCATCCCACAGCCTTAGACCATTCCCATGTTAGTCCATGTATGGGTCAAACTTGAACAAACCTGACCTCTATTAGGGTGTTATCTAGATAGGTAATAGTATAATGTTTGTGATGTTCTAAGAGATGTCTTCATTGTTAAGTGTGCTTAACATCTCCTTTAATAGTGTTTTGGTGTTGAATATTTTCAAACATCTACATAGCTTCATACATGAACCCCTTTTCTATAGCTAGGTCCAAGTATTTGTCTTGTTTTACTTTCTAGATTCCCTAGTTTTTAGGCATTTTGAGGGGAAATAGTCCTCTCTATGCATGTTGGTGTCTTGTGATAGTGTTTAGGAAAGCATCCTCCTTAGGATACACATTCACCATATTAGAATTCCTTATGACCTTGTCCTTTATTTTCTTTTCCAAAGAAAGATAGTCTTTTGTCTCATGTTGGCCATATACTCTACAATATACGTAGTAAGACTATCTTTGAGGATTTAAAGGGAAATTGCATTGTACATGATTATACTCTCCTCATAAATTTGATTTCAAAGGAGGGTGTTAATAAGTATTTCCCCTACCACCTTGGTAACCTACTTTGTATCTGCCCTTAGATCCTCCTATGTTCGATTGATAACCTCTTTTATACCCTCCTTAATATTGTGTTGCATTTCATTGCTGATATTATTGGGTATTATCTCTAATTCCAAATTATTATTTTCTAACTAGTGGGGTTAAATAAGTTTATTATTACTGCATCATTTAACCATTTTGGGAATATTGGAGTATTATTACTAATTTAGTTAAATGTCTAAAATAATTAAATAAGTAAATAATATTACAATAATTAATCTACTGACTTAGATAATTTAATTGTAATTTGAATATTTCTAAAAATATTAAATAAGGAAGAGAAATTTAACTTATCTTAAATATGACTAAAATAGTTGAGATAGAAGCTGGTATTGGCTATGTAGGACTGGGACACTATCACAAATCAAGATCTATCTTTCATTCAATGAAAGGATAAGAGTGCCAAAAATAGGACACTTCAGGGTCTAGTGTTATATTCCATGTCTTACTACTATTATCCAAACTACTCATAGAGATCTAAGTTTTTTGGGTTTTATCCATTGTCCTTATATTAGTCTGCTTGTTAAATTTAAAGTCTTAACTATCGATGAATATCCTTATAGAGATGATTTAATATTCAAACGTAGATCTTTCTTATGCTTGACCTTGAAAGAAAATTTGGAGAAAGAGGGTAGGTTAGTGTGTCTAAGATGTACTAAACATGTATCTACACCCCTTGTGTGGGTATGTTGCCTATATAAAAACACTTTGAAAAGGGATCAAGCCATATGTAGTTCTCCCATTTGATGTGCTTTATTTAATAGTGAAATGAATATGTAAAAATGCTAAATTGGGTGTGTTTGAGGTGGCTAGGGACTATTGTGAGGGTTTGAATGAGTTGGTGGCTATATTGGCTAGTTGTATGTAGAGAATAGAGAAAATTGTCTTAGTAATCTTGCTTGTATTCTTGATTTATTTTGAAAATAATTGCCAACCCTTATAAATTAACTTTGAATGGAATTTCATATAGATCTATTATTCATGGGTTAAATATAATCATGCTAGGTTGACATAATGAAAAAGAGGAATCAATAAAAATGGTTTTGGGCTCAAAATATGATTAGATAGGAGCATTGGAAAGGGGACACCCTAGGGTCTAGTGTTATAGTCCAACTTGGGCACTATTGTCTTGAGGGTATGGGACCTAAGCGGATGGAATAAGCATGGGAAAAGGGTCTTGACAATGCTATATGGATGTCTTGAAAGCCTAAAGATGACTAGAAATCAATGAAAAGATGCCTATAAGGGTCATGAGATAATGCGAGAGGGACCTATGGATAGGGTGTCTTAATCCACACTAAAGCTACCAAATTTAACATTTTATATGACTGAATTTCCCCCCCTTTATTCTAGTGATGTATCAAAGCAAAATACTAAGATAAATAAAAAATAGAAAGCATACCTAAACTTACTTGTAAGTGTGAAGCCCATGAAGTTGTATAATGCTAGGTGTTCATAGAGATAGCACGCCGTGAAGTGTAAATCAATTATGAAAAACAAAGAGTATATCAGTTCTTACTAGATACGCTATATCCAAAATAAGAATGTATAAAATTTGGGTACGAGAGAGAAGAAGAGAAAGGAACAAATACACCTCACTAGGTACATAAACCAATGCAAAACCTAGTGTGATGTTGAGTGATGTTGGATGTGATGGATATGTTAGGTATGTGCTATACTAAAAGTAATATCATGAATAAATCTAAGTGCTTAATTCCCCTAGAGTGGCTCAATAATGCAAAGGCTATCCCTTTTGATCCATTTTCACCCACTAATTCAAGTTATATGATGTGCTAATCAATGTTTAGACTATATGCCTAATCCCTTTGAGTAGACGGCTCAAGAATACGAAGGCTAGCTAGTATTTTGGCTCCATCATTACCCCATGAAGTGAAGCTATAAAATGATATTGGTATGAAATGTGTATTATATGAGATGTCTCTTGAAGCCCATAAATGTGTTATAATCTAACAATGTTGGCATGGATAGTTGAATCTATGCTATAAACTAGGCCACTCATGTCCACTTGGAAAAGGTGGAGATTAGGCTTGTATAAAAGCCACTCCAAAATTGGGAAATAGGCTTATGTGGAAGCCACCCAAATATGTGGAGGTTAGGCTTGTATAAAAGCCACTCTAAAATGATACCAACTGTAGGAATGCTTGTCGTTGCGCCAAAAGGTCGACCTGTTAACGCCCGATACAAACCCCAGATAAGTACCCACGGGAGGCTGTTAGTCCATGTCACGAATCCCTAAGGGGGATGCTGGCGATTAGTCCAACAATCCCCCCCTCAGCATCACCTGAGGGGATTCGAACCCGTGACCACGGCTCTGATACCAATTGTAGGAATGCTTGCCGTTGCGCCAAAAGGTCGACCTGTTAACGCCCGATACAAACCCCAGATAAGTACCCACGGGAGGCTGTTAGTCCATGTCACGAATCCCTAAGGGGGATGCTGGCGATTAGTCCAACACCAACCACCTCCAGATGGAATAAATCACATAACTACTAAGAATGCCTAGGTAATATGCTAAACTTGAAAAGAAAAGAAGACTAATGTGCCATGTACATTGCCCCTAATCACTGGTGTTTGTAACATGGATTTTAATCTAGAATTTATACCAATTTCCCTATCCAAAATTGGAAGCAAAAACCATCATACCATGCCTGATGCCCCCTATATCTAAATTCACTACGATAAATTATACTAAAACTATTGAATTTGAAGTGGTCTATATGCGACAAAATGATAGGTGAAACTACTTTTTTACCTATTTTTGGAAAGTCTATTTTGTGTGTGTGTGGATAAGAACACTAAAAATAGGATACCTTAGTGTTTGGTGTTATTTTCCATGTTTAGCACTATTGTCCTTTGCCAAAACTGATCATTGTTTTGTGTTCATCACTATTTTTATTGTCTTTTCTACTTGGTTTGACCTTTGAATACTATTATGAGTGTTGTAAAAGCTATTTTTTTTAATATTAGGATTTTTGATCTTTATGACAAAACCCATGTTTACTTCCCTCTCTTTTAAGGGTAGGAATGAAGAACATGCAATGACTATCCTCATAATAAAGAGCCTTGCAAGTGTGTTATGCTATGAAAATATATGATATAGTAATGATACTTGAAAATATGTCTCAAGATATAGAATGGTTTGTATTAAATATTTGTTAGATTAAATAGGGGTATGCCTAAATAGATATAACAATGTAATAGAATGTACAATATACTGAATTAAAACTATAAATTCTAGTTGTTAGTTATCAAGGAGGAATCGAGCATGATGTCCATCACAGCATCCATGAAAGAAAGATAATGCATGATGTGGATCATGGCATTACAAATAGCTGAGACTCAAATAAGTAAACAAGCATGCAAGGTAAGAAAAAAGAAGCATACAAAAGCGGTCAAGGGGCCAAGAAAACAAGGGACATAGGCACATGTCACTCTAACTAAATAAAAGCATACAATGCATGTTCAAATGCCACATACACATAATTGGAAACAAGTAAGATTGGCATGAGGGCTAAAATCACATATAAGAGTAAAAATAAAGGAAATTTCCAAATGTCCTAAGGCACACACAAGAATAGAAGCAAAGGACATTGGTAAATATCCTAAGGCACATATAAAAATATAAGCGAATGATATTGGCAAATGTTCTAAGGTACATATAGGAGATAAAATAAGAACCAAGAAATGTAATCACATCTAGTTACGTAAAGCAAGAAAGGAAAGCATGTAATATAATAGAAATACAATTGTATCTAACTAATCAAATAAATAAGTGAAATTATGCAAGACATGGAGTATAAGACTAGTTATATGATAAGAAATACACAAGTGTTATATACTAGTGAATGTCGATAAAGTAATATGTGTAAGCTAGTAAGTAATGTACATTAACATGATAACTAGAGTGCGTGGTGTAGGAATGACATAACCTAGATGGTGTAGTCATGTAGAAGATGCCCCCAATGGGTAGATATATTGATATGTGTCTCAAATGTATGAATTAGGATGCCCCCTCAATGGGAAAAGTGAAGGAATCAAGGATCTGGATCTCACTACACACACTCAAAGAAGATCAAGTGAAGTATGGTAATGTAGATAAATCAACAAACAATAACATAAAATATAAAATGTAATTCTTGTATGGTATTAGAAATGTAAATCATGGATAATGCATATAATTGAAATATTTTTATGTTTTTAGATTATTTGAATGTTTTGTATTTTGAAATGTTATATTATTTTTATTATTTTTACATATTTGAATGTTTTTATATTTTGATATAATCTATATACAATCAATCATAAGGAGACTAGGCACAAGAATAAAAAAAATATATGTACAAGCAAGATTGAGAAGAAACGATACTAACTGATGAGTCTCATGTGACACTCCCTATCATGGTGTCCTATATCAATGAGAGGGATTGTGTGTGATCATGAAGCATGATGGAAGGACTGAGACTGTGGCTCTAAAAGTTGTGTATGTTTTAAATGTTCTAAATTCTCTATAGTGGAAAGTAACTATGGGGTCTCCCTATAACTCTAAGAAGTAGATGTGATTATAGGGCTCTTAGGGACCCATTTGGTAGTAGGATAATCTCTTTGAACATGTGTTATGTGTGTAGAGTAATGAGACCTCAATGTTACTACCCTGGGTGTGACACTATGGTTGGAAGCTACCTAAAATTTTAAAATTATGGTTACTCTAAAATAGGCCTCTATTCAAGTGTATGAACTCTCTGTGCTAGTGAGGAAGGCCTTAATTATGTCTAAATATAAAATGGAGGTATAACTAAAACTAGTAGATAAATTAAAACTAGTGGTAAAACTAAAATAGGTGGCAAAACTAAAACTGATGGCTAAGCTAAAAATAGTGACTATAATGTAGTAGATGGCTCTAAAGTAGGGAGTGGTAATTCATATGGAAATCCACAAACTATAATAACCTGATTAGCATGAATGAATTTCACACATATATGAATTGTAAAAGGTATTGCTTGAAGTTTATAAATCCATGGTCGATAAAGTAACATATTGATAACTCTAACCTATACAAGAAGTAAAATATCACCTAATGAACTCTATGTATTCCCATTAAATATGTTTATAACTATGTCGATAGGGGTAATATCCAACTCTGAATATCCCAAATGTTGTAGCAATGTCATAGTGCACATGTTCACACTAGATCCATTATCTATGAGAGCACTATGAATAGGATGATTATGAATGTAGGCTTTGATAAAGAGTGCATGATAATCTAAATCAACCTCAACTATCTCCTACTTTGAGAAGGAGATAGAAGGTATGATTAAAACTCTAGAATTGTATACATTGATCATGTTTCTCAAAGGGTGTAACTCAACTAAAGGTGCGTTGTATGTATCTGGTGGGGGATGTGTATAATATACATGGTGAACATCTAATGTATCCCCTATCTCTTGTTTAGAATATTGTGGGAAAAGATCTAAGAATATTTTCAAATCTTTATTATGTATTTTATTTACTTGAAGAGGCTCAACTAAAATGCCAAGATCAATAAGGTTGTCATCTATTAAGTCTTATATCTTATGTTTCAAACTGATCCATCTATTTGTTGTGTGGCTTGGTGCCCTATGAAAATCATAAAATGAATTTTGATCATATCCCCATGGAATAGGCTTTATTGAATCAATTTCTCAAATAGGAGGGAGAGATATAATATTACATTCCAAAAAGTTACTGTAAAACTCTGGCTGGAGAAACTAGTAGATTGGAAAAGTTTTACTGAGGAGGCACAAATAAAACCACTCACTGAGGGGGCTTGGAATCCACATTAACTATTGGTTAATTTTGACTCTTTATATCATTGACCTTTACTTTCTATGGGATTTTTTTGTTACTCTTGTTTTTTGTTTCAAATATACTTGTGTACTTAAGTTTGCCCATTGAAATGAGTTTGAATTCCCTTTCTTTTAGTGTATGACATAACTCAGTGAAGGAAGACAATATTTTTAACATTATTGATTCATGCAAGGCTAGCAAAAGACTCTATTTGAAGATATATTATAACTCTTGATCGGCCATGGGGCTAGTCATCTTAGCCAAGATAGTCTTATATCGAAGAACATAATCTGTGAGATGATCATTTGAACTTTATTTCTATTGTATAACTTGGGCATAGGAAACCTTATCACCAATGTTAATACTAAAATGAGCTAATAAAATGTTAGCAAAAGTATTGCATGTGTTAACCGATTGATTTGATAAACTATATAACCATTATAAAGCATAATCCTTTATATTCTATGGAAATATCCTAATTGGTAGCTAGTCATTTGGTACATAGTCTAATCATGCCTCATGAAAATTTATAAAATGTGTCTTTGGATCACCCTTGCCATCCTATAAAGTGAGCTTGGGTTGAATAAAACCTTGAGGCAATGGTGTCAAACTAATATGAAGTGCCAATAGTGTATGAAGCAGATCAAAAGAATCCAAGGTTTGTGTAGGTCTAGAAACACTTTCCTCAAGATGTAGCACCTTAGATTGAAGATATGTTATCTCTTGAATGAGGACTACCACATCAAGAGACAAATATCTATTAGTTATAGTTGGTGGTGGCATAGAGGCTGGTTGGGCTACTATAGGGGGTTGTTGAGACATGGTTGCCCCTGTAGTGTCATGTAAAATTGGTTGCTATGTGTTTTAAGAAGATTAACCATTTTTTACTTTATATTGTTCCTCTTGTATTATTTTAATCATGTCATCTTGCATGTCAAGGTGTTTAGTTAAAATCTCTTGGAGTTCCCTCTTATCAATTTCATCAAAACTAGTGTATTGGGCCATTGTTAAGGAAGGGAAAAAAAATTTAAATTGATTAAATTTTTTGTAATAATTTTTAATAAGCAAGATGCTATAGAAGGAAAGTACTGAATATAATAGATGTAATTTCCCAAAAATAAAAAATAGAAAGTGCATAAAAAGGATATGAAGCTCTCAAACGTGTAAGCTGATACCTCAAAAGCAATGGGACCTAATATATGCAACTAGGGTTTTGAAAATTGATATTTTTAAAATTACTATGAAATTTTAAAATTTTATGTGAATTTTGGATTTAAATATGCAAATAAAAAATCAAAAATTAGTGGAAAATTCTTGATTTGAAAGGACCTAGTGTGTGCAACTAGGGTTTGGAAGAAAAATATTTTTTTTAAATTACTATGGAATTTTTAAAAATAAAGTGAATTTTTTATTTAAATATTAAATTAAAAAATCAAAAAATATGTTTAAAATTAGCAAGAAATTATTCATAGTTTTTTTAGGGTTTTTATGCACAAAAGGACCTAGTAAATTCAACTAGGGTTTTAAATAATTTATTTTTAAAATTACTAAGGAATTTTGAAATTTAACTATGAATTTATCTTTTAAATATGTAGGAAAAAATCCAAAAATTATTTTTAAAATGACCAAAAAATATACCCTAGGGTTTTTATGTGTAAATGAAGTAAGTCAGGTTCACCTAATGATTTAACTATTTTGGGAATATTGGAGTATTATTGCTAATTTAGTTAAAGGTCTAAATTAATTTTATTAGTAAATAATATTACAATAATTAAGATACTAATTTTTATAATTTGAATATTTTTAAAAATAGTAAATGAGGAAAAATTTAACTTAGCTTAAACATAACTAAGAAACCTGAAATAAAAGCTGCTATTGGTTGTGCAGGACTAAGACAATATCATATATTAGGATATGTCTTCTGTTTGATGAAAGGATAGGAGCACAAAAAATAGGAAACTTAGGGTTTGATGTTATAGTCTAATTCCTATCACTATTTTCTAAACAAGTCATAGAGAGCTGAGTTTTATAAGTTTTATCCACTATCCCTATTTTAGTTTGCCTATGCAATTTCAAGTCTTGATTGTCACTAAATCTCCTTATATATTTGATTTAATCTCTAATCCTAGATCTTCTTTATGCTTGAATTTGAATTAAAACTTAGAAAAAGGCGGGGGCGGGGGGTGGGGGGGGGGGGGGGTGTGGTTAGTGTGTGTAAGATGCACTAAACATGTATCAACACCCCTTTTGTGGGCACACTACCTACATACCAATACTTTGAAGAGGGATCAAGCTATATGTAGTTCTCCCATTTGATGTTCTTTGTGTAATAGTATAATAAATATGTAAAAATGTTAAATTGGGTGTGCTTGAGGTGGCTAGAGACTGGTGTGAGGGTTTGAATGAGTTGGTGGTTGTATTAGTTGGCTAGAATAGAGAAAAATACCTTAGTCATCTTGCTTTATTTTGAAAATAAATGCTAACCCTTAGAAATTAACTTTGAATGGGATTTTATAGAGATATATTGGTCATGTGTTAAATGTAATCACACTAGGCTAACATAATGAAAAAGAAGAATTAGGGGGAAATGGTCACCTGGGCTCAAAATATGATTAGATAGGAGTGTTGGAAAGGGGACACCCTAGGGTCTAGATCTATAGTCCAACTTGGTCACTATTGTCCCAAGGGTATGGGACCTAGAGGGATGGAATAAGCATGGAAAAAGGGTCCTGGCTGAGTTGGAATGAGGTCTAAAAAGCCTATGGATGACTAGGAATTAGAAAAAAGATGCCTATAAGGGTCATGAGAGCATACAAGAGGGACCTATGGATAGGGTGTCATAAGATACACTTAAGCTACCAAATCTAACATTCTATATGACTATACTATATCATTGTTGAATTTTAGGGTGATGCATATTGGTATTTCAGTGATGGTGGTGTCTAACTCTACCAAAAAAGGGTCTAATTAGCTAGACCTTGAGGTTAGTACTAAGGCAAACTAGGAATCCATTGCGGACATTTTTAGGTCACACAACCTTTATTGACCTCTAGGCCTATAATTTTATGTTTCATCAAGGACACTTGTTGTGTAGTGATGGCAAATACATTTTTGGTGATGTCTTCTTTAAGATCCTACAAATCCCTACGTTTATTTTCATCATTATTATGCAACTTACATAAATTATAATATAAAATCTATGGGTTTTTTAAATACTATTACAGGAGATGACACTGCATTGTTGCAAGCCCTACTAAAAATATTTCATAAAAAAAAATCGTGATCTTAGGATAATAGTTCCTATGATGTCCTTCTTTCCCACACTCCATGTACCATAGATTTAACTTAGGTTTATCTTCCTCATGATATTACTTCATCCTCTTCATAAAATCATGAAATGTATTTTCAATCTTATAACTTATGATGAGAGCTTCTGCATAGTCTTCAATTTGCTCCACTTGCAGGGTAGTAGCTCTAACATCTGCCTTAGTAGCATATTGAGTCTACACTATAGTAAATCTTAATCTAGAATGTAGTCATTAAATAAACCACATAAATTTATCTTTGTTTTATATGTAAAATTCCACCTTATTCATAACATCATAGAACTTACAATCATAATTTCAAACTGATTCTCCTAACTTCTACCTTATCTCATTCAAGTCTTGAATACTTTGACCTATACATTTCTTTATCTTGAAATTTGTGATAAGCCATTCATTAACCTATTGAAGGCTTGCCTATTTAATTTCTCTTTAGTATATAAACTCAAGTGATCTTCCATTTAGTACCCCTATTAACTCTCACTTTTTGATATCCTCATCAATAATACCCTTAGCTTATCATGTCATATCACAAGGTTAGTAAGTATTGTTTAGGGTTCATAGACCCATCATATGTCTCTAGATTTATAAATTCTCCTAAAACACCCATCATGTAAATTGGTGTCAAGGAGATATTCTAAAAAAAAATTATAAGAGGAGGTTATTTTTGTGTGATCCTAGTTACATACTATGAATATTTATCTACACATTACGAGATTCAACTTGTGCACTCTATTTTTTTGTGTCTCCTTTTTTTCTCTATTTGTTTTTAATCAAACTTATAGCCTTCAAGTCCTTTTGAATTAATATTATTTCATTTTTATTACCCTAATAATACACTTTCTCTAAAAATTGACCTTCTCAATGACTATCTCCCTATCTACCTAGTTGATAACTTCTACTGGAATTAGGAAATTAGGTTGTGAGGATCTGTGCTCTTCTAGTGAATGATTCTTTCCTATGATGAATTCTTATTCTATGCTTGAACCTATGATTACTCTATGTTTTTGTCCTACTTATTTGACTAATTTTTCATTCCCTTATTTTTATAATACTTTTTCCTATATCTTCACATTACATGTATCATCTAACTTCTCTACTTCTACAATATTCTCACCTTCTTCTTCGAACATCTCTTTTTCCTCTTGTTCTTTATCACTCTTTTCTTTCTGCCAGTATTCATCATCTTATTTCATCTCATCTTTATTCATCCTTCATTATTCATCTTTATCATCATGTCTTCTTACTCATTCATCATTTATTTTATTGTTACTTTTAACTCTTCTCACATCTACCTAGGTATTCTTTTATTTACTCCATCTATTTTGTTGTTGTATCTCACATTTTGAATCCAAATTTATATTTTAACTCTTCTTCCCTCATGTCTCTAGTATGGATTTAGTTTCAAGCCTTATACACTCATATAATAATCATTTTTAGTCATGTCTTACACATCCCCATACACCCAAAGTGACTACTCTATTTTGGTTGGAGTGGGCACCATGGCCTTATCCATAACTAACATCAACACAAAGATAGGTAGTTGCTACAAAATTTTCCCTCAAATTCCTCTAATGAAAAAATCCTTCACAAATTCAAAATATATGTATCCTTGTATGAAAAACTCACATATATATCCATATACTATAGTATCAACCCAAAGATCTATTTCTCTTGTCCAGTCAGTTTCCAATTTCTACAATTGAACTATCTTTTCTTTTGTCTATATTATATTTTTTTATATTATTGGGTTAACAAATAATACTCCAATCATTCAAACTATTTATCTATAAATTTAGGCAACTTTCACCCAAAAAAATCCTAAATCTCTCCATAAATATGCTCTTAAATTTTTTCTTGTATGGTAAGACCAGTCTATTTTGATTCTTCTTCTATAAAATTACATATTCTTTGGTCTAACCATGTCTCAATATCTCTATGCTCAAGTATCCATCTTAGCATAATTTCCTCTAGAATGAGTGTTCCAGATTCACCATACCATTGGTAGTAGATGATCTTAAAGCATAAGAACATATAAGGATGAGGATATCTAAGATATGCTTTAGTGCATAGGACGTATCATATTCATACAAGAGGTTGGATAACATAAATATAACAAGTGTGAATTATCATTAATTAAGTAGAAAGTAAGAACAACCAGTGATTCATTAAAATAAATAGAGTATTCAGATTACATTAGATAGAAATTAATCAAACATTATACATGAGAATTCATGCAAGGAACAAAGTAAGAAATCACACAAGTAACCATAACTAGATAAGTCTCCATTGATCTCCTCAAAATTAGAACTCTATTATTTTTACAATCCAAAACATATATAAATGTTTCTAGTCTATGATTGTTCATCTTCTTCTCATACTTGGTACAAAAAGTGGAGTTTACTCATATTCTAACCTATTATAAGTCATGGAGATAGGACAAAATATAATTATACATGACAAAATAAGTACATAATGCATGAATATTAGACAAATATCCTATGCAACTTTACAATCTAAATTCTTCTCCCAATAAGCCAAGTTAATTTATACTACGTAGAAAGAAAAAAGTTTTCAAACACATGATTTAGAGATCATGGATGATTTCTAACTCATTATAAGTTTTTCATATATTCAAAAGGAATAAATAGGGATCGACCTTGCCTACATAAAAAAAAATCATTGATTTAGATTTATTTGATTACCTTCAAGTGATAGAGCAAAAACTCTTTTGACCAAATCCCATAGATGTTACACAACCACTAGCTCTTTCAGTCCCCCATCAATTATAAAATATAGACATTAAGTGCCTACTTTGCATTCCTACTTTTGTTGACCTAGGGTAAATTATGTAAATTTTTCTTAGCCACTATAATGATGGAAACATCTAAATTGACCTTGACACCATGATAGTCATCAACATAAAATCAATAACCTAAGCTTTGGGCATGCATGTGCGAGGGGATTCTCTATCACCATACAAGACAATAATGCCTCTTATCCTTTAGGAGGTCATACATTTGTATGTTCAAGGATCTAAAATAATCCAAATTTAATAAATTTAAGATGAACTACTATGCATCCTCATCTAATGCATCACACAGAGATTACAGTAGACCATCAAGTCTATAAAGCAAATCCTAAAAGGCAAGGTGGAATTTGCACATCACATGATCCACTATAATAAGTATTTAAATTAGACTGAATACATTTTTTAAGAGATGTTCACAAACATCAACAACAATTGCATGACTTCCAATTAGACCTTCCAGTATCATTTTCTCATCTTTTTTCTTTATTTCACCCAATGGAAGTCCCCCAACACTGACTACTAGCCAACATAGTAATTTTTCAACCTAATATGGATACTTGAGGGAAGTCCCTAGCCCATGAAGGTAAATTTAAAACATGGTGTGAGGAGTGTTTTGAGTTGATTTCCACATATCCTTAGGTGATGTCAGACATCATGTAATAATTGGGATAACATGTTGTTGTCACCTTACTCCCAAAAGGTGTGTTCTTCCACATTTATGAGCTATCAAGGTCACTATTTGAACCTATACCATTATTTGTTACCATGGACATGATACAAGCCAAATTCACCAAGCAAAAATCCTATGAAACCAAACATGCAACATTGCTCAAAGCCATACCACCTAGTGTAACAGTCCTTATAGTACAACAACTAGAAGCCACAACTTCATAGTAGTAGAAAGAAAAGTGAAAGCTTTCCGTAAATCAATAATATTTATCTCTTCCATTAAATATAAATATAAATATAACCACAACCTAGCTATATGGCCCTAAGGGGCCCCATAGCATAAATTATTATGACCTACCACATATAGGAATAGATGAATAGGAGATCTACTAGGTAATGATAAAAAATATGGTAGGATATTTCTATGATAGGGAAAAGGAGAAGGATTTATTTGGGAATTTATTATGCATAGCCCAAGTTTTCAAGAAGGTTCCTCCAAGTCTTTAGGTGGAAATACCACCATTCCCTACATCCATAATGGTTGACACTATGCATGAAGAAGCTAAATATATGTAGTAAAGGGTTGACTTATTTCAGTATAAAACTTATACTACCTTCATATTCATTAATTTATTTTCACCACTACTAAAAATTTCATAGGAGTCTCTAGTGCATAGACCCAAAACTTAGTGAGAGGATAGGGTTTATCCTACTCTTAAAGAATGCATATTTGGTAGGATATAAATAGTGTAGGACATGCATCTTTCTATATCTTTGAGTACACCACCATCCAAATTTAGGTTCATAACTTTGTGGTGTAAGAAATCACATGTATCCAATTCCATGGTCTATCCAAGTGATTCACCACCATCACAATAAGAACTAGAGGTTAAAGAGCTCACACCTGAGCAATCTATAGCTAAAGAACAATAAGCTTCATGGGAGGAATTAGCTTACATATTAGAATGATGAGTTAAATAAGAGGAAAATAAATGCTAGAAGGAGGTCCAACAATAGCAATTTCAATAAGTAAGTTAGAAAGTTGAATAAGTTGAGGCCACACAAAAGGCCTAGGACATAAAGGTTGATCAACAAAAGGATCTAGATATGGCCAAGAAGGCATAAGAAGTTTTTGATGCATCAAAATAGGCACAAGAATAACATTAAAATAAAATAAAGGAATATCATAAGAATAAATATAATCCTATCTTTACCAAAACAATATCAAAATAAGCTCAGTAATAATAAGATGTAGTTTCATAGGCAAAGAAAGATCTATAAGATTCCTCTCATGCATAGAAATAATTTGAATAAGTTACAAAGAAAAAAGAAGAAAGAATAAGAAGATGGAGCCTTTCATAAATAGTAGATCCAAGCACAATAAAAATAAGCAAGTTCAGCCAAGGTACAAGTTGATCTAGTAGTATAGGCATAGGCTAAGGTTGAACAAGTTGAGGATACTGCACTTCAGGAATAGAAAAAGGAAGAAGATCATGCATAGAAGCTATAAGATGAAGAATAGGAGAAAAATAAAGTTGCAAAATATGAACTCATCAGGAAGAAAATATAATAAACTGACAAGAATCAAGATGAAGATGATGCACAACATGATAATTCTATAAAATATACTACAACATAGTAATAACAAGTTTTTTATTAACAACAATCCAAATTAGAGTAGTTGAATCAAGAAGAAGAAACATCTAAATCTATAATAGGTGTGTAATAACCATAATTGCCTTTAAGAGGAGTTTATCTATGGGACATTCCAACTATGGGTGCTCATCACACCACCTTCTCTTTTCCACTTGCAACCATTCCATGACCGAACCCTTTGGTAACTATAGGAACATTGGCAATGTTCCCCCTTCAACAAGAAGCCTCATTGGATGTCTCTAAACTACCATTGAAGAAATAATTAGAACACATTACGACATTCTAAGAGTCCATTATAGATAAGACCACCTCTCTGGAATAAGAAATGGATCAATCCAAAGCTAACAACATCAAGTTGAAGGCTCACCTTCATGAAGCTACCAAGCTTATCTAAAACACTTGTCCTGAGTTGGTCACTTGAGAAATTAGGGAGCAGGTCATGTCTGATCAACATAGACTCAAGACACTTGTCTCTAAGTTAACCAAGGATTGGTACACAACACAGAAACTTCATTTAGTTGGGACATTGGGGTAGGATATTAAGACTGAGGTTGTCACACTCATAATGCTACTATAAGAGTGTCAAGGAATGATTGACATTGTGTCACTTCAAGAATAATAGGTCATATGAATCTTGTTAGACTAGAATCAACAACTAGATACCTCATTATCTAGTTCCACTGTAGACTTCCCAAAGGCCACCACCACCAAAGCAACCATGGTGATCCACACTACCACTAGGGAGAAGAATGATGGTGTACTCTAGGGGTCATTTAATTCTAGTGATAATGTATATGAAACCCTTTTGAATTCCTAGAGTCAAGTTTTGTGTAGTTCTTTTGCTAGTCTCTAAGCTCAATGACATGTAAACAAAATGGATTAGCAAAGTGTTGAGATTCAAACAAGGATCATAAACACCAAGGTATCCTTACGAATAATTGATGATGTATATATCAATCATATCATTGGCTATTATGCTTTATTATGCACCTTGTTATTATTTATCCAATAAGTGATGTTAGACTAACATGCCTACAATATGGACCTAACCCCTTTTTCAAATGTAGTTATTCATATTGTCAACACACCTACATATAAGACACATTTAGAACTCTGATAGATCATCACTCAGTACAAGGCCACATATTTACAGGCCAAAGACTCTTTTGGTAAATCATCATTTATGTCTGTCACCACCATAAATTTAAGTACTACATAGAGTAACAATTTTGAAAATTTTGTTTAACATTTTATATATGGATGATTTAGTAAGATAAGTGGGGCTAGGATGGTTGAAAAATTATAATGGGCAGCCACCTAGTTATGCCAACCTATTGAAAACCTATAAAGAGTAATAGGTTGGTATGTTATTTAGTTGAAAACCTAAAAGGATGGATAAGTTGTGCACAAAAGGTGAAAATTGGAAATGGCACCTTGAGCAATTACTAAAAATATTATTGGTCTAACCACTTCTTCAGACTCTAGCCACTTGTGCATTCTCAAAAGATCATATGGCATTATCTTGAGACAAGACAACATTTAAAGTCTAGGAAAGTGTTGGTAGAATAATTTAGAGTATAGATATACATAGAATATTTATTTGATATTCATGCATTATGTAATCATTTTCTAATTGTGTAGTCTCTATTTTCCTATCTCATGACTTATAATAGGATAGAATATGAATAGACTCCACTTTTGGCACCAAGTATAAGAAGAAAATGAGTAGTTATAGACAAAAATCTATATATACCTATGTTTGTAAGAATAAAAGGATTCCACTTATTAATAAATTAATAGAGATTCATCTGGTTATGATTACCTATGTGATTTCTTATTATGTTTCTTGTGTGTGTTCTTATGTATAATCATAGGTTACTATTGTCACCAAATCTCACACCCTAGAAAAGGGTGTTCAAGCCTCTTTTATATTTGGAAAACATGGGAACACTTCCAAGTATGTGGGTGTACCTATAGTGGAAGTGAGCCTCTACATTTAAGGGCTAACTCCTTAAATGTATCATGAAATGTTCACACCTACTTAACTAGTCACTTATGGGGGAAAGAGTTAGAAGTTGCATGAAATGTATCTAATCTTAGGGGTTGATGTACCAAGATGTCTTTCATATGAAAATCATACTTTTATGTACTAATAAACAAGGCACACAAACTAACTTCCAAGTCTTATTTATTCTAACATGACTATTTCAATATGGAGGTGAGATGCATGAGAGTTATCCAAGGTAAGTGAACCATAGGTTAGTTTTAGACACTAAGGCTCATTGTACACTTAAAAAATAGGATCATACACTTGAAAACACTTCATATGACCTATTAGAATAGTAAATATTAAACAAACATGAAAGGATAAGGTAAGAAAGGATATATATATCACTTTCCATCACCATACATCACTTACACACTCAGACAATTATTTAAGAACTCAAAATCAGATTTGCATTAATGTTCAAAGGAAAAATATGGCATCATTCTAATAGGGCTCCACCATAAATGGAGTGGAAATCTTAAAACATACAAAATGGTAGCTACTTATATCATTTGAGAGATAATTGGGTGAAGAGAATTCTAAAAGGAATAAAATGAGTTCAACTCCATTTGAATTATAATTATAACTGCATTTACCAGTATGCTTGTTTGGAACTTCTTAATTAATCTAGGTCATCTATAATAGCTGAAATAGTTTATCATTAATTTAATAATGCTCCATATGTTTTTAATGCTAGGATAAAGTTTTTTTGAGTTAAGTTATATCATCAATGCAGTTACAACAAATAGATCCATCTATTAGAATTTTCTCCTATTATTAACTGCTCTAAACTGGTGGTGTGTAAAAGTGGAGATAAGGGTCCCTTTCATGCAGATGGTCCTAGAGATGAAATAATTGGGGTCTACATGTATTCCCTCATGGGATATTTTAAAATTTTGGCTCTTGTTCAAATTGGATCATGCTCTAACTCATCTTCATGTTCATGGGTCCACTATAGATTAAAAAAACCAATCTTAGACTATTGGTTTTCCTATAGTCATCATATTAATAACACTCTATTCAATGCCTATTTCCTATTAGGTCCACATAAACACAATATGTTATAATAGGAATTGAGTATTCACCATATGTATGGACGTTCCTTTAAATAAAGTGAACATAGTAAAAAAAAAGACATTGTAACCCTCAAATTTTAACTAAAGGTCCATATTAAGATTTGATGGTGGTCCCTTTATGTTATTAAACCTAACTAAATCAATGTGTCTTTTTTATGGAATTTGATCAAGATTTAATGGTGGTATGTGTCATTTTAAAATCTTACCCTAGTTTGACCTTGGTCATGTGTTTGATCTCTAGGAAGTCTCTTGGCTTCTCGACCTTTAATTTTATTGGTCATCGATATCTAACCTATATCATTAGCTAATTGACCCATATTTCACTATTGATACTACTTGGTATGAATGATCATGATTTTTTGATCTACCTTTGACTTTTTAATATCTATCTGAGTTTGTGCCACTTGGTAACCCCACATTTACACATAGGATTCATTGTCAATCTATTAGCTTCTACACTTATGCCATGTGTCAATCACATATTGGTTTAAGGAACCTTATATAATTATGTCAAATTTTATGTTTTTTCCATGTGTTGACCTCTAAATATCCTTTACCTTTTGACTCATGTTACACCATTAGATCAAGATGTATGATGCAACATGGACTGTTAGATCTATTGGGACCCACTAATTAAAATCTACTAGCTACTTCATGAGACCGAATTTGACATCCATGATCCCATGAAATGACATTCACATGACCATAATTAATGTTCACACTATCATAATATTTAATCTCAAAAGGGTTTGTTTTGCTTGAGCTTTATTTTGACATTTGCATGGATGTCTTACTCTATTGCTTCAACTTTTAAGCTTCATAACTTTAGATTAAAAATAATCACATAGACTTGAAACTTTTATAGGATGATTTTGGAATGAAAAAATACATGGTTCTATAATATTTTGGATCATGTTACTTTCTGAGTGAAGATAAAAATTTCTCAAACATGTTAATCTACTCATTTCTAGATGACATCCTAGATGACATGGCTCCTTAGATTTGATAAGCTAAAATTTAAATGATTAGATATTGAGATATAAGGCTCATTGAGATATAAAACCTATAAGGAATGATATTTTCACTAAGGACATTGATCATGCATGGTCTAATGATCACATGAGGCTTTCTAAGCATATTTATAAAATTCCCAAGTGAACTAGTTCAGTCTAGTTTCCATGATGTGTTGATGATGGTCTGGTCCCTTTATTTTCCCAACTCATTTTGTTTCAATATTTTGAGGTCCTGATGAGTTTCCAAGATTGTTCTAATATATTCCATGTCCTTACGAGCTTATGAACACTATGGTATCTTTCTTGGATCAATTTGGAATGCTTAAATAAGCAAATTCTCTAAAAACATTCAATTCCCTTATATCTTTACATAGGCATATTGTCTCAAACATTTTTTATTGAACTCTTTGTCATGGACACTTTCTCAAAAATAATGATACTAACAGACCTTTTTTATCAGACAAAATGTTTGAAAGAAATGACCCTAGGATTTTAACAAGGATCTTTTACATCAAACATTTTATTTGAAGAATGAGTCTTTGGAAATATTATCTTAGACAATTTATTTGAAATAAATATGTCCTCAAGGAAATCATCTTAGGTAATTTTCCCAAAATATTTTTCCTTAGTCTTTCACCTTTGGGAAATTTTTCTTGAAAAAATTCCAACTCTTAGCCAAAATAGACCGAAATAATTTTTCTAAAAGAAATATGTCTTGTACTTTTATTATGGGATTTATATGGAACAATTTCTCTAAAATAAATATGTCTTCCAACACTTAGCCAAAAGTTGAAATATTTCCTAAGTGTAAACTTATCTTTTCTAGACTTGTTCTTGCAACTACTCAACACCATGAAAATCTACCACTTACATATATGTCCCTATAATGACTCCTAAGATATCAAATAGCATAAGGATTAAATCAAACCATGACCAAGATTAGAAGGGCATATGAAATGGAATCAAATGAGATACAACATACCCAATGACATTTGAAAATCCCCTATACAATATTCTGGCTATAGGGGGTTGACGCATTTTGGCCTGAGGTAAAAATGGTCAACATTCTTAGCAATTTCTCATGGGTGACATGCCTGCTATACCATGGCTAGTTGCCTAATCCTATCCATTGGGATATAAATTCATATGTAAAATAGGTTTGAAACATAAATTTCCTTGAATAAAAAATAAAACATAAGGAAAGATAGAATAAAAAACACACAAGACAAAAAACTAAGTAAAAACACACATGTGCTTCATGAGCACTTATAAAACACATCACAATAAGAAAGGAAATACACACCTATTCAAAATAACTTAAGCACTAACTAAATTGAGATGAAAACTTCCTCCATGATCAAAGGGTATGTCTTAAAACTCTCTTGCTTTATAAAATGAAGGGTTGAATAAGGCATGTATCCTTTTGATCCTTGGCATTGATGCCTCCTTATTTTCCATGGTGTTTTCCAGCTTCATTGGCATGATGTTCAATGAGAAAAAAGAAAATACAAACATTATAGCTATGGAAATGAACTCTTAGTGCATCCCAAAACCTCCAAACTTCTCGTATGTCTCTGAAGTTATGACCTCCAACGGTGGTTGAACAAGTCTTTCCTTTTTGGTTTCTATAATGTCTTCAATAAGATTGGGTCTCTTTTCAACTGCAAGTTCTTCAAGTTCATCAAGGATCTCTAAATATTCCACCCCATATTTTTCATTATCCTCCATGGAAAAAAAAATCTTGACCTTCTCATGTACTTGGCTCTTAATGTTCAAATTTGAATATATGACAGTCCTCTCAACCTTGCTTTTCTCCTTGATAGATTATACTTGACATTTGGAAACATCAAGTTCTTCTTCTTCATGATCCAATACCTTTGGGTATGGATCAATATCAAGTGGCTCTCTTGAATATTCTTGATGTGAAATAATTGACACCTTTCCCTCACATTCCATGTTTAAAATCTCTTGGACATTAGCATCATCATATTGATTTATGACAATAGATTCTTTATCAGTAAATTGACCTTCATATTTATGCTTTATGAAATACTTGTCAACATGATCTTACTCATTAGACTCATCAAGAAACTTGTCATCACATATGGAATCTTTTGGAGAAGGAAGATACTTACCCAACTTATCAAACTCTTTGCATATGCAATTGGGTTTTTGCCATATTTCCTCTTCATTCACAACATGAAACCTCTCTCCATGTTTATTGAGACAATCATCAACATGTGTGTTAGAGGAATTATCCAAATTAGATGTAGACTTCTTGGGAGGTGGAGTAACCTTACCAAGCTAATAAACTCATGACATATGAAATAAAACTTTTACCATAATTCATTTTCATTCACATCATGAGTGTCATCTTCAATAATTATTTCATCTTCACCCTCTTCCTTGGAAAGTAGAGGTGTTGGTACTCCATGTATACAATACACTCCTAAATTAGTTTCCTCCAAAAAATCATGAGGATCATGATCATAATTATTAGTTCCATATTCATCAATAAATAAATTTGAAATACCCTCAAGCTTGGAAGAAGTTCCATCATCTATAATAAAGTCCCTCTCTTTATGGGCCACATAATTCAGATTGGAACTTGTCTCAATGTAAGGCTCAATATGAAACCTTGCAAGGGGTTGTCTCGTAATTGTCACATTGGTATCATACCTTGTTCTAAAGGCTAATAAAGACCAATCATTTGAGATACAGCCACCTATATTAGCTTTGAAGTCCCTTGATAGGCAGATTATAAAGTGGGCTAGGAGATCAACCACAACTATGTTTTGAAAAATAGTAAAACTAGGACAATCATGCAAGAAAACCTTCAATCCTTTTATTGTTCACATTGTCTTGAAATATGTACCATATAATTGAAGGACCCCTTTTCTATGTAGCTTATATTTTAGGTGTAGCTTGTTAGCTACAACTTTGGGCATGATAAAAATGGAAGCTCCAATATCAACTATGTAATTATGTATCAACTTGTCACCTATAATGAGGGTGAAGTAAAATGGTGGAGGATTATCAACCCTATTGGATGGTTAAACAATGGTACTGGGATAATTTTCAAGAGAAACATGGCCATGACTTTGATTTGAAGGTGAGACACTAAAAGGGATAGTAGATAATTGCATTTGTAGGATTTTTTTTACCAAGCATATGAAGAACATCCCAAAGAGAAATTGATGTTTTCATGTTCTTAAAAGAATCTAAAATTTTTAAATAAGCCATACCTACTTTATCTTGGGATATTTTAGGTAGAAAATTACTCAAAACTTGAGGAATAGGAGTAAACCTTACCATATTTTTACTTGATGGAGATGTAGAAGTTTTTAGAACTGTCACACCTAAAACTATGTCTTATTACCTTGTAACAGAATTGGATGAGCCTATGGGCATGATACTTCCACTTCCTATAGCCTTCCTCTTGGCCCTCATATTATATGAAATAGAGGATCATTCATTTACCTTAAAAGGGTCTTCAACCAAAAAATTCTTGAAGATCTTTCCTCAAGGTTACTAATCCTCATTAACTTGCATCATCACTTCATCCTAATTTGATAGAAGGGGAGTAACTATTACTTGAGCCACCAGATCTTTCCCTCCATTCTATTTGACATCCTTAAATTGGTCTTGCTTATAATCTTCTCCCTATACCAAATTACTATGAACTAGTACCACCTATCTTGCATTAGTGGTAAAGTTAAGACTGTATACATTGGCAGGCCTATTGGGGTTACACTATCATCAGCCTTTACCTATTCCATATTGTAGTTTATAAGGGTAAGGATTCTAATAGGAACCATTTTGCATATTAGTTTCCCTATTTTGAGCCTTTGAGGATATAAATTTTGCTTTCTAATCAACATCATTTTCTACCTGCTTACGAGTAACCTTAGTTTTGGTATTGGCATTAGGAACTTGGGTTGCACCTAGAATATTGGCAAAAGCATGAGACAATTGAGGCATAAACACCTTAGGATGAAATATTTCAACCTAAATGAGACTATTCACACATTTGATAACAAGATAATATGCTTTGGGAAGAGTGGAACCTCCCACAGATTGAAGCATGATAGTAATTTTAGTCCCAATGGATTTCAAGTAGGGATCACAAAGCCAGTAGGTGGTCTAATTGGAGAAGGCAATATATACCAAGTATTCTGGAACCTTTCATTGAATTCATGTATTATTTCATTGGGTCCCTCTTTTATCTATTGAGTTAATGTATGAGAGAGGCATGGTCACTTTCATTTCCAAATCTAGAAATCAATAACACTCCAAAGTCATCCCATATTGTGATGCATACACCTTCCAGAGTCATATACCAATCAAGAGCATTCCCTTTAAGGGACATGTTAAGTATCCTAATGTAAATACACTCTTGAAAAATAATATGGAAACTACAAAAGTTAGAAACATCCCAGTGTGTTCAATATGTGTGACATGACTCTCACCATTGAACATGGGCACACCTTTTATGTCATTAGGAGGAATGACATCATATACTTGAAGCTGAATTAGATTTTAAGTATTAAAGGAAAGGAAAGAAAGAGGTATATCCATGTCTTCTTCTTCAAGATCTTTAATTTCTTTAGCCTCTTAATCCTTTTTCTCCATATAAAAATCTACTCATTCTTCAAAGGGAATATTAGGTTGTGGATACTGAATTGCACGAGGCATGTAAGGTTGAATGGGTGGGTTAATAGGATTGGATGTTCTAGTAGAGGATGACATAGTGAGAACCATGAATTATGAGGGCATGTTTATAAAAAAACCAATGGCCTTGAATTATATTTATCATGAAGGATTTACCAAATGATAAGTAGCACACCAATTTTTATTTGATGTTGTCAAGACCAACATTCACCTTGACAAGTTATCTTGAAGACAATGGCATCCGATTGAGCATGTCAGAACTATTGTCACTAAATAACACACCCTAATAAAGAGTGTTTAAGCCTCTTATATATTTAGGAAACATGGGAACACTACTAGGTATATGGGTGTACCTATTATCACTCTAGAGTACACCCTGCTTGAAGATGTGTAAAACACACCCCTCACTCTAGCTAATACAATTATAACTTCTCAGAGTGTGGGTGACTCTATGCTAAAAAGAACCTCCAGATAGGTCTAGTTCCCTTAAAATTTATCAATTATATCTAAATTTCTATGATTTTTGGGGTGAAAATAGAAAAGGAAATTGAAATGGAAAATCCTATCTAATGGAGTGATGCACATGAATTGTTTAAATCCTCTGAAGTTACTGAAATCAATGCACACATATAGTCAAATGAAATTTATATTTATGTCCTTAATAAAAAAAGTTTTAGATGAAGGGTTGAAAACCTCTTCAAATTACCTATAAAAGGATAAAAATATCACTTATACGCTGATGCACAATCAAATATCCACTATTCTTCTCTCAAAACTAAGATTCAAAATGGAAAGTCCTTTATTCATCACTGGTCCAGCTTACAATCTTTTTATTCTAAATTTTGAGATCCTTCTAAATGGTTTGACTAATCCAATAAATAAGCTTTCCAAAATATAAACTATCCTTAATTGGATTTATAAAAATGGAAAGGGTTAGTCTTGGTTAATTAACTCAAGACTTAACACCTTTTACAATGTTTATAATATTCAATAAAATCTTTTCCCTTTACAAAATTTGCATGCCTCCCTAAACTTTGGCCTAGAAATATGGTGGTGGGACTAAGTTTGAAAAGTTATTATTTAAAATAAACAATACATTCTCCAAAAATCTCCAAACATGCATGAATCCAAATTTGGTGTAGAAGTGTGGATGGTGGGCCCATTGAAAGTCAAACTTCACTTTTGCATGGAAAACTATGCCAAATCTCTAAATAAGGAACTCCATTTGATTTGTTTGAAAGTTGAGATGAAAGAAGAGATTATTCCACTTTTCATGCAAAAAAATGAATATGTATAAAAAAATTATTTAGCCAAGACCAGTCAACCTCCAATGGTCTTCACTTGCATGGAAAACAATGTCACATCTTGGATAGAGAACTCCACCTGAACTGCCTAAAATGTTGAAATATTTGGATTGTATGAAAACTAAGGAGAAGCATGATTTCATCAAATATTCAACTAAAGCTTTAACCAATCCACTATAGATATCCCTTGCTTTCATGGATAAGGATATTGATGAGTGAGAGATGTATTAATATTGAATTCCCTATTATTTCCTATCCTTCTACTCTTGGTTTCTTTGTTTTTATGCGTGCATTTCTTTGAGACATTTGCTTATCATCTTTGGTAATGTGTTTGTATATTTCTCTCAAAATTTTGTCTCTCAAACAAAATGTTTGACACCTCTTTCTTTATGTAATTTCCTTTGGTATATTCCATGGCTTATCTTGTGCTTTTGTTCTTTCCCTTCGGGTCTTATCCCTCATGTGCCTTTCCTATATAGTTCCTTTCCAATGTTGAGTCAGGAATTTATTCTTCAAAGTTTTTCTCAGTCAATTTCCCATATAAAAATTATTTGTGGGAATTTTCTCAGACTTCTTCTTTCAAACTTAATTGCTTCTTGGTTTTTTCCCTTGGGTATCTTCCCATAGGAATTGCTCATTTCCTTATATATCCCTTCAGCTTTTCCTTGGTTATTTTCTCATAGGAATTATTCATTTCCTCATTTATTCCTTTGGATTTTCCTTGGTTATTTTATTTTAAACAAATTATCTATGGGAATTATCTCTCAAATTACCCTTCTAAATTTACTTTTGGATCTTCAATATTTTCCAAGTATTTGCTTCGGACAAAAATTTTGAAGGAAATATTTCCTTCAAGCTTTTGTTAAGGACCTTGTTGAAAGGAAGAGCCCTTCCAGCCTTCAAAAGTGATTCTTTGAAATAATAAACTAACCCTTCAAAAGTTTTGGAAATTAACTTTCCTCAAGGGCACATACCCTTCAAGTTTCTTGTAAAAGTTCTTTAAAATCTTGAAGATAACCTTCCAGAAGGGTAGATACCCTTTGGGATTCATTCAAAGTTAATTTTTTGAAGATACCCTTTAGTAACTTGAGATGGTACACTTGCCCTTGAAAATTCCTTCAGGATTCTATGAATTTACTTTCCTGAAGTGCACAAACACTTTGGGTTTTCTATGAACTATCCTTCGAGAAAAAAATATGGACTATTCCTTTTGAAAGCCCCATAGAATTTTGAATTGCCCTTTCTTTAGGAAAAGTTGGAAAGTCCTTCAGACTTCTTGAATTTGTTATTTTAGACTTCTTCAAAATGTCACCGTAGACTTTTATTTTAATCTTTCTTGAAGGGTACATACCCTTCAAGATTTTTGTAATGAACCTTCCTGAAGGGCACATACCTTTTGGGTTTCTTGAAGTGCACCTTTTCCCTTAACCAAACTGTCTATCCTTTAGAGAAAACAAATGAACCTTTAATTCTTTTAGATTTATTACAAAGTCCTTTTTTAGGTTTTTTTTCCCTCAGACAAAAAGTCTGAGGAAATTGTTTACACTCTTAGCCCAAAAAAATTCTAATAAATACAACACTTGGGAAAGAAAACGCTTGGTGTAAAGTCTAAAAAAATAAACTTGTACTCCTATTTTTGATACCTTGCTTTCATCTACAAGTGAACCTATAAGTTTGTAAGTCTAGTCTTCAGGATAGTTTTAGCTATATAAACCATTAGGTCTCTTTTTCTGGCCTCACATGTTTTATAACCTAATCCTTGTGAATGAACATCACCTTTGGCACACAAAACATCCCTGAAAACAACTAGAAACCCTTAAAATAACAAAAACCTTCTTGACTGGGACATCTTATGGCATCTATAGTTTAATTATTTGTACAAGACTATAGGTTAATGTTTCCTATCTATTTTTAAAATATAACCACACCCTCCATGTGCCATGTATATAATCACTTCACCATCATACTATTTAACCATTTGTGATTAAACCTTTCAAATTAGAATTCCATATAGAAAAAGATTGATATAGCACAAAAAGGGACCTCTAGAGTTATATTTTTGGTGACTAACTGTAGGTGCATATGATGAGTAATGCTATATAAGTCCTTTTGAACTTGAATATGCCTCTTCTATGACACTCTTATCCACCTTATGAATTTATTCCTCTTATAGGCCTGTAGGTTAACTTTATAACTGTATGTGACATTTTAAGTAGGGAATATGATTTTTGAACTTACTATAGGTGTCTTGCCTTTATAAAGACTATAGTTTGTTTATGACCTCAAAGAAGTCTCAAAAGCAAATTTTATTATCATTTCTCTTCATGGTTTCTTGATCAATCCATTAGCAAACAAGAACCATATGAGAAAACTCACTACCACCTTAACCTTCATCTTCATGCTTCTCTTTCACCCCATAAATGGGTTGTTCATGTATTATCCTTATGATCATAAGTACTTGTCACTAAATCTTGATAAAGACATTTCTTATTTCAACATATCATCCTTTTGAACACACTTGATTGTGTAACATTTTTGTAGGTCCTCATCATGACTGTATTTGATACTTGACTACCTACATATCCCTTTGGTCATGCCTTTAGACTATAATTCACCAATTTGACTAGTTATATAGGTAAATTGACCATTTTTGGGAAAGTTCTAAATATTAGGAGTAGTAATTTGTCCTTGATAGGCCAAATTACTAACATTTTTTGGTGACTTTTAGGGTTTGACTAGCCTGTTGGTCAAAGAAATCAAAAACTTTGGTTATGATAAACTTGGATATACACTAAAAGTTAGAAAAGATGGAGACTAAAACGTAAAGGAGAAACTAACTCAACAACAACATGTTCAAATGTGCACTTGGAGGAAAGGACAACAACAATATTGAAAGGAAAAACAACTACTACTGAACCTATCAGGAATGAAACTATGACTATGTACAAAGGAGTGACTCTCCTAATAGTAGTATTTAAGAAACATACCATTCACAAGAATGGGAAATTCTTCTCTACTCAATCTAGATAATTGAGAAGCATTATTCTTCTTAAAATTAGTGATAATATAAGGTCAACTCTAAAGGCTATCAAATTTGGAGTGCTTGCCTAGCTTTGCACGCTCTTCATTCTATTTAAGAACTATTTTTCCTTGATAAAATGTTTTTGATGAAGCTATCTTATCAAATGTCTTCTTTACTTGCCTTTGATTTGACCACATGGTATGAATAGCATCATCTCTTCTCTCTTTCAATTCTCTCAATTCATTCATTCTTACTTTTATTGCATCACTTTCTAGAAGCTCTATCTAGTGTGCAAGCTCCAAAGTTGGAAGCTCCAATGAAATAGGCAACCTTGCTTCTCTATCATAATATAAGAGATAAGGTGAATGACCAATGACTTTATTAGGGGTGATCATTTTATCCCATAAAGTAGTCTTTAACTTTGTATGCCATGATCTTTGATTATCCTCCATTATTCATTTGATGATTTGAATCATGTTCTTATAAATAGATTCAATTAGTCCATTACCCTATGGATAGTAATTGGATAAAGATGTAAAATAAATACCATGTTCAAGAGCCCATTCACATACCTTTGCATTTCTAAATTCTAAAGAATTATCTAATATGATAGTAGAAGGTGCTCCAAAATGAGTGACTAGACTCTCATAGAACTCAAGCACAGAGTTCTCATTTGTTTCTTTCAAAGGCACTATTTCCACCCAAATGATGAAATTATATATATATATATATATATATATATATATATATATATATATATATATATATCAAAACCCACTTATTACCAGAACTATATGGAGGATGAATCATGCTAATTAATTCTAAGCCCCATTGTGTGAAAGGTTACTGAACTTGAATTAGTTTTAGTGGCATATCAGCTAGTCTCTATTTTCCTACAAACATTACACATTTTCAATATTTCCTAACCCATGCATGTGCATCTATAAATAAATTAGACTAAAAATAACCATATCTATTGATTTTTTTAGCTGTGGTTTTGGCTGCAAGATGACCTCTAGAAGGACTATCATGAAATTGCTCAAAAAGCTTATCAAATTGATTAGTCTCAACACACCTTAGAAGTGTACCTCCAATGTCCTTTTTGAAAATAAATACATCAATAAGAATATATGGTACTAATTAAATCCTAAATTTTATTATTTAATATGCATTCAAACCACTTGGACATTCTCCATTTTAAAGAAATCTAGCAATATTTTGTGTCTAACTTGTAGGAGATGTATTTTCAGCTTCTTGTTAAGTGTCCTAAATTGTCAATATTATCTCTTTTTATTATTTTATGTATTCTACAAGATGTTCACATAATCCTTTGCCTTAGACTAGATGTTTAAATTTTAATTCAATGTAATATTCCATGCACTTTTTTACCCATCCAGCTCTCCTTTCACTCAAGTCTTTGTTGAGAATGAAGTCCTTCACACTTCGATGAGCAAACATTAGTATAATCTTGTTATTTGAAACCAAATGTTTGAATTTTTTTAGACCTATTATAAAAGAAAAGAACATGATTTTATAAAAACTAAAATCTTTCCTCATAACCTTCTAAATATTGACTAAATAAATAAATGGGTTGTTCCAAACCTTCATCATTTTGTTGCATAAGCATGGCTGAAATAGCACTAGAAGTAGAGAAAACATACAAGAAGAAATCCTTACTAAAATATAGATTGAGAAAAGTAGGAGCTTGGATAATTTCTTCTTTGATAACTTCAAAACTTATTTTATCTTCTTTAATCCAAGTGAACTCTTGATGTTTCTTAAGCATTTGATTAAGTGCCTTTACGAATTCTGAAAAACTAGGAATGATCTTCTGATAAATTTAATCTTACCCAAGAAGCTTCGTAATCCTTTCTTATGTTTCAAAAAAGATAGATAAAGGATTTCCTCTATTATCTCTAGATCAATGGAAATACCAGCTTTGGACACCACATGTCCAAGAAGTCTCCCTTCATGTACTAAAAAAATGCATTTCTTTAGATCAAAGAGACCCCAAATTCTCTAAATCTATCAAAAACAATCTTAAAATGAGTTAGATAATCATTAGTATCCTTTGAAAATATTTTAATGTCATCAAGATAGACTAAAACCATTTCATTCAAAATATAATGAAAAGCAACATCCATTGCCCTTTGAAAGGTAGCCCCAGCATTGGAGAGTCTAAAAGGCATTTTTTTATAAGCAAAAGTACCCCATTTGGTGGTGAAATTGCTTTTATACTTATCTTTCTCTTTCACTAGTATCTAAGTGTATCATGAATACCCATCTAATAAAGAAAACCTTTGTGAACATGAAACTCTTTGCAAGATTTGATCCATGGAAGGAAGTGAATAATGGTCTTTCAATGATACTCTATTCAAATATTTGAAATTTACACAAAGTCTTATCTCTCAATTATTTTTCCTTACTATAACAATATTTACAAGTTGTGTTAAATTATTAATAGGAAAAAATACCTAATTCAATCAGCTTTGTAAGTTCCTTCCTCATGAGAATCTCAACCTTGGGGTTGATTGGCCTTTGCTTTTATATTACCAATTTTTCATCTTGTTCTAATTCAATAGTATGATATGCTAATCTAGGATCAAAACCTTTAAAACCATGTTATTCCCAAGTAAAATCATCCATAAACTATTGATATAATGAAATAAAAGGTACTCTCTCAAAATCAATATTCAATTTACCCCACTTGAGTTGTTTACCTTCAGCTACGCTAATTGGCTCATAATGCTCTTTCTTAGAAGAAATACTCACTTTGTCTTTCCTTATCTAATCATCTTCATTTAAAATTTTCTCTAAAGTCACCAAACCTTTAGGCATCTTGTTTGATTTTAATTTCACAATCTGATTTCCATATTGATCCTATAATTTATCATGATATATTTAGTAAAACTCTACCTCAATCTGTAGAAAATATGTTATTTGCTTGTCAAAATCAAAAACTTGCCAAATTACATCATTATTTGGGACTAAAGGACTACATACCACTTTAATTTGGGTCTAATTTTTATTTCCCTTAATCTGATCTAGAATATCATATTATGCACCTATGGCAGCAAGTCTATCAACGTGTTGATTTGCTCTTCCAAGAATAGAGTGAATGACAAATACAAGTAAATCTTCCATGAGATCCCAAACTCTATTTTTAGGCATTCAAAATAGGATTATTTATTTCACTTAAAACTCTAACTTATTGGACTACCAATTCAATGTCACATTTCACCTGTAAGAGCTTAATATCCCTTTTTCTAGCCCATTGAAGACCATAAATAAGAGCTTCATATTCTACAGTATTGGAAGTATAACTAAAGTAAAATCTACCAAAATAATAATAGTTTTTATTTTTTGGTGAAATTAACATAACACCATCCCCGCTACCATTATTTTTTCTAGATCCATTAAAGAATAGATTCTAAACTCCTTCTTGATCTTGCAACGAGCTAGTGAGACTAGGCAATAAGTCACCTTCTTCGTGCATATAGTAAAATCCAAAACTAGCATCTTCAATAGTTTTTAGGGGTCATAAACATGACTATCAGAAGCCCATTCATCAAGGATAATATCCAAAATTCCTTCAAGAGGCTTAGAAGGCTCTTGATCAAAGGTATTATCATCTTCCTCTGAAATACTACAATTCACATTTGACATATTTGTCATTTATGACTTAAGGTGAAATATTGAAATACGCTCTGATCTAATAGTTACTTTGGTTCTATATCTATTTCTAAAAACCATGTATGACCAATATAAAGAAAGGTAACCTCCTATTTGGGTAGTGAAATCTCTGGATAGGCATAGTGCAAAATATGGAGGTAGATCAACAACATCTTGTAAAATAGTGAAATTTGGACAAGTAGCAAGTATAATTTTCAGATATTTCAATACACCAATAGTATTGATAAGAGACCCATATAATTTAAATACACCTTTATCATCAGGTTCATACTGCAAACCTAACTTATCATCTAAAAATTTGTGCATGACAGAAGTGCTAGCCCCACCATCAATCATACAGTTATGAACTAGATAATTTCTAATGATAAAAGAAAGGTAAAATGGAGGAGATTTAGTCACCTTAAGAGGTTGAGACTCAATATATTAACTAAAATTAGTTAGGACATCACTTACTCTTTATTTTTTATGTGATTTCTTAGAGATAGTGAACTTTTAAAGCTCTTCTTTTAAGTACTCATTTTGTCTTAGGATTAGTAGAGTATCCCACATCAAAATTGATACTATAGTCTTATTCATATGATCCACAATACTAAGCAGAGAAATGGATACCTTTGACTATAATTTAGGATTAGTATATGCTCCCAAATGTTATGTAAATTGAGTAATATAATGCCCTTTCACATTCTTATCTTTTGGATCTTGAACTCGTTGATTTGAAATTTTTTGAGGTAGCTCATGTGTACTTGTCTTTTGTTAAGGCTAAGAAGAAGAAAGGGATTCCCTTTCAAGACCTAAACCTTCTCCAATTACTCTTTTCTTTATTTTTATCCAAGTGCTCAAAAGAATTATCACCTTCCTAGAAATTGACAAATGTAGTTTCAATAGGTTCCTTAGCTCTACCTTCTCCTTGTTGATTTGGCACTTATGCTTTAGTGATTAAAGGAATGTCTCCATAGGGTAGAGAGGCATCCTTATTCTAATAAGGTGGCTAGTTTTCAAATTAAGGAAGAACTAAACTTTTTTTCATGAAATATTGATGAGAACTCTCACTAGTTTGAGCCATTACCATGTTGTTTGATTGATCCCATTGATTATTCCATTGTTCTTCTTAAGCATAATTTCTCTAAGTTGGCACTATCATTCTTGAATTTATTAGAGAATTAGGATTATATGTTCTTAATTGATAATTATATCCTTGACCTTGTTGATTGGATTGATAGGATGGCCTATTGGGCTAATAATTCTGATTAGGATTCTGATAAGGCCTATATGGTGGATTTTGTTGCCTCTCAATTGCAACCAACTTGTTGGTTTGAGCCTTAAAAAGACTCTCTATCTTCCCCAATCTATCAATTTGATAACATAATATTTTATGTAGCTTTGATTAATCTAAAATTGGAGCAATAGTTGGAGTAAGAGGATGAATTTATAGAAAAAGAGGCATTGGAAGCCTTACAGATAACTTGCCTGCTTGTATAAGACAATTTTTAGCCTTGATTGCTACTTCAAAAGCTTCAATTAAAGTATTACCTCCCATGGATTGGATCATTATAGCCACATCTAAATTAAGAGATTTCAAATAATATAGAAAATCATAGTTGGGTGTAAGCTTGATCACTACTGGAATTCTATCCCAAGTCTTCTAGAATTTATAATTGAAATCCACCATGAACTCATAGTTGAATCTCTTAATTGTTGTAAGTTAATCCACAAGTGAAATATGATCACTTGTATCTTCAAAATGTCTACACATAAGTTATCCAAATTCATCCCAATTGTTGATTGGTGTAGAATCTAAACTTCTGTACCACTGAAGTGCCTTCCCTTTGAAAGAAGTTGCCAACAACCTCATTGCTACATTTTCCTATGTTACATGATGCACTAAACAAAGATTACAAATATATACAATATGATCTATATGAGTTGTATTTTTTCTTATAAAATATGGAAGATCCTTCAAATCTAAAATGGGAATATCATCCCATTGATTTATATTTAGAGGACTACCACCATTGAATGCAACAAAAGCCTACCTTCTGGTAATAGCCATCTGAGGAATATGATTTATAACAATATTTGGCTAAACAATATTGGCTTGAAAATGAGAATTTTTTGTAATATTAGGGATAATAAAGGGTGTAAGATTTGGACTTGACTAAGAAGGTCTCCTCTTATTTGGTTGATAAGAAAACTCAGAGAAATTTGCTTCTTTCCCTTTTACAGATATCTTGTGACAACTTTTGGTGGCATAAAAAATATATAGATCTGAAAATGAAAATCTATAAATGAATATAATACTTAGATAGATAGATAACAATTCAAAAAATTGAATAAATGGTCCCATCGGGCATGCCAAAAAATGTTATCACTCTAGAGTACACCCTGCTTGAAGATGTGTAAAACACACCCTTACTCCAGTTGATATAATTGGAACTTCTTAAAGTGTGGGTGACTCTGTACTGAGAAGAACCTATAGAGAGGGCTGGTTCCCTTAAAATCTATCAATTATATTTAAATTACTATGGTTTTTGGGGTGAAAAGGGAGAAGGAAACTAAAATGGGAAATACTATCTAATGGGGTGATGCACCTGAATTATTCAAATCCTCTGAAGTTACTGAAATCAATGCACACATAATCAATTGAAATTTATATATCTATTCTTAATCAAAATTGTTTCAGATGAAGGGTTGAAAACCTCTTCAAATGACCTATAAAAGGATGAAATAGAGAAATATAGGTGAGGAAGGGACCTACAAAAAGAGAAAAATATCACTTATACATTTATGCACAATAAAATACACACTATTCTTCTCTCAAAACTTAGATTCAAAATATTAATTCCTTTATTGATCACTAGTCCAGCTTACAATTTCTTTCTTCCAACTTTTGGGATCCTTCTAAATGGCCTGAGTAAGCCAATAAATAAGCTTTCCAAAATCTAAAATATCCTTAAGTGGATTCCTAGAAATGGAAAGGGATAGTCTTAGTTAATCAACTCAAGACTTAATACCTTTTACAATGTTTAGAGTATTCAATAAAATCTTTTCCCTTTACAAAATTTGCATGCCTCTCCAAACTTTGGTGTAGAAGCATGACAGTGGGGCCAAGTTTGAAAGGTTAATATTTAAAATATATAATACATTCACCAAAAATCTCCAAATATGAATGAATCCAAATTTGGTGTAAAAGTGTGGATGGTGGGCCCATTGAAAGTCAAACTTCACCTTTACATGGAAAATTGTGCCAAATGTCTAAATAAGGAACTCCATTTGATTTTTTTGAAATCTGATTTGAAAGAAGATATTATTCTACTTTTCATGGAAAATAAGGAAGATGTGTAAAAATCTTGTCTAGTCAACTCTAACACAACACTAGTCAACCTCCAATGGTGTCCACTTGCATGAAAAGCTATGTCACATCTTGGATAGAGAACGCCGTTTGAACTGCCTAAAACATTAAAATATTTGGATTGCATGAAAACCAAGGAGAAGCATGATTTCATCAAATATTCAACTAAATATTTGACCAATCCACTATAAAAATCCCTTGTTTTCATGGATAGAAATCTGTATGAGCGAGAGATGTATTCATATTGAATTCTCTATTATTTCCTAACCTTCTACTCTCAGTTTCTTTGTTTTTATGCATGTATTTCTTTAGTTCATTTGCTTATCATCTTTGGCTATGTGTTTGTCTATTTATCTCAGACAAAATGTCTGAGACTTCTTCCTTTATGCACATTCCTTTGGTATATTCTATGGCCTGTCTTGTGCTTCTATTCTTTCCCTTCAGGTCTTTTCCCTCATGTGCCTTTCTTATTTATTTCCTTTCCAATGTTGAGTTGGGAATTTTTTCGTTGGATTTTTGCTCAGTCAATTTCCCATAGATAAATAATCTATGAGAATTATCTCAAACTTCTTCTTTTGGACTTAGTTGCATCTCATTTTTTTCCCTTGGTTATCTTCCCATAGGAATTGCTCATTTCCTTATTTATTCCTTCAACTTTTCCTTGGTTATTTTCCCCTATGAATTGTTCATTTCCTTATTTATTCCTTTAGATTTTCCTTGGTCATTTTCCTGTAGACAAATTATCCATGGGAATTATCTCTCAAATTACCCTTTGGACTTTGCTTTTGGCTCTTCAGGATTTGCCAATTATTTTCTTCAAATAAAAAGTCTAAAGGAAACATTTCCTTCAGTCTTTTGTTAAGGACCTTCCCAAAAGGAAGATCCCTTAGGACCTTCAAAATTGACCCTTCAAAAGCATAAACCAACCCTTCAAAAGTTTTGGAAAGTAACTTTCCCGAAGGGCACATACCCTTTAGATTTCTTGTAAAAGTCCTTTGAAATCTTGAAGTGAACCTTCCCAAAGGGTAAATACCCTTGAGGATTCTTTCCAAGTGACTTTTCCAAGGATACCTTTTAGTAACTTGAAATGTTACACATGCCCCTAAAAATTCCTTCAAGATTATATGAATGTACTTTACTAAAGGGCACATACCCTTCAGGTTTTTTGTGAACTAGCCTTTATGAAAAAATTATGGACTGTTCCTTTTGAAAAAGAAGCCCCTCAAAACTTTTAATTGGCTTTTCTTTCAAAAAATTTGTAAATTCCTTTAGACTTCTTGAATTTGTCCTTTCAAACTTCTTTAAAATGTTCCCTTAGACTTTTATTTTGAGCTTTCTCAAAGGGTACGTACCCTTCAATATATTTTTAATGAACCTTCCAAAAGGGCACATACCCTTTGGGTTTCTTGAACTATACCTTTTCCCTTCACTAGACTATCTTCCCTTTGGAAAAAATAAATGAACCTTTAATTCTTTCAGACTTATTTCAAAGTCCTTTTTCATATTTATTTTCCCTCAAACAAAAAGTCCAAGGAAATTTTTTCCACTCTTAGCTTGAAAAAATTCTAAGAAAGACAACAGTTGGGAAAGAAAACACTTGGTTTAAAGTCTAAAAAATTAAACATGTACTCCTATTTCTGATCCCTTGATTTCATCTGTAAGTGAACCTATAGGCCTATAGGTCTAGTCTTAAGGATGGTTGTAGCTATATAGACTAGTAGGTCTCTTTTACTAGCTTCACATGTTTTATAACCTAATCCTTGTGAATGACCATCACCCTTGGCACACAAACCCTCCTTGAAAACAACTAGAAACCCTTAAAATAACAAAAACCTTCTTGACTGGGACATCTTATGGAAACTATAGTTTAATTATCTATAGAGTACTATAGGTTAATGTTTCTTATCTATTTTCAAAATATAACCACACCCTCCATGTACCATGTATAGAAGCACTTCACCACCATACTATTTAACCATTTATGGTTAAACCTTTCAAATTAGAATTCCATATAGAAAAATATTGATATATCCCAAAAAGGGACCTATAAATTTATCTTTTTGGTAACTAACTATAGGTGCATATAATAAGTAACCCTATATAAGGCCTTTTGAACTTGAATATGTGTTTTCCATGACACCCTTATCCATATTATGAATTTATTCCTCCTACAGGCCTATAAGTTAAATTTATAATTGTATGTGACATTTTGAGTAGGGGATATGCATTTTGAACTTGCTATAGGTATCTTGCCATTATACAGACTATAGCTTGTCTATGATCTTAAAGAAGGCTCAAAGGTAGATTTGATCATCTTTCCTCTTCATGGTTGCTTGATCAGTCCATTAGCAAGCATGAGCCATATGAGAAAACTCACTGCCACCTTAACCTTCATCTTCATGCTTACCTTTCACCCCATAAATGGGTTATTCATGTATTTTCCTTATGATCATAAGTACTTGTCACTAAATCTTGAAAAAGACCTTTCTTATTTCAACTTATCATCCTTGTATACACACTTGATTATGTAACATTATTGTAGGTCTTCATCATGACTGTATTTGATACTTGACTACCTACATATCTCTTTATTCATGACTTTCGACTATAATTCACCAGTTTCACCAGCTATATAGGGAAATTGACCATTTTAGGGAAATTTTTGAATAGTAGGGGTATTAATTTGGCCTTGATAGGCAAAATTACTAAAATTACCAATAGTGTAAGTGAGCCTCTAGATTTAAGGGCTAGCTCCCTAAATGTATATTAAAATTATCACACCTACTTAACTATTCATTTATGTGGGAAAGAGTTAGAAGTTACATGAAATGAACCTAATCTAATGGGGTGATGTACCAAGATGGCTTTCATATGACTATCATACTTTCCTTCGCTAAGAAATAAGGCACACAAACTAACTTCCAAGTCTTATGGATTGTAACATGAGTATTTCAATATGGAGATGAGATGCATGAAAGCTATCCATGGTAAGTGAAATATATGTTAGTTTCAGACACTAAGGCTCATTTTACACTAAAAATTTAGGCTTATAAACTTGACAGTACATCATATGACTTGTTAGAACAAGAACTATTACACAAACATCAAAGGATAAGGGAAGAAAGGATAGAGAACTATCACTTTACATCACCATACATCACTTGCACACTAAGATAATTATTCAAGAACTCAAAATCAGATTTAAATTAAAGGTTAAAGGCAAAATATGACATCATTCTAGTAGGGTTCTACCATACATGGAGTGGAACTTATAAAAAATCCAAAATGGTAGCTACTTATATAATTTGAGAGAGAAGGGGGTAAAGAGAAGTCTAAAAAAGAATCAAATGAGTTCTACTTAATTTGAACTATAGTTACAATTGCTTCTACCAGTATACTTCTTTGGAACTTCTTAAATGATTCAAGTCATCTCTAGTAATTACAATAGTTCATTATTCCTTCATTGATGCTCCATATAGTTGTAATGACAGGATCAAGTGGTTCTAAGCTAAGTTATGGCATCAATATGGTTACAATAAATAGACCCATCTATTATAATTTTTTCCTATTATTAACTACTCCAAACTAGTTTGTTGTGGCATGAAAAAGTGGAAATAAGGGTCCCTTTCAAGAAGCTAGTCTCAAAGATGAAACCATTGGGGTCTACGTGTATGCCCTCATGGCATCCTCTGAAATGTTAGTTAGTTTTCTAATCAAATCATGCTTGAACTTTTCCTCATGTTCATGGGTCCACTATAGATGGAAAATTGATCTTAGACTATTGGTTTTCCTATAGTCATCATATTAATGACACTCTACTTAAAGCTTGGTTCTTATTAGGTTCACATAAACCCATTATGTCATTATAGGAATTGAGGATTCACCATATGCATGGACCCTTATTTAAATAAAGTGAACATAGTAATAAAATGACACTACAACCATCAAATCTTTAAACTATAGGTCCATATTAAGATTTCGTGGTGGTCTCTTTATATTCTTGAGCCTTTTGAATTAATGTGTCATTTTCAGGGCATTCAATCAAGCTTCAAAGGTTGTATGTTCCCTCTAAAAATCTTTCCCTGGTTCAAAATTTGCCATGTGTTCAATCTCCAAGAAGTCCATTGGCTTCTCAACCTTTGATTTCATTGGCCATTGATATATGACCTAGATCATTAACTCATTGACCCATCTCACACCATTGATCCTACTCAATACAAAATAACACAAGTCATTGATCTACCTTTGATTTTTCAAACTCTATCCAAGTTGGTATCACTTGGTAGCCTTACATTTGCACTCAATATTCACTATCAGTCTATCAACTTCCATGCATGTGCCATGTGTCAATCATTCATTAGTTTTAAGATCTAAATGTAATTGTGTGAGCTTTTTTACTTGTGCCATGTTTCAGCCTCTTGAGATCCTTTACCTTTTGACTCTTCCCACACCATCAAATCAAGATGTATGATGTAATATGGATCATTAAATATATTAGGACCCACTATTTGAAATCCAATGGCTAATTCATGAGATCAAATTTTACATCTATGCTCCCATTAAATGACATTCACATAACCATCATTGACTTTCATGTAACCATTAAATTTAAGATAAAAAGGGTTTGTTTTACTTGAGATTTATTTTGACATTTACACAAATATCTTACTCTATTGTTTCAAATTTGAAGCTTTATAACTTGAGCCAAAAAGCTCATGCAGACTTGAAACCTTAAGAGGATGATCTTGGCATGAAAAATTCAATGGCATTGTAATATTTTGACTTGCATGGATTTTTGGGTGAAGATAAAATTTGCTCAAACAAGTTGGTAGGGAACAATTGGTCATGGTCCTATCTATATATGCACTCACTAACATCTATAGGGTGGTTTCTCTCCCCCAATGAACTCTATATATAAGGCTTATCTAGGAATCCCTATCTATCTATATTATAGAGGAAGAAGTTTCTAGAGGGGTCACAATAAACCCCTCTAGGTGATCTGGATTGATTATTTTTAGATGGCATTCTCAATGGCCTAGCTCCTTAGACTCAACAAGCCAAAATTTTAAGGCTTAGATATCGAGATAGAAGGCTCATTGATATATGAAACATGTAGAGCATGATCTTGCCACTAAGAACATTTATCATGCATGGTCTGATGGTCATGTGAGGTTTTTTTAGCATATTTATAAAATGCCCAAGTGAATTGGTTTAATCTAGTTTCCATGACATCTTGATGATGGTTTGGTCCCTTTACTTTCCCAAGTCATTTTGATTCAATATTTCAAGGTCCTAATGAGTTTATGAGATTGTGTCAATCTGGTCCATGTCTTTGCAAGATTATGAACACTATGGGATCCTCCTTGGATCAATTTTGAAGGCTTGGACAAATAAATTCTCTAAAAACATTCAATTCCCTTAGAGCTTTGAATTGACCTATTGTCTTAGACATTTTATCTCATACACTTTATCATGAACACTTTATCTGAAAGAATGATGCTTGTAGGCCTTTTATATCAGATAAAATGTCCAAAAGAAATGATTTTGAGCTTTTGATAAGGATATTTTGTTTCAGACATTTTGTCTAAAATAATGGGTCTTCAAAAATATTGTCTTGAATAATTTGTCCAAAATAAATATGTCCTCAAGGAAATTGTCTTGGAAAATTATCCAAAAATATTTGTCCTTAGTCTTTCACCTTTGGGATAATTTTCTCAAAAAATTCTAACACTTAGCCAAAATAGATTAGAATGATTTCTCTAAAAGAAATATGTCTTGTAATTTTGTTGCAATATTTATGTGGAATAATTTATCCAAAATAAATATGTCCTCCAACACTTAGCCAAAATTTTAAATATTTCCTAAGTATAAACTTAGGTTTTTTTGGACTTGTTCTTGCAACTAGTTAGCACCATGAAAATATTCCACTTGCATATATGTCCCTAAAATGACTCCTAAGATATCAAATGGCACAAGGATTAAACAAGACCATGACCAAGACTAGAAGGTAATATGAGATGGAATAAAATGAGATAAAACATACCCTATGTCATTATAAAAATCCCATATACAAGATTCTGGCTATAGGGTGTTGACCCATTTTGGCTTAAGGTAAAAATGGTCAATATTTACTTTCTATCTAATTTAACCTGAAAGATTTATTTTTGTGTATGAAATAGTATTTATTTTTAATTATTAAATAACATATTATAATTAATATGTTTTTATTATCCAAAATCATGTATGAATATAATACACTATTTTGTGCACTCAAAGTATATCATAGTTATCCTCATCCTTAGCATGTTTTGATGCTTCAGAAACCTCTGGTAATAGTTTTCATGATAAAATGATTAATCCAAGTGCATGGATATATTTTTTTATACTATTATTTCTTATTAATTATTTGTATATATCTTATAATTTAGGTATAGTGATGAAAATGATGAAGCCAAAATGGCTTGTTTGACTAAGTAAGGTATGTGTGTAGTGAGGTAAATAAATTGGTATATAAGACCAATAGTTACCACTAGAATGTATGAATTTTATATTTTAATATGATTTTTAGATGTTATAGGATCATTTTAATACATTTTAAGATTTTTTAATTGGTCATAAAAGTGTTAATGTTCAATGTTTCATGACTATGTTTTTGACAATTTTGGTAGTTCTGAGTAAGCAAGTTGCAGTGATGATTTTGAGTATTTATGCCCTGATTTGAAGTGTATAATGCATATAGTGATATTTTTTAGGTCATATAGGTTTTATATAAGTGATTTATTGTCATGTTTGTGTGTTGAAATGATGTGTTATTTTTAGTTTTTCAAAATAGACTTTTCTATGTGCTCAAAGGCCTAATGTGAATAGTGCTAATGGAATTTTTCAAATGGTGGTTGAACCTAAAAGGTGTCATTATGCTTGGGGGATGTTTTTTAAGGCCTATTTGACTATTTTATGGAGATTTTGTGTCTTTTATACATTTTTAGAGTGTTCTAAAGGGTCGTAAGGTAACATGTCCTAAAGTAGGCCTAATGGAATTAGGTCTCCATGAGACCTAAAGAAGGATTTGGTCTATTAGAGTAATGGCTGACCTAATTTAATTATTTATTTTGAAATGTCCTAAGGTTTATTTTTTTTTTAATATAAGTGTGTAAGTGTAGGTGGTTGACCAAGAGATGTATAAGCAAGAGGCTTTTATAATAACAATGTCTTTTAGGCCTAATTGGCTTGTTAGTGGATTGGATAGTGGAGCGAATAAGATATAAGATCCATGAGTGGAATAAGGTCTTATATACCATCAAGATAGAGTATATTTACTATCATAAATATATAATATGAGGTCTGATTAGGAAGATCAAAGGTCATATCACCTAATCGGTCTTGAAGAGACCTAGTTGAGCGAAGAGGCCTAGAAGGTAGTTTGAGAGGGATAAGAGTGTTAAGAGATAAAGATGTAGTCATCATCAGTTGGTTAATAAACATAGTATTTTAAATTTGATCAAAATAATCAAATGGATTTGTTATTTATGATTTATCTAAGGGATTGGTACCTCCTTGCAAGTGGGTGCTTGGTTAGTTGAGGTTGGTGCTCCATGTGGAGTTGGTGCTTCACTAAAAAAAATTGTAGTATAGGACTGTAGTCCATTTATAGAGATCAGAGGGTTTTCTTCCCCTTGAGGGTTTCCCACATATGTTATTTGTTCTTGTATTTCATGCTTATGTGGATAGTTGCTTATGCTTGCTAGATCTATATGTTTTTTTTAATGGTTCATGATTGCCTAACTTTAAAAGAATAAAAGGTTTTGAAGACTAATTCACCACCACCCTCTTAGTCATTTTAATTCCAATAATTGGTATTAGAGCCTAGTCCTTTTAATCAAGCCTAACAGCTTGAAGGTGATCCTAAGAAGTAAAATATATCTAGTGATTAAGAAGACAACATGTATGATGAAGAAGTGTACTATGACAGTGAAGAAGGAAAACCTAAAGTAGACCTTGAAGTTTATCTCATAAGTTCCCTATATGATTTTAAGTATCAAAATAAGAGGAAGCATGAGTTGATATTTATGGTCAAGGATCTTGAGGAATAGATTTATACCTTGAAGAGTGACTGGATCAAAGAATTTAAAAGGGATGAGAAGATCATTAATAATCTTAGGAATTAGTTAGAAAGTGTCAATACAAAGTTCAAATCAAAATAAGTTGAGTATGATTAGTGTAAGATAGATCTAGATTCTTTGAAGGTTAAGCATGAGCATGCCTAAGATCTCCAAACCTACAAACATATTTTACAAGGCATGTCAAAATGGTAAGCATAATAGAAGAAGATTAAATCCCAAGACTCTAATACAAGACCTTTTGAGTTAATACACACTAATCTCTATGGTCCTAAAATAATCCAAATCATTCAAGGAGATAGCTACTTCATGTTACTCATATATGAATACACAAAAATGACTTGGGTAGCATTTTAAGAGAAAAATCAAAACATCTTGATAAGTTCAAGGCATTCAAGTCATTTGTTGAGAATGAGAAGAATGGGAAGATTAAGTGCCTAAGATATGACAGAGGAAGATAGTTTTGGTATAATGAGTTTGATGACTTGTATGAGGTCCATGGGATAAGAAGATTATTCTCATCATTTAATACACCTTAGCATAATGGGGTAGTGAAAAGAAAGAATAGGATAATCCAAGAGATGGAAAGAAATATGATAAATGAGTCTAAATTATCTGATGGGTACTAGAGATAGGTCGTGAGTACTAAAGTCTACATCTTGAATTGAGGATAGATAAGGACTAATGGTAATAAGACCCCTTATAAACTGTGGAAAGGTAGATCTACTAATGTGGAATATTTTAGAGTGTTTAGAAGTAAATGTTTCATTAGAATAGATAAGGACTTAGGTAAATTTGATTCTATTTTTAATGAAGGTATATTCTTAGGGTATTCATTAGTAAGCTCATACTTTATATGTTATAACAAGAGGTTGTAGAAGATAGTGGAAAGCACCAATCTAAATATGTATGAAACAAGAAAATCACACTCACAATAAAAGTATATATCATAAAATCTAAAATTCAAAAATGAAGAGGTAACAATAGAGGTTAATGAGGAATAATAATTTAAGGAGAGACAAGACTCAAAAGGCCCCTCAAGATAAATTCAAATAGATCATCCTGAGTCTTATATTATTGAAAATAAAGATGCAAGTATCCAAACAATGAGAAGACTAGTAAGTAACGTAAATCAAGAGATTATTTCTCTATTGTCTATGATTGAACCTAATAACCTTATAGAAGCAAGCAAAGACAAATTTTGGATAGGTATTATGAATAAGGAGTTAGACCAAATAGAGAAAAATGAGACTTGGGAACTAGTTCATATGCCTAAAGAGAAGAATGGCATTGGCACTAAATGGGTTTCTAGAAATAAGTTGACTGAAGATGGAGAAGTCACTAAGAACAAGGATAGATTGTTATCTAATGTATATGCACAAGTTGAAGGGGTAGACTTTTAGGAGACCTTTTTAATATTAGTAATATTTGAGGCCATTGGATTGTTTTTATCATATACGAGATTCAAGGGGTTCAAGGTATACCAAATAGATGTCAAATATGCCTTTTTGAATGGGAATTTAGAAGAGGAGGTGTACATAGATAAACTTGAGGGGTTTTCACTATCAGGTGACAAGGACTTTGTTTGCAAATTGAAAAAGGCTCTTTATGGTATAAATCAAGCTCCTAAATCTTGGTATGTCAAGTTAGGTAGGTATCATTGGATCAAGGATTCAAAATAGGAGTTATACACAGTAATATGTACATAAATATAGAATATGACCATTAGTTAATAGTAGTTTTCTATATAGATGACATCATCTATGGTGGAAATAATGAGAACATGCCCAAGGCCTCTACATAGGTGATGAATAAAGAGTTTGAGATGTCCATGCTATGAGAACTATAATTCTTTCTTGGGTTGAAAATCACTCAGTCTAAATAATGTATATTAATTTCATAAGCCAAGTACATAAGAGAGATGTTGAATAAGTTTAAGATGGAATATTTGAAGTCAGTTAGTACACCTATGATCATAAGGTCTAAGTTGAGAAAGTAATATGAGTCTCTAAAGGTCAATCAAACATCACATAAGTCAATGATTGGAATTTTTCTATACACCACTGCCTCTAGTCCTGATATCATGTAAGCATTAGGTCTTGTGGGAAGGTTTCAAGAAGATCCAAAGGAGAATCATTTGTAAGCAGTCAAAAGGATACTCAAGTATATCAAGGGGACTATGAAGTCTGATTTTTGGTATTTAAGGAGAAAAGAGTTCAATTTGATAGCTTATATAGATGAAGACTAGGTAGGAAGTCTAGATTATAAGAGGAGTACCAATGGAGGAGCTTTCTTCTTAGGTGGGTGCCTAGTTTTATGGATAAGTAAAATGCAACCATTGGTAGCATTATCCACTTGTGAGGCTAAGTACATTACATCAGCTTCATGTTATACTCAAGTTATATGGATGAGATAGACCTTAAAAGACTATAAGGTGGAGTATGCTGATCCTATCCCTATCTATTATGATAATACAAGTGTTATAAGCATCTCAAAGAACCCTATCATGTATTAAATGAGTAAACACATTCCCATCAAGTATCATTTTTTAAGAGAGTAGGTAAGTGAATAAAGTTTCAAACTTGAATATGTTTCTACATAAGATCATATTGTAGAAATTCTAACCAAACCACTTTCAAAGATAAAATTTGAACACCTAAAATAGGAATTGGGTGTAATTCTTGCTCCTAGCAATCATTGAGGAAGCATAGTACTTAGGGGGAATGAATCAGGTGGTTCATTATATCTAATATTAGGTGAGTAGTTCCAATAGGTAATGCATGAAGATAGGGGGATCATGTTTTTATTATGACTCATAAACTTGTGTGTTGAGTGTTTTGGTTGTAAGGAATATGATTTAAGGAGTTACAGACATCACTTTGTCATTTATGTTAAAGGGGGAGAAAGTTTCGAATGCAGGAGAAATTTCCTGTTGAGATATTTTTTTTAGAGGTTTTTCCATTAATTAAAAATTGGGATATTTTTTGTTATTTTAATTGATGTCAAAGGTGCATCTTGCATGGGGTTTATATCATTAAGAGAGTGTGCCTAGTTAGTAGTGTGTTGATGTGATAAGGGGAATTTATGGAATGTTGTCATTAAAATATTTTGTCATGAAAGATAATTTAAAGTAAAAAAATATAATTTAAAGTCAAATAATGTGTTATGGTTTCATTAATGTATAGTTCATTGATGTCAAGTTGCATTAGAAGCCTAGTCATGGCATGGTAAAGGTATAAGTTGGTGGCATGATGAGGTGAGTGATCTTAGGCATGTGATAGATTTATAATGTTTTATGATCATGATTATCAGGTATATATTCACTTATAGGTGTTTCAAATTGAGCCTATAGGGGTAGGAACTTCATTCTAAGTCTACATCTAGACCTCTCTTAAACCCTACCTAGCCTAATGAGGCATGAAGAGACCTTGTGAGAAGGTATGAACATGGTGGCTTGGTGAGTTGAGTGAACATAGGTTTGATTGGTTTTATTAGGTTGCTTGATTATATTAATGAGGTGGAGAGTTCATGAAAAGAGGAATGAAGGTCAGTTTTAAGGCCTAATGTAGCTCATAGGTCAAGGTTGAAAGAGCTAAGAGAGAGAGTGGCCTCATGAGGGGTCATGATCATATTTCTAGGTGTTTGAGCTCATTTAATAATTTTCATAGGTGATTTATTTTTTTTCAAATTTTTTCATGTAGTTTTAGGCCTTGGTGTGAAATAAAAGACATGAAATTTTTTTTAGAGGTATCTTGAGTACTCAGAATGAAGTGTTATCAACATGAGAATGATTTTGTTGTCCTCATTAGCTTGTCAAAAATTTGAATGGGAAAATAATTAATTAATTGTATATTTTTAAGGGTAATAACTCAAAATTCTAGGCATTATTTTTTATATTTATGGATTATGGTATATGAATGATCGTTAAGAGTGAAAATTGGTTTAAACCCTGTTAGAACCCTAATAAAGACCTCATGTTGAATATGTTTATCAAAAGTGATTAGGATGGATTTAATTTATTAGGTAATATATTGGATATTGTATTATACTCTCCCAGGTACCTTTGAGTGGTATTAGTTAGAGAGAGGAGAGAGAAAATGTTGAGTTATAGGCTTATTTCTAAACAAGTTGTTATAGAAGTCAAAAGTCGCATTAGACATAGTAAGAAAATGGATGGAGGAATAAGGTATAAACTCATGTTTCACTTAAATTATTTTTTTTGGATATTTTATATCCCTTAAGTGTGCTAAACTGGTCATTTAAGATATCCCAATCACTAATAGGCCAAATGGTACAAATAGTGAAAAACCCAAGCAATAATGAGAAGATGAATTGGAATATGTTTTTATTATAGAATGATGAAACCAAGTGCATGGAGATGTTTTTTGTGACTATTATGTCATATTAAATCTTGGTAGATATCTTATATTTTAGGTATATTGGTGAAAATGATGAAGCTAAAATGGCTTGTCTAACTCAATAAGGTCTGTGCGTAGTGAGGTCAACAAATTGGTTTGTACGACCAATAGTTTCCACTAGACCATATGATGTTTATATTTTAATATGGTCTATATATTTTAGAGGATGATTTTAATAAATTTTAATTATTTTAAATTGGTCATACAAGTGTGTAATTTTAATGTTTCATGACTATGTTTTTGATAGTATTGGTAGTTATAAGCAAACAAGTTACAATGATGCGTTTGAGGATCTATGCCCTGAGTTGAAGTGTATAATGCATATGGTGATATTTTTTAGAATATATAGGTTATTTATAATTTATTTATTATCATGCTTTTTTGTATAAATGATGTGTTATCTTTATTTGTTTTGTTCAAGACAATATTTTATGTGTGTTCAAAGGCCTAATGTGAACAATGCTAATGGAGTGTTTCAAGTGGTGGTTAAACCTAAAAAGTGTCAAGGTATTTAGAGGATGTTAGTTAAGTCATATTTGAATATTTTATTTGAATTTTTTTCCATTTATATATGTTTATAGTGTTCCAAGGGGTCATAAGGTAACATGTCCTAAAGTAGGCCTAATAGAATTAGGACTCCATGAGACCTAAAGAAGGATTTGGTCTATTTGAGTAATGGAAAAGCTAATGTAATAATTGATTATTTATTGTAAAATTTCCTAAGGCCTATTTTTTGGCAAATATAAGTGTTCAAGTGTGTGTGTCCAACCAATAGGTGTATGATCAAGAGGATTGTATAAGAACAAGGCCTTTTAGACCTAATTATCTTATTAGTGGATTGGATAGTGGAGCAAATGAGATAGAAGATACATGATTGGAATAAGGTATTATATACCATCATAAGAAATTATAGGTACTATTTTGAATTTCTAATATGAGGTATAATTATGAATATCAAGGACATATGACCTAATCACTCTTGAAGACACTTAGTTGAGGGAAGAGGCCTAGAAGGCAGTTTGAGAGGGATAAGAGTGTGAAGAAATGAATTATGGTCATAATCAGTTGGTTGAGAAACATATTTTATAAATATGATCAAAATAATCAAGTGTATGAGTTGGTGTTGATCATCTAGGGGGTTGGTGCCTCCTTACAAGTGGGTGCTTGTTAAAGCCTAGTCAAGTGGGTGATTGACTAGTTGGGTTGGTGCTCCATGTGGAGTTGGTGCTTCACTAAAATTAGTTTTTGTATTATAGTATTATATTAAATTTTCATAGATCATTTTTTTTCTTCCCCTTGATTTTTTCCCATATATTTGATGTGTTCTTGTATTTCATACTAATGTGAATAGTTGTTTGTGCTTGCTAGATCAATATGTTTGTTTGAATGGTTCATGGTTGTTTAAGTGTAAAAGATAAAAAGGTTTTGAATATTGATTCACACCACCTTATCATTCATTGTGATTCTAACACACATATCGATGATCATAATAATATCATTTTTTCCTAAATATTGAGCTACAAAAATCAAAAGAGAAAACGTATAAACTTGTCATTAAGTTTTTTTAAATGTTATTTTATTTTTTTATTTTGGATATACATTTGACGCTCCCTTTATGCAATGAATTCATGCATTATCTTCTTTCACACCATTATACATTCTTGTTCTCTAGTGAAAAATAATATCTAAATTAAATTAAATTTTACATTGGGTTAAGTGTTTAAAAAAATAAGATGACATATGTTTAGGGCATTGGAGTGTTTTTATACTACATAAGTTAACAACTAAAACCAGTTGTGTAGCATTAATTTTTAGGATTCAATTACATTTTGTATTTATTAACTCATGATGTATTAGTGAATTTAGGTTTCCTAAAACCACTCTATGAATCTTAATATTTGTTACTTTCATATAATTTACCAATCCCATGTCTTTCATAATTCACCAATTACATTATGAGACAATTTAAACATGTAAATAATTTTAAAATATCCTTAAATATTACTTTTTAATTCACATAAATATAATAAATTAATATAACCTATATCAATATATATGAGTACATATAATATATATAAAACTTCTTGTCTAGAAATGTCATTTAGTGCAAGTTTCTACCTTTCCACCATCCATAAGAACACTAGTGCTCATACTAGATTAAACATCTTATTTTGTTTCTAAGGAAAGAGTGATAAAGTTTAATAAGGGAAATTTCATGTACAAATTCACAAAATATGTTATTGGGAACTCATTTTTATTGGTATCAAATAAATTTGACTCATGGATGAAGGAGTTGGAAATAATCTCTAAAAGCATCCTTCCAAGGTTAGATGTTCTATGAAGGTGGTAAGTGATGAATTGAATAAGGTTCAAAAATTAAATATGAATTTTGTCATGGGAGTAAAATGAAATGATTTCAACATGGAACTTGAGATTTAATTATTTTTTTTAGCAATGTTATGGGTGAATCAACTTTAAAATTTAAAGCTTGTATGTTTCCATTCATTTGTGATGATTTAAAACAAATTTTCCTATGAGTTAGCTCATATTATTAGTGAAAGTAATCATGATTAGATTCTCTAGATAAGGAACACGAGTACATTTTTTATGACTTACTATTATTTATTTACTTTTACATTATATAAAAATATGATCTGCATTTTTAGATATGAAATTAGTACAACATGAGGTCGTGTGTATGTCCCAAAAAATGTTTTATAGAGACGGGTATAAAAAACACACCTTTATGATTAATGAAATATTTTTATATACTATACATTGTAAACTTGAAGATTTTATTCCTCTAAATAGGAAGGAAAAATTATCACAAGTATGGATACATGTGACAAAATATTGGGTTAAATGGTATATCTGATTTAAAGAATATACAAATTTTTGGCTTTTAGATTTGAGGGGATGAAAAATAATTTCCTCATTTCCATACATTATAATTTATTCTCCTATAATTTTGAATCAAAAATATAGATGTCAATAAAATATTTTTCATTCAGACATAGTTCTTTCCCATTAATTACTTGATCACTTTAGGGTATTACATTTATAATACAAGTAAGTTACAAAAATCTTGATGGAGTTATTTTAATAGAGGTTTAAATTAAAAAATGAACCATCTCATTTGTCTTGTGAAATAAGGTTAAATTTTTCTCAATTCCTTGAAAATGATCATAAAAAGGCCTAAAGGACAACTATTAAAATAAATTTATGAGTATCACATAGTTTTTTTTAAAATGGGGTGTAGTAGATTATAGATTTTCCATAAAATACACAACATTTAAAGGAGAAAAAGAAGAATAGTATGAATAAAAATTTATAAATGATGGTTAATATTTAGTGATATCATTGTTATAAGTTGTTGGTTAATCCTCAAAATAATTTAAATTTGATGAATATAGATGTTATAGTTAGGGAATCTACCTATACCAAGGAATTACATAAATATTTTGGCACAACCCTACCATGTTGAATGCACAAATAATAGTTATAATAATTTAGATGCATAAAAAAAAATTGAATGTGTAGTAAAAGTAAATTTTCAACACTCATATTGAAACAATACTTTATTCACTCAACATTCCACCTTTGTGCAAGGTAGTATGATATATTATGGGAGTTATACATAATTCAAAATTCATGTCGTATAAATTATTATCTTGGATGGTCACATAATTGTGTCTATTATGTTTTTTCCTATGAAAAAATATAACATGCATGGCAATGTGTCTATAAAAAAAACATAATAGTATTGTAAAAAGGTGAAAATTTTGGAGGAACTACTTGTAGTGGATGACTGGGTAGAGGCATAAATGCACATTTTCCTAAGGTGGAAATAAGGGATGTAGTGAAGACAATGATCATATGATAATGATGGAAGGAAAATAAATTTGAGAATTAAATGAAATTAAAATGTTAAAAAAAATAAATTGAAAAAAAACCAAAGATAACAACTCCAATATTGAGGAAATCCAATGCCAAATTTTTAATACCCATGTAACTAGAGCTTTCTCAGTAAAGGTACATTAATCATTGTTATATAAGAGAAACATGTTATTTCTTATTATGGATAATGTTACTTCATAAAAATAATGTTTGAGAGGATACATAAGACTATTATAACACCTGTGAAATATAAATTTGAAGCTTTCCTTGATAAACTAGATGAACCACCAAAGAAGGAAAGATGTAGTGCAAATACAAGTTTTGATCATAGCATGTGAAATCCAATCATTGATATTGTATCCCACAATAAATATGTAACCTATAATGCATAAACTACTATATATTTCCAAAATAAACATCTCTAAATTTAGTGCTAATAACTCATGAAAAATAAAAATGGAACTTATTGGATTCTTCATACATAATGGATAATAGACAATAGGAATGATACCAAAAATAAATGAAATAGATTCAAAGAAAAAAGATGGCATAGTAGTTATATTTGAGTTAATTAAATAAAAATTTGATTTCCACTTTTCTTGTGTTCTAGTTTGGCCAAATTATATAGATTTTCTTTTACACTTTTCATTTCTATCATTTTTTTATATTTTTGATACTAGGTCAATCAGGCCATTATAGTTTCTAACTTCTATGTGTAGGTTTAACACACAACTATATCAAAATTAATATATTCTTTCTATGTAGGTCTTCATCAAATATAGGTCACTGGAATGCATAGGTTGACATAGTACTCTTATTCACTTCCAGACAATAGACTATGTCAAATAGGTTGACTTAGTCTCTTATTTAGATCCAAAATAAAAAAGTAAGTTATTCAAGTTGACTTAGTATCACCGTCAGATTCTATATGATAAACTAGGTTGACCATGCCAATATAGTCATCTTAAATAGGCTTCAACAAAGAGGGAATTGAAAAACTAGGTCGATATAGTTCATAAAACCTATAAGCAATATTCAAGGAACTTTATCAAAAATTTCATAGTCCTCAGCATCTTCCAACTCACCAAGGTTCTTCTTTTTATCTCTTTAAATTTATTTCTTCCTTACAGTTCTATTTTTTAAAGTTTACATTCTTCAAAATTGCAATCATATAGAAAACTAGGTCAACATAGTTGACCAAGTTCTGTATTTTGTTTTCTATTTGAAAGACTAGGTTGACTAGGTCAACTTAATTCTTAAGTACTCTTGCTTTTGTAGTACATTAGAGACCCTGCCAACTTTTTTATTTAATTTTTTCATACACTATCATCTGAACCAACTCTGTACTATGCTTAAATTAGTAATTAATAAGTATATGCTAGTAATTAATTCACATTTTCACTTTCAGTTGTTTACATGCTTATAATAGATCATATATTATAATTAGGTGTTTTTTGAATATACCATTTAGTTTCACTATTTCTATCTTTCTTTCACACACTACCAAGTCACATAATTTCAAAATACATTTAAACATTTGTCTTCCCAAGGCCTACCTACTTGGATTTCATCACCAAAGGGGAAGCTAACTTGGTTTGCTAGCCAAGTATAAACATGTGGTTAATTTTATGTATTTTAAAAGCACCTAACACCCTTATCATTATAGTATTATTAAGTGAGGGGGTAGTCCCCAATACCAAGCCATTACCATTATGAAAATAGATCCCTTTCAGCCTAAATGTCTTAAAACCAGCCATAGATTGTTTTCTAGTTCCCTACTTTCAAAAAACTTCCCTATCACACTTGAAATAACACTTTATAATTATAAAAACATTCAAGATGACCACTTAGTTATAATTTTCTTTTTAATTGACTACTTTCTCTTTGTTTATTGTATGTTGTATTGTAAAAACATGCATTATCAAGTGTTTGTGCAAGGTTTTTTTTATTTATTATTCCAATTGGATCATTCTCTTTGATATAATTGATTTTGTTCTTACTTTAATTTCTTGTTTTAAAGTGTATTTCAAAAATATTCCCTATTTTCAATAAATTATCATTTTATTCGACACAGTATCTTACAAACTATCTTTTCTTCCTGACTATAATATTGAGTTGACCTAGTCAACCTAGTACTGCTTTATGCATCTTAGGATATAGTAATAAGGTTACCTAGTTGACTCTATATCCTTACCAGTCGATCCATTATCTCAGGTTATATTACTAAGTCAACTTGGTCAACTTTGTATCTTTATTATCCAATTTTTATACCTTTTTTTAGTACTAGGTTGACCCAGTCAACTCTGTACTCTTATCTACATTTTGTATCTCCTTATTTTTGCATCAACCTTGCCTTACCTAATCTCTCTCCTTCATCATGAAATTCCTATTTTAAGGTAAAACTGAGTTAAATTTAATAAATATGATGAGTTTTACCAATCTTAATAGCTTCTCACATAGGTAACTTGTGATTCCTATCCTAGATGAACATAATATGCATATATCCACTTGCACTACAAACTATAAGACCCCTCCTCATTCCTCTTCACTTTTTAATCCTCTCTTCTCATTTTAAGATCAACCAAAATTATATTATACACCAAAAATTCTCTTCTTCATCAATGAGTTTCCTCAACATTGAGTAAAGGATATTTATGCTATTTACCATCTCATGACAAGTGGTCAAGTTGAGGAGCTCTATTCACCTTCTCCCACATTACCACATGGATTTGGGGATACTAACTTCATTTATTCTCAACCTCTTCCCTCTATTTTGACCCCTTATCATACCATGACTTCTTCCTCTTTAACTTCCTCTACCTCCATGCCTAGTATCTCTACTAACATGGTAGGTTCTACATCTAGGGGGCCTTTTCCAAGACCCACTCTTCTCAACTCTTCAACTAGTGCATTGTTTGATACCCAAGGTAATCGTGCCTCTAGTACTTCCTTTTCTCATCCCTCTACTAGTCCATCTTTTGCCACATAAGAAAATTATGACACTAGTGCCTCACTTACTAATAATTATTCTCAAGATCCTACTAATACCCATAGTGGTACCCAAGCCACTACTACCAATCTAATACTTCACACAATGACAATAATGTAACTTAAACCCATAAACTAATATTATAAACTCTTAATCAAATGAATTTTTTTCAAGCTAACAATGAAAATCAAATGATTCCAATGTAAAATCATCTTATCCATCTTTAAACCCACCCACAATAGATACCATGGGGCATGCATAATCAAAATTTTCCCCCACCTCCTCTTTGGGATTCCCATGGTAATCTTATCCTTCAACCTCCTCTTATTAATAAAATAATCAAGCATATTCAAAATGAGCCTCTTACATCTAAAATTGATAATATTTTTATAAGAGGTATCACCCCTAACATTTCTTACAATGGGTCAACTGATCCTACTCTTTATTTAAAAACACTTAGAAATCTATAGAAATATTGGCTCAAGTTAAATACCTTTACCAATACCAAGATATTAGTAAAAACACTCATGGGTGATGATTTATATTGGTACAACCAACTCAAATCTTATTCTATTACTATTTTGGAAGATTTAGTAAATGCTCTAGTCTAAGATTTCCAAACTAGTGATCTCCCTGAGAATACCTTGGCCCATTTTATCAATTATAAGTAACTTGAAACTGAAACCACACAAGCTTTCATTAAATAATGGAAAACCTTGTCTAATAAATTCAAACATAATATGCTAGATGACATCCTCTTTCATCTCTTTACCAATGATCTTTTTCCCAAGTTATAATATTGTGTCCTAACTATCTCTTCACATACATTAGAAGAGGCCATTGACCAAACAAAGCATCAATATTTCTTTATGCATCAATTCAATCCATCCCAACATTCTATTGGTACTCATATTTTACTTAAGAATAAGAATCATCATGCTACCAATGATGGTGTCACTGACTCTTATGATACCATTCATACTATTCAAGTTATTATTCCCAACCAAACTTTGGAACAATCTTCCCCTCCTAACCACATCACTAATATTCATTTATCTTCATCCAATAACATCAATGTTAATAAACCTTTATCCCTAGCATAATTATAAAATTGTCTACCAAGGCCTCTTACTCAATAACTTGATCTCACTCATCTAATGAAATCTTGGTATGATCCCAAAAAAAAAATTATTTCATGCTAGTTAGGGTCATTCTCATGAGACTTGTAGGAAGCTTCATAATTTGGCTATAGATTTCCTTTTTGGTCCCAATTTTTACCATGATTTTATCATTCATAAATTTCAACAATCCTATGACATTACTTTCAAAACCCACGAAACAAAAACTAAATCTCAAGCTTTGAATCAAGATAATGTTCATTTTGCCATATATAAATATCCTCTTCCAAATCACCAAGATACTGAGACAAACCTACCCCTTCTACCAATAATGTTGACAATCTTATTGAACCATCTCCTGAAGGGAATGTGATTAATATAACTAATATGCAAAAGATGGTTACTTTCAATGATCCTCAACCCATCCACACACCTCAATTGTCTCACACATTTTATCTTATCCAATATTCCTCTCCAACTCACTTAACTGAGTTTGGGAAAGAAGACCTCATATTTTTTGATGAACTAATTCCAAAACCCCCATTCAATAACACTTATCATACTATTTCTACCATCCCTTCAACCTCTTTACCTACCACCAATGATACTTAAACTTCTATCAACACTTCTTCTCAAACCACACCTACATCAACTAACCCATCTCCTCAATATGATCAACAAACTTGTACTCTAATTAAACCATCCTCCTATTATCATCATAAATTCACATATACTTTAACTCTTCCCTGAGGACATCATTAAACACTATGCAACTCTTTCCATTAGTCCTCTTATGGGTTATGATGAGTGGGATCCTATTATGTAACTTACTAAACTCCCATCTCAAATCCCATTTTTTAAACTTATGAGGACCTCTCCACATCATCATAATCATATTATTCAACTTTTTTTAGAAATTAACATCCCTCATCCTCCTCTAGTAGGATGTGAAGCCACCTTATCCAAATCAAAGATAGCATTTTACAATAATGAAAAGAGATGTTCATACATGTTGATGAAACAATAAACACATCTCTTTACCTAAAATTCCCATCACTTATATGATCCCCAATGAGATTATAATTTGTGTAGATGATCCTCCCATTTTTATCAGTGTCCAAATAAGTGATATCCAAGTCAAGTATGCTTAATTGAAGAAATTTTTGGTAGTTTCATTGCCTCTTTAAATTTTATCAAACCCATTAGATATTCTAAGTGCAATCTTAAATCCACATGCAACACATAACAAGGCTACAATCGAAGGCAAATTCATCCTTTAGGTTATGTGTGGATTCACATTACCATCCCACCTATCACCATTCACATGAAGGTGATGATCTTCAACATTTTTCTATCTTATAACATTCTAGTTGGTAGGCCATGAACTCATTACATGAGAGTAGATGCATGTTTCACTTACCAATGTGTCAATATTTCCTCACAACGGATCCATCTATAGGATTCAAGGTGACACCAACTCTTGGATTTTCAAATAATTCCAAGACTGTGGTGTGTTCAAAATTCCTACCCTTGAACCCTTAACAAGCATTCTATTTCATAAATCCCAATGGTTTAACTTTATTATCAATTCCACCCAAGCTTATAAGTCACCCTAAAATCATAGGGAATATATCCCCTAACCTCCTAGATTTTATGATGACGAGGATGATGAGATCAATCTCAAGATTAAAACTTTTGATCTCTCACCTCATCTCATCTCTCATCTTCTTGCTTATTTTTAACCTAGGTCCCATCAACACCTTGTGATGGCATCCCCATTATCTTAACTAAGACTTAGCATTCCATTCATCACATGACATCAAATGACAAGGTCATCCCTACCTATACCATTGATCTTCATACACCTAATTATGATGATGCATATACCATAGATGATCCCTTTTTAAAGGGTCTATACCAGGCCTGAGATGCCAAAATTATTCATTATCATTCTTTTTTAATTTAGTCTTTTAGTATATTTTCTAGTATTTCATCCTATATTTTTCCTAATTTTTGTATTTTTTATCTTTATCATAGGGTAGAGATGGTGCACACACCTCTAGTTTTTGAATAACCTCATAGGATCATGCTATGACTTGTCCCTATCACTTTGTTAGATACCATAACCCCTCTATCCTACATATCCCTAAGATGCTTGTAATTATCCTTCAACCTTTTATGGACCCCACCCCTCCCTTAGTTGAGTTTAGTTCAAATCCTATTCTTACTTTAGTTTAATTTCTTCCTATTTTTGATCCTATTATTCTTTTAATCAAGACTTGTCTAGTCTCTCTACCAACCCCACCTCTTCTTGGTGGTGGTTTTCTCCCTTTACCATATCTAGCTCCTTCACCCATAAAATGGGCCAATCAACCTTATTGTGACATTCATAAAATTGCCAGTCACTTGACTAGAGACTGTTCCTTATACCAAGCATCCTCAGTTTTGTTTCTACTCTTCTTGTGAGTAAACCTACCAAGATAACTCACAGGCATATTTATTACTTCCATGACATATATACCATTCATCCATGCATTATCACAAGTTATGATAATATATCAACACCTTGTGTCCCACTACTCCTCATCCTTCGGACAAGGCTATACCTCCCTTGAAAGTATTACCTAAGTATATTCCTAAGTATGAAGAGGTATATTATTTATGGTTTGGCACACATCACATTGATTATTATCACATCCTTTAGCAGCATCTTAAGTATCACCTCTTAACCATTCTTACACCTTCTACCCTTTCTCTCATAGGTCATTCTCAAAATAAGGTTCCCCTTATTCCCCAATGGTTCCACCTCCTATGGTTCCATCTTCACCTATGGTCCCTTATCCATATACTATTCTTTCACCCATTAATCCCACACCCATGGACCTTCCCTCTCCCATGGATTCTTCTCCACCCATAAGTCCCTCATTTATGGCCCATCTCTACCAGTTATCCCTTAATCTCATATATAAACCACTCTCATGTATTCTCCTAAGCATCCCCTATACAATAACCCTCATCAACATGATCCTTCAATCATTCTTACATTTTTTATCGAAGATATTTGACATGAAGTATTTTCTTAACTTTCCTTGAAGATCAATGAGACATTAGCTATAGTTTGCATTCAACTTCATATAGACTTATCAAATGTTATGGATAATGTGTGTGGATAAATTTACTATTACTTATGAGCACATACATGGTGTTCTTACATTTTCATTTGGATTGGACATGTGCTCCAACTTTACATTTATCTATTCTTATATCATTTGACATTATGTCAAATTATTATCTATCCTACATAATGACTTTGGTTTTGTAATTTATATTGATTATGATGTCATTATGTTATATTATGAATTCTTTTCATAATTACATTCTTTTTCTTCTCAATTTCATTTTTGTATGACTCTTTTCTCTTTTTCATGATTATTTTATATCTTATCTCTATAAACATAGATAATTATTATTGTGACTTAGTTATACTAATATTGCTCCCTTTAGTCATTCCTTCTTTAGCATGTGATTAGTTAGCAAATAATTCATCTCATTATATTATCCTTTTTCTGGTCTAATTTGGATTTCCTCTTTTTTCCTTTATTCCCTTTTGTAAAATAAGCATATACATGGTTGAGACATGAGATAACATGTCAATTCATCATTAAGTCTAGGTGTTCTAGTTCATCTTATCTTTGGATACTTCACTTCCTTTACCTAAAGCCCACAACTCATTAATGTGTGTCACTCTATCTCTCATGATATTTCATTCTAAGTTTGTATAGAGGAAGAATCATAAAATCCATACAAACATTCAAAATCCAAATCATTCAACAAAAGGTAACGATCCAAAAGGCAACATTTAAAAATTATCAAAATTTAAATCACACTAAAAGATGTGATTCTAAGCACATCTCCTTTTTATAATTAAATCTCAAACTCCACAGTTGGCCTCACAATAGAGATGGTGTCCAATAGGGTGCATTAATCCAGTAGATTATAAAAAGAGAAGAAAAAAATCTTTAAGTGCTACCTAATTTCTCACATAAATACCCAATCTTCAAAGTAGACCAACAACTCTGTAATTGGTCCTGAGGAATGGGGAACATGTTGTGTGAAGGTAGGTCCATTTTAATTTTCTAGTTCAAAACTACCTACATGAGTTGATCATAGTAGCATACTTAT